>CM062840.1:8487149-8759667 GCA_031772345.1 Himalopsyche anomala
ATTTTGAATGAGCAGGTAAATAAATATGCCAAATTCGCTACTTTTGTATCATAAGTAAATATAATTGTCGCCCTCTGTGGTCTAGTTGGTTAGTGCTTGCTCTACCGATCAGGTGGGTCTGGGTTCGATTCCCGGTAAGGTCAATGTCTTTTCAAGGATTTTTTCAATTTTAATTTGAGATCTAAGACATAGGTGTTTGTTAATTCTCCTTGAGTTAATCTCATGTGACTTTAAAAAAAATTCATCGAGTATATCTCGTATGATCTTTCAACTTCAAAATATTTGACGCATTGGCGTAAGCTGTAATGTCAAATATTTTTTTAAATTAATTAAAATTTATCAATAATCATAAATCTTTCCAGTTAACAGGGTATATATGGTTCTTGAAATTTACTAACCATTCAAATCTGTAGGCATTCCCATGGGTTAATCCATTTCGCCAGCAATGGCCTTATACTTAGTGATACATTTATTTATTATACAAGTACGATTCATTTATTTATTGAATGTCGGTTCAAGTTCATCCGTGTACTTGAACGCCGGAAGATGCCGAAAGTCGAAACCCGGGTCGCGTTAGTGACAAAACTTGTGTGAATGTAAATAATTAGGACGATTCAAATTTAAATGTAGCATGACAGCTTACATCGAACTTAAAACAATGAATAATTCGATAAAATCTTGACAACATAGATGTAAGTTATTTACTAATTTTCATACACATTACATACATAAATAAAAAAATGCAAATATATATAAACCAATAAACCTTAAAACACACTTAATATTATTTTAAATATTGCTGTTATGTTTGTATTTTATATTAAAACATTTTTCTTTTTTTTTCAGGTAAGCAAATTTTTGGATTATTTTTTCCCACGAATACTGGCAGAGGTATGTATTGTATGAAATTTTACAAATTTATGATTCCTGAGGTTCTGGCACAGATAATACCGCATAGATAGCGGTGTTCGTGCGAGCGGTGCGTCCAACAAATACGATACCAATATTGCAATCTTCTTCATTATCCACCATGTATTGTAAACTCCAAAAAACAGTATACCAACATAAGGAACGAAATCGATAGATGCTTCACTAGTACGACCTGTCGCTCTGTAGGCAAATTTGCTTTCACTCAAAAACTTTCATAAAAAAACTGTCATTCGCATTTAGGATGAGTAGATACTCCGAAAGTATTGTTTGATATATTGAAAATTATGCATCTCTAATTATCGATCGACAAAAAAATATTTTATTTGTCTAGTCTTTTAAAATAATAATACATATTTTACAATTGTCAAATACTCATAAAGATTAGAAACTACAAGCTGGTAAAATTAATAAGTATGTCAAAACTTCCTAAATGGTTATTTATAAGTTGTGCCTTTGACTATATCCCATCTTATCATATAATCTTGCTAGTCATTCGGACCTACCACAGATCTTCCCTTGATTGAAAATTCCTCAAGTCCTTCCAGTTCCAGGTATATATTCCAACCTGAAATAGCAACACTAGAAACTAATAATTGACTAATGATCCATCAAACCCTTTTCTGCATAGCAAAGTGGTCTATTTCGAGTAATTTTGGATAATTTTCTCCGTTTCGATAATCTGTAAAAACTGTGGCATTTGCAATAAAATATATTTTTATCCTTGCGAAGGGTTATTTCATGCACGATACGTTGTATACGTTAGTATGACTAACGGAAATTAAATACTTTAATTTTACTATTATAACAGAGGCAAAAAAAAAAAATTATTCCCATATTTTTATAAATTCAAATTAGTCGAAAATTTGGCCTTAAATCGTTTACATATGTACGTGTCGAGTTGTGTACGATCGATTTATCGTTTTCTGTTCGAAGCCATGGGTATTTGTGATGTCTAAATTTCCCTCCCACCTTTTCCATCCTTCAATAACTGGGCGTAGTGAGAGAGATTCGTTAACCACTGCTCCTGTCCTCGCCTTATCCTATCCCTACTACTCTCTTTAAAAAAGAAGGTAAGGGAATGACTAATAAACAGTTCTCGTATAAAAAATCTGTTAAGATACCTCTATTAGGAGACCATATGCTCCACATTGGGAGCGGACATGGATAAAAAAACATACGTGTTAAACTGCCTTTTTTATAAACATTTTACGTCAAATATTTTTTATGTACTTATTCAATGAAAGAAAAAGCGGAATGCTTTTGCTGCATGTATGTGAAAAAATAAAGGTTTCTATTTTTCGGAGTTTTATAATATAATATATCAGATAATATCACACGTATAGCATACAGGGAGCTTAGAGACTACACTTTCTTTGCAGTTTATTAGTTTTTCGTGTAATGGATACAACATATTTTCATTATTTGTCCATACTACCAAATATAAAACCGAGGATTTTTAGTTTGTATTTTTTACAGGAATCGAAAATGAGGATTCAGCCGGCGACGCGAGCGCGTGCGCAGGTCCTGCGTCTTATGAATATCAATTCACGAAATAAAGCCTCGATTAAATAATAATATACCTACAGTAATTTATTCACGAACCCTAGATTGATGCCGGTCCTCTCTGACCGGAGGACAAGAATTTCCTTTAACGGATATAGTCTGCGGCAGAGCTGAACAAACTGTGTTTCGCATGGGAAAAATAGAATGGAGACGAATCTGTATATTAGTATTTTTTTGTCAAAAAGCGTTTGTGAAGAAAAAAAAATATTTTTGTTTAAATTTAGGTTAACACTATTCAATTTCTTGCATTTACCAGTTGACATCATTTGATTTTAGATACTACATTTTTTTTTCCTCAACTCGTGGAATATTTTAAATAGCCTTCTTGAACACCCAAAATCTATCCTTGATAGTTATTACTCAATTTATTACTCGTTCTTTTATTGTTTTTTTTTTTTAATTTTATATTATAAACTTTGGTGTTCCTACCGGTTGCATAGGTTAAGTCTTTTTATATTGATAAAAATTACAGGCGAGACAGTTTTCTCAAGATTTCGATGGTGGCTGATGGAATTTCAGTATGAAATTTGAAACGTATTTTTTTTATATTTCCAAATGTTTTGACATTATCGATCTGGGTTTCTATTCAACTATTTATCAAGCGTCGGTTCAAGTTCATCCGTGCACTTGAATGCTTGAATATGCCGAAAAGCAAAACCCGGGTTGTTATAGTAACAAAACGTGTGGAAATGTACAAAATTTGAACGATTCAAATTTAAAATATAATTTACTTGTCCTATTTCTTCTTTCTTTTATTGTTAGATGATTGATTTTGGATGTTGTATTCAGAAAGTTCTGATAACACGCTCATCCAAATTATTACCTGAGATTTGTATTAACTTAGAATTCATTATTCTAAAACGCACGCCTTGAGAATCGGTGGATTCTCGTATATCCATTGTATTCAAAATGTGAACTGATAAGTTTTTTTTTTGTAAAATAGACGAAATGTTCTAATTTAACTTTTAGATGATTCTGAAATCTACATTCTTAGTATTTGTCTTATTTATTCAATACGGCCACGTGTAGAATAAATTGCATACAGATTCAGTGATACGGTCTGAATTCATAATACGAATATAAACTATCAAACTCGCACATTTCAAATTTTATATAATTTCACGTTTGAACGGTATATGTAATATAAAATGTATTTTTTACACCATTCTTTCCTCTTGTTCTTTGTTTATATCCGCTCCGTATTTTAATTAAGCATACGGCCACTACACCATATCGTCAATCTCTGTTTCCTTAAATAAAGTGTACAATTGTAGTTCCGTCAAAAACATCTTATTACAGGACGGTGGAATCCTCCAGGTTGGCAAGTGGTATTCAGATTACCAAGAAATATTTCCTATTGTTATTTTTATGCTGTACTACATACACATACAATAGAATAAGCTAATTTCGCCGTAGCCAAGTGGCAAAAATCTAGAAAACTCTAAATAACTCGATTACCCGGATTATTTTGATTCCCTATTTAAAATTTTCATGCATTAAATTCTCAACCAAAGGTATTAAAGTATGTGATGTTATCGTTACCAGAAATGGTTTATATTAACGCAATCATTATATTGTTTGGGAATTTATTTGGTAGAAATATAAAACAATAAGATGAGGAGCAAACATTCAAAAACTGATTTGTCACACGAATACAGAGCTTAGGAAATGTTTACGATTCTGACTGAAGGTGCTTAGTGGAATTTAAATCGTTCAAATTTGGGAAATGTTGGATAAATCACAGTTTGCTTTGATGTATCAACGTTATGATTTAATTTTTATAGGAAGAAACGTTTTTTGAATACTTATTGTGATTTCCATTCATAGATTTTATTATGGACTATCAGAACTGGCATTTTTCAAAATTTGTGACAAATCACAATTTATGATCCTCGGGTTAAGATCTTCTTTTTCTTCTTATCTTCTCGTAGAACTAAATACTTGTACCATTTTGATCATCATTCGATAATATATAATCTCTGAAAAAGGAAATTCACGGTTCAGTTTCATCCACTTATTTCCAAGTACTCTATATTAAAGTAAGGTAATTTTTACAATATATTTGGTAATCAACAAGGTAACAAATTATAATTTACAATAGATTAGTACAATAATTTTGAATACTCCATCGAACATCAAAGCATGGTGACTCCGCATAATTGTTAACGAAGCAATTTCGGAAAGACGCGACCGCAAAAGGGCATATAAGAGACGGAGGTGCAGCAAAAAGAAGAAAAAAATCCGATTAGAAAATCATTTTCGGTCCGACCATTGTGGTGGCGGGCGACGAGAATATTTTTTACCAAATAGGCGGCCTGGCCCCGACGTGCATTGTATGTAAATTTACCCATTGTGATCGCTGGGTATTGTAGATAACTCATATAGAAGGTTTTAGCCGGTTTGGGACATATCCAATGTCAATGGATATGCAGCTCTTGTTCGATGACGTCACTAGCATTGTCAATTGATTCTGTATCGCTCTAATAAATTTACATCGTCAATTTCATACAATCGGTATTCGTAAGGGGTTTTCCTTATTTCCCCCCCATTCATTGTTTTTAGACGAAAATTTTTCAAAAGAATATAATAAATTGAAAATAAGAAAAGGAAGCTGCAATCAATTTAATTTTGTTAATCCTTAAGGGTTTTTCTTAAAGGGAAGAAACCGAAATGCGACATCTGTTCGCAAAAGACTGAAAAGTAAAAAAAAGAACATTTTTTTTTTATAACATAATATTTTTTTGTATTTCTTTGACTATATTACGAACACTATAATATGATCACTTTTAAGGTGTTCACTGTCAATACTTGGTGGAATGGCATTATAATAAAAATAATAAAAGATTTTTAGTACTTTTTCCACTTAAAATTTATTTGATCAGGACCGGTTTCGCTCCTCACGAGCATTGTCAACTGATAAGGAAAATAAATTAAACAGTGCTATTTATACAAGTTAAATTGAAATAACACTTTTTTATTTCAATTTAACTTGTATAAATAGCACTGTTTAATTAAAGTTATGTGGAAAAAGTACTAAAAATCTTTTATTATTTTTACTATAATATGAGTTGAAAAATATAGCTGCGAAATCTAAAAGAAAAATAAAATCTGAATATTGTTGAAACCTAGGTTTATCAAAAACAATTATTTTGTAATTTCGGAAGAATTAAGAGCTTTGCATAACGTTTTGTGGATTCTAACCCGTTAATGAATTTGCCCTAGCAAGTGCATTACAAATGAAAATGTGTTGATTGCTTCAATTCGCCGCCTAGCGAAAACATAAATTATGACATCGTGAGCGTTTGCCAGCGGTGCCCACGCGACACTTCTCTTAATTCGGCACTTCCTTTTCCTTCGCCCGCAGTGTTACGATTTCAATTATTATGCATAATTCACAAACGAGAGATGATTTTCATTTGGGACAATTGCCCGATGATGTCATACGGTGATTTACAGTGAATTTGTCATTATGCTGTTGAAATAACATTATTTCTGCCATTCATTTTAGTATCAATCGAATGGAATAACTTCCAAAGCAATCCCAATACTTACTTCCACAAACTCTGTTCGTAATAATCAATTTTTAGTTATTTATACAAAATCCTTATTGGATTCTTTAACCTCTAAACTCCGTTTTCTTTCCTTCTCCTTCAATAAGACAACATCCGAATAAATGTCAAAAAACTACAACTTAAGTTGGGTTAACAATCCCGAAGTTCTCAATAAGACGAGCTGCGTGGCTGATACATGATTTTTGTATTCTTAAAGCTAAATATCTAAATTCTTAAACGTCAATTGCAATTTTCAATGTTTGTCCAGCTGATCATTGGCTCAAAAGCTGGCCATATTTAACAAAAAGCTTTTTCGCCTACGAATTCTGTTGAGTAGTTATTTAAACATATGATTAGGTTTACTGTAAATATTTTTTGTAAATGTTTTACATGCCTGCTGTATATATCATATAGTTTTATAAAACATGGCACATTAGCGTATGCTAATGCGCCAAATATTTTTAAGTTAAAAGATCATACGAGAAAACTCGATGAGAATTGATATCACAAACACCCACGTCTTAGGTCTCAAATTTGAATATCTAAAATTGACATTGACCATAGCGGGAATCGAACCCAGACCCACCTGGTCGGTAGAGAAAGTTTTAACCCACTAGACCACAGAGGGTGACAAAGTTATGCCATGCATTGTCCTGTTTCCAAGGATATACGGACCTTGCACCTTGAAAAAAACATTGCAAATGCTTAGTGACAAAATTTGTGTGAATGTACATAATCTGAACGATTCAAATTGCAAATATATTTTTTAAATAACTTAATTGTACTCACGTTACGTTCTACAAAAATAAATCATTGGTATCATTTAAATAACTAACGAGAAATAAGAATGTATTCGAGAGTAATTGCGCAAATACAACAAAACGATATGTTGAGGATACAAAAGTATTGCCATGTGTAAGCAAGTAAAAAAAAGTGATAATTTGAGTCAAGTGAATAAGTAGCAATGCCATCCGCTTTGCGGTTACTGTACAAATACGTCTGTATAAATAAATATAATACACACACCCAGTCACTGGTGGCATGTGTTTAAATTTAATGCGACTGCGTCACCTAATCAACATGGCTTAATAGATTTTATTGACGCTTTCGTCGGGATTTCAGGGAACACAGCCGGACTTCGTAAATTATCTTTTTTTATATTCCTTAATACTGCTAAATGATGATGAGTCATTCAACTCATACTCGTGACGATTTGAACGATATTTGTGTTAACCACTTGAATACCAAGCGGACACCGGTGTCCCGAACATATTGCAAGCGAACACGGATGTCCAAGACATTTAAAAAATCAAATACTTAGTATTCTAATAGAATATAAGCAATATTTTGATGAATATGTGTAGTGCTATCTATACTGAGTCAATATAGGTTTTTAAGATATCGAATTCGAGTGTATATTAGGCAAAAATATTTTTCTCAAAAATACGCAGTATCTCTGGGACATATTAATGATGTATTTGCGCGGTATTCAAGCGGTTAAAAATTAGATGGGTTACCTCTCGCCTGACATTTCAAAAATATAATCAAATGTGGGCTTTTTTTTTTTTTGCGGAAAGGAACATTGTATCTTTCATGCAGTGTTTTCATTTTCTCTCGTTGACTAGCGATATGAATGCAAAGTGTATTTATAGAATCAACGCTGGAGTGTTTCAAAATTGGTAAAATGATAGAAAAAACGTTAATGTAGGGATGTTGGAAATGTAAAACCATTGCTTTGTTTTGCTTTCTTCACCTCTAAAGTGGAACATACGGACCCCACGTAGTAAATCAACAAGTGGTGCTTATAATTGATTATATAACACATGGGTTCCCAACCTATGGGTCGCAAGACCGAAGAATTTAAACATATTGTGTTCATCACTTTTAGGGTGTTCACTGTCAATACTTGGTGGAAAGGAATTATATTAATAAAAAAACAATATTCCTTTGTACTTTATTCCACTTTATTTAATAGGTCAGGTTTCGCTCGTTGCGAGCATTGTCAACTGATAAAAAATATAATTTAACAATGCTATTGATACAAAAATGAACAACAATTGACATTGAAAAGAAATTACCCCGAAATAACTATAAACTAATTTTATATAAAAAAAAAAATGTCGAACTAAATACCTTAGTATTTTTAACTTCATTACAATAAAGTTCTACCAAGCAAATGCCAATTCAATCAATACATTTCGATTGTCAGTATCACAGAAGCTTACCGTAAAAGCTTAAATGAACTTTGTCAAATTCTGTATTTTTGACACTGTATATACTCTGGACGATGCCTTATGAATTGATAACTGAAAGCTCTCGAGAATAATGTAATATTCATCACTGCTGACGCCACAGGAAGAGCTTTCTGGAGAAGGTTGTGCGGGGAGCTTCCTGCGTTCAAAAAACTCGCGAGAATTTTCTCACACTTTCTAATCCTTTAAAATTAATGCGTGTGGTTACCGAGTATACAAATTAAAGACTCTAATGAACGAAACGTCACATGTTCATTGTATATTATGTTCACTCAAATATACTGTCTAAATATTACAGAGTTAAAACGATAATCTTGTAATATATTATACCAACTACCGTAAATCAGTAATGCTGCCATCTACTTTAAAAATGGACAACTAATTGCGATCAACTCTAATGAACACTGAAAATTACGACATATTTCTGACAAACGATCGACCATCAATTTATTTCGTTGTAAAACTTAAAAATGATGTACAGATAAAGTATATGAATCTGATAAGTCGTCCGTCGTGGTCCAGTTGGTAAAAGCTTGGCTCTACTGTAGTACTAAGCTGTTCAAATTCTGGCTCGGTCAATGTCAAAATTAGAATTTTAATTTAATATTTAAAAAATGCGAGTTTGTGATGTAAATAAATTCTCCTCCAGTTAGACAAAAATTCTCATTGATATTAAATCTCGTATGACCTTTCTATTTTCAGAATATTTAGTGCATTGACATTGCCTGGCTGTAATCCCGTTTTTTTTAAATATACAAAGAGAACAGAAGCAGTAGCATAGCTAGCAAAATTTGGATTTCGTTTCATGTTTGCAAATGATTTTCTATTGATACAATATATCGTTGGCTTATTGCAAGATGTCAATCGGTCATTTTTTGATTGAAATGAAACAAGTCAGAAACTTATATTTACGTAAAATTTGATAGATTTCAAACGACCTAAATTTACTATTTTAGTTTAGTTTACAGTTTTTTAAAAGCACATAAGGTATTTAGTTCTTTATTGATCTTTGGATTTTTTTCTCAGTTAGTGACTTCTTGCACCAAGCAGATGATATGAAAACATCAGACTTGTCAGTCAAAAGGTAGTCTCCAAAAAAATATCCGTGCAAGATTTTCACATTACATATGTATCTAAAAATAATATTATGACTTAAGGTAAAAAGCATTTGATGGTTATCTGAAATAAATCGAACTTATGTATATGCCGCCTGTGTGGTCGAGTGGTTAACGTCGTTGGCTAACGCTACGAAGGTCACGGGTTCGAATCCCAGTACGAGTAGTTTTATAAATTGATTTTTCAATCGATTTATGAATTTGTGTTCAAAGGCATGGATGTATGTGATGTCTTAAATTCCTCCCTCCCACCCATCTCATCTTATGAACGGGGCGTATCGTGAGCGATTAGCTAACCACTAGTCCTGTCCTAGCCCTTTCCTTCTAATCCTACTCTCTTTGGAAAAAGAGAGGTTGAACAACTGAGTAACAAGCAGTTCTCGTAGAAACATTTCTGTTGAGATAAACTCCATTAGGAGTCCATACGCTCCACATTGGGAGCGTACATTGTTTAAAAAAAATGTATATCCCACATTGCCAAGGATATTATCAGGATAATTCTAACAAATATCTATCATTGAAACAGTGTTTCCCTGCAAACATTATTCCTGTAAAATTCTTAGTTCTTCGAAATAAAAAAAAATGTTAAAATTGGTGACCAACTTCGGGGACTAAATGGAACATGTCTGAGTAAAAAATATTTGTTCGGTGCCCTAATTTAATATTTAATTTAATATGTGTAACAAATCAAAGCACACATGTTTTCATATAAACAACTACACACGTGTGGTGTCTCTGGTAAAAATTCACACGTCCATTCTCCGAAATACAATCATAATAATTTTTTTTATTATGCTACGATTTCAGATGAATTTAGACCGTGTTTTTGGTCGAATAATCCCTGCCACTTCAAACAGCATACAAGGTGTTTTATAAGCAATTTTGTCATATTATTATAAGGATAATGTGATGCTATACTCTTTGTAGAGCGATACGCTAGCTAACAACTATTTCACCCTTATATTTCAATAGGGATACAGACAAATGTAATTGATCCGCATACCCAATATCCGTAGACTCTACGGCCATACGGCGTAGAGCATTTCCAATCGGCCACTGCAACCTGTAACTTTAATAGTATTGCAAGATTTTAAAGTACCTGAAACATATTTGTTAAAAATGAACTTACCAGTCCATTTACCAGATTTTTTTAAAGATGTTTTAACAATTTTTGCATTAGGTATACATTTATTAAAAAGGGTCCTTGGTCGAGTGGTCAACGTCGTTGGCTATGATTAAGTTGCTCACGGCTACGAATACCATTACGGATAGTTTTATAAATTCACATAAAAACGGGACATAGCGAGAGCGTTTAACTAACCACTAGTCCTGTCTTAGTCATACCCATCTATCCCCTACTCTCTTCGACAGAGAGAGGTTAAGCAACTGATTATCAAGAAATTCTCGTAGTTGTTGAGCTAAGCTCCATTAGGAGTCCTTATGGGGTCCACATTGAGATCCGCTCACATAGTTTAAAATAAAAACGGTATGGTGAAAATAGTTAAGAGGAGTGGTTGGTATTTCTTTACTAAATAAAAAAAATATCTTGCATTAGTAAAAAAAAGAAATCAGTAAGTAATTCAACTAAGCAGACAAAACAAATCCCATGACTTTTTTTTTATTTATATTTTATATTTTACAGCGCAATTTACATATATGCTTCGTGAATAAATAATACATGTTGAAATTGCAGTGGCGTACGAAATATATATTGTACGTGACTATTTTCAGTATTCGCTGAGATTACTATTCGCTGGTGTGATATAAGTAACACGCCGTATAATGAATATTTAAAACACATGTGAACAATGTTTTGTCACGCAGTTCTTACTTCTCATTCTTTAATGATGATATCCAATATGCCAAGATATTTCGCTGTGTCAAAAAATTGCCGCCGCCGTATTAGTATGAAAAAAAAATATATGATTCATCTCTCTATTGGCTGCTTACGAAGAAACTTTCTCATGGTATAGTTAAGGCGAGAAGAGATAAAGCTTGTTCGGTTACTTGTGGCATATTTACCGCAACTGCAACCAACGACTTTGACCACTCACCCACGGACCCGGTAACTTTGTAGAACTAAGTATTTGGATATGTCTACCTTATTATTTATTGTATTTTGTGATTCATTCGAAAATATTAAAAATAGTTTCATATATCTTAACACATTATTTTCTTCCTTGCCAAGATTTTGCGAATGTATTCCACTTGTGTTAAATGAGTCAGTACAAATGCAAAAACTCGAGTGAGTTGAAGCATGGCAAGAAAAAATAAAATAAATTAAATGTGCTTTTAACAGTGACTACGGTTTTAAGAGTTGCCACATAAAAAAAACATCGCCACCGCTTACTTACTTAAGAAAATAAAATGTCAAACAGGAAAATTTTATTTCCATATCGACTTTGGAAAAGAAAAAGAACGTAACCCACAGGTTTTTTTCGATAATCACAAATAATGTATCCAACTTGATACACGTTCTATCAAAAGGATGCAGGCTGCAAATGCCGTATTAGTATCTAAATTTAGTTTTTAAGTTTGAAAAAGATGACATTGTAAAAAATTAAAACCAAGAAATAAGACTGAAATAATGGTTTTTCCTTGACAATTTCTTTGATTAATATTAGATTATGTCAATTAAACACCAGTTTAGAAGTCTCCGTGCACTTCAAGATTGTCTATAATTCATAATTTTCATATGGCCCAAAATCATCAGAACACGTTTTTTGTGCTTCCTGTAAAATTTGATATGTGTGGGTTACGTCCTTTTTCCTTTCCACAGTCGATATGAAAGATCAAATAATTTTCTTACAAAATGACAATAGTAAGAGTACTTATTGTATATTCGTCGCTTCTTTTTAAGTAATTGCTGCGTTTTATACAGAACTAGTTCTTACTATCTATCTTCGTGGCCAATTGGTAACCCCCGACGGCTTCCGTATTAATTAATACCTTGTGTTGAAAGATCGTTTCATTCATTGATTTAGTGACGTTTTCATCCATTCATAATTTCTTTTCTTACCAATCTGAAAACGGAAAATAGCTTTAAACTAAATCATAATTCTCTCTCTATCCTCTAAAAACTGAAAAAGTGAGTTTGTGTTTTTTATTTACTACCAGTCCTTGAAATAGCCACAAATTATATCTCTCTTTGTATCGTCAAACTATTCACAACTTTGGAATAGTTATGTCGTGTGTTTGACTCGTGAAATCTGGCTATAAAGCAAAACCATCTGGGGAAAAAACCTTGCCTAATAATTGTATCGATCATTATTTAAAGAGGTTAATCAAGTAATCGTTGCCCGAGTGATGTTGTGAGGCCCACAGAGGGAAGAGTGGCCCTCTTTGTAATTAGTGATGTTCACACATCGTCCTCCTGGGAACTGAACTTGGACCTACCGCATCTGTAAACCATTACCTAGCGTCTTGAATATACTCCGTTCCCGAAAACTTGTTGGGTTAGTCATTTAATTTGTATTAAGTAAATAATGTGATTAACATAGATGCAAATACAACACTAAGATTCTCTCTTTAAAAATATTTTATACAATAGATTGAGGAAGATAACTTAAGTTTTGGATATAATACGTATTGAAAAATATAGTATATGTATTTGAATCGTTCAAAGTATGTACATTGACACAAGTTTTGCACACTGTTCACCCTTGCACTTGAACGCCTAAATATGCTGAAAGACGAAACCCGGGTCGTTAGTGAAAAAAATTGTGTGAATGTACATAGTTTGAACGATTCAAATTTAATATTGAAATTCCACCAAGCACCTTCAGTCGAAATCTGAAATTAAAATAGTAAAAATAATATCAATATAATTTCTCAAGATATCATTGCCATTCATCAGCGGTCTATTATAATATAGTATCAGTTGGTAATGTTTGCGATGAGAGAAAGCAGTCCCGATCTTAACAAATATCGTGGAATTACTACAGAAAGTGATTTTTAAAACACATTTCCATCAAAGATTGACGCTAAACATATAATATAATATACAATTATTCTTCAATAGTAACAATCAATCCTTTTTCAAGTTTTGTTGACTGCTTAAAAGTGCATTTAATTTCCATATTTCGTCATATAATTATTTAACAAAAGCTATATTTAAAAAACACAGGCACACAATTTTGTTAACTTAAACGTTAAATACATAAACCAATATTTGATACTTTCCTCGCTCCAATTTGAATGTAATCTTTTGTTTGCTAAGCTAATATTTAATCGATAGTCTTCATGAGAAGACAGATATTTCATAAGTTCTTCTGTGCAAGACTTCATTTTAATTGATTATTTAAAATAACCCATCTTCGGACGGAACGGACTACAATCTCAAGAGTGTGACAAGATTCTTCTTACACATTGCCAGGGAATATCATCCGAGCCGTTATCTTTCGCTTTTGGTATGGAGTAAAAATATCGCTCGGAGCACCTAATATGTTTCCAAGTACACGGCTAAGCCCTAAGACACTGTGGGAACTGAGGTCGTCATGGTTATTTACTATAATGAAAGATAAACAAAGTCGGAAGATGTATTGGAAATCTGGAGACCCGCTCACTGTGTAAACAGTCGACGTAAAATTTACACAGATTCTAGGAGTGCTTCGTTACTATCTATCAAGTAACCAAACTCTCGATTCGTCACTCTTATAATTTATCATCATTTTAATAATTTAAAATTCTCCTACTTTATAAATAATTGATTAAACACAATTTAGAAATATGAACTATAAATGCCAGTTTTTTCACTGTATCGTTTAAATAAAAATTACCAGGAAACTCATTTTAATATATTACAAATTTTATCTTATCTATGAGTAGTGATGAACCACAGATAAATAAATGTAAAGTAAATGTCAAAAAGTAAACTACTCAAATCTGTGGGCCTATTCCCATGGGCTTATCCTTTTCGCCAGCAATGCTTTAAATTTAATGATACATTTATTTCTTATATAAACACGAAACATTCATTTATTAAGCGTCAGTTCAAGTTCATCCGTGCACTTGAACGCCTGAAGATGCCGAAAGGCGAAACCCGGGTCGTTAGTGACAAAATCTGTGTGAATGTACATAATTTGAACGATTCGAATTCAAAGTAAATGTCGGCTACTTTAGGCTTAAGACACCAAGGCTCAATCAATTCCTTGGCGAGGTCAACATCAAATGCCGATTTTTCAATAAATATTCTGACAAATTATTTACATGTGAATTTGTGATCTAATGCGTTTGTAATTAGCCACAATAATAATACCAAATATATTTGAAAAAAAAAACATAATTTAAGATAAAGGGAAAAAACTTGGTGATGTTTTTGTCTGAGTTTTTTGGAAATAATTCGTCTTTAACTATATTATTTATATTACTTTTATTGTTGTTAGCCCTTGTTTGTTACAGTATGGTCTAATCCAGGGTTTCCCAAACTATGTTCCACGGAACACTGGTTTTCCACAGAACCGGAATAGGTGTTCAGTGATTTCTTGGCTTGTAATCCATTTTCCGTGACAGCAAAACCATCATGCTTAATTTAGCCCAAGTGATTATAAAAATCTGACTGATTTTATCAATGATTCTGATATGAAGCTTGTCAGAAGAATCCCCCAATGTGTCAAAACAAGTTATTATTGTTTTACTTCCGTTTTATACAATCTATTTTTGCGAAGAAGGATTTCTTTTTTATGCTGCAAATGAGTCAAAGTGCAGGAAGAGACTCGACGTAACACCATTTAAAAATAATAAGTGTTTTATTAACTTTTTTTGTATTATTACTACGAATTACACGACCTAAAAAATAAGCCAAGTGTTCAGTTAAAATTTCCGGATTTGCAAAGTGTTCCCATGGGAGAAAAAAATTGGGAAACCCATGTCTTATTACCCACCCTCATGTCGACGAGTCGCATAGACATTTGAAAGACCTTCATCGCACGGATTTAGTAAATATAACTGATAATACTACATATCCCCCATCACTATTGGTACTTCTAGTGAAATATTGTTTTCAAACAACAATAATATTTTTATTTCAAATGGCAAACCAACATAACAGTT
The DNA here is from genome assembly GCA_031772345.1 of Himalopsyche anomala. NCBI lineage: Eukaryota > Metazoa > Arthropoda > Insecta > Trichoptera > Rhyacophilidae > Himalopsyche > Himalopsyche anomala. Next base: position 8,502,612 of record CM062840.1, read on the forward strand.
GCGAAAAAAAATTGCCATCAAAAGGTATGGAATACCCACCAGCATATCGTTCCGGTGGTGTTTACGCGTTGTAGCCACGTGCGAAACCACGTGCTTGACGAGCGTGGCTAAGTGAACCCGGGGGAGCGTGTCTTCCCACGGGTCCGGTCGATTTGTTGTTAGGGGAGTCCTGAACTCACTGCAGTGTGATGTGCGATACACAATCTGCGATAATTGGATTTGGCATGCTATTAAATTTGCTACAACTTTCGTGTAGAATGTAGATGTCTTTAACTAATTAATAGTTGCAATGTAAAACCACGGTATTATGTCTCATAATCGAAATACAAATATTTGTGGTATTGTTTTAAGGTAATGGAAGCTTCCCAAAAAATATTATTGAAGCATCTATTTTTGCATCGTGTAGAGCTGGCAATTCCGCATATAGTAATATATTTTTAAATAAGACTCATGTCAATTTTTAAAGCGTTAAAATCGAGTTTTTAAAGAAAGCGACAATTTTCATAGTTATTAAACAGATTTAACAAAACAATTTAAATTATATTAAAATAGCAAGATGATAATAATAAGAATGTTCAGCATTTCTCGACAATAGTTTTATTTAGGATTATAAAAACAGTCGCCATTGTTTCCTGAGCTGTTAAGTACATACTAAGCATATGGGCAATGAAAAAAAACCGGCTTTAGGTATATGTATACAATTTTGCCAAAAAGTCTGAAAAGGATAATCGGGAATCGCAAATAATATTATATGTAATTATTTCTGATAGAATCGAATGACAGATAGTTTTTTCATCGACAGAAAGGTGTTTGGAAAACAGTATGCATAGGTGCAACAAGTCAATGTTTATAAACAACCAGTGCTGATAAAAAAATCTCTTTCATAGACAAAAGAAACAGTTGCTACGTTTTTATTTAATTTGAAAATAAAATATGCAATTAACTTAATTATAAAGAGCGATAACCGTGAATCTGATAAATTAGCAAAAAGCCAATTAAAAATACATTATGACTATAATTGTTTGATAAAATACACATAAAAAGAAAAAAATATTTTGTGACGTCTTTTGTGGTAGCAAATTGCAATGACGTGATCATAAAGTCATACGTTGCTCACTTCGCTACATCAATCCGGTAGTGAATACAAACCAGTTGCCTCCCTGTTTTTTTTAATTAAACCAAACAAACGCTTAGGTAAACTAATTGTGTAAAAGTCACACAGCTTATAATGTAATTTTTTTTATCACGTGTTGTGTCTGATGATGGAAATGTTTTTAAAATAAATTCACTTGAAAAGTGTTACTTAAACCATGTCAAAGAAGGACACTATACAAAATTAAAAATACGCCTATGATATTGTTAATTTTTTTTATGTAAGATACAATTGCATATAAATGTGGAAAATAATTAAACAAACATTAAGCTATTTTCTATCTAAACATTAAGCTACACCAGAAGTGTTTGTTACTTAGTTCTACAACATCTCTTTTTTTAAAGAAAGTTATCATAGAAAGGATAGGGCTAGGACAAGACTAGTTAACTAATCTCCCGCTACGTCCCGTTATTTTAGAATTGGCATGGTATTTTTAGACATGACAAACTTACATGCATTCGAATAGAAATCAATACTGCTATTCGTACTAGGGGTTTGAGCCCACGGACCCGACCCCACCACAAATAAACTAAAGTAACATTTATATTAATTAGTGAGACTAATAAAGACTCGATTTTGAAAACGAAAAAGAATAAATTAGGTAACAGGAAAATAATAAGTTTTTTGGAAATGGAAAGCCATTTGCGATAAAACAAGAATATTTTTCAGCCAATTAACCGCATAATACAAAATCACTGATAACGACACAAAAATAAATTATTCATACATTTAAAAACTTATACTGTGCCAAGGCAATGAAAACATTTTATAGTTTTTGTATTAATATAATACAGCAACTTTCACAATATAAATTTATTTACCTGGTCATACAAAGTATTATTTTAAATGCGGAGATTCGTATGTTGCATATATAGACCGAACACTTCATATTGAAGTCGAAGAAAATATCAATCCTTATATAGGAGTTTACTTATCGTAACATTAAACACTTTTAGAACTAGTTTATTAATTTGAAACAACTATTGTTTTTTCAGTAACAATAATTATTATAAATTTATATTACATTTTGTTTTAGCAATATTCAATAATAAGGTAAAAAAAAACACTTCGCAAAAACAATATTTCGTTGATAGCTATTTTGGCTTCACGCCACCGTCAGAACTAGGGTCTCCAATCCCGGGATCTCGTCCAATGTTGTGATCCCAACATCCCGGGATTTAGGAATTCAGGAAATATTTGTAAGTTGCAATAGCTAAAAAAAAGGACTCACGTCTTTTCATTTAAGGAAATCCGTAAATTTCCAGGATTTCAAAATTGCCCAGCAAAAATTTCTCAATCCCGAATTTCTACACGATTTTATGATGACTGTTCAATCTCGCAATCCTGGGATTTAAAAACGGGTCCGGGATTTCAACTGAGTAAGCTCCGACGAACTCTACTTTAATACATAAAAAATAGTATTCGTCGGTACTCACCCACGTCTACGTGGAATATATCGACATCCGAAGCAATATTGTTGGATAAGATAACCTAGTCAGACCATGTTGAAACTTTATTCAGTTTAGATATTCCCAAATGAAAAAAATATTGAATAGACATTTACTTGATATAATTCCAATTAAGGTCAAAACAACACTGTTTTATTTTATAAAAATACGTAATACAATTTGCAATAAAATTGAGTACTTAAACATTTTTTGTATTACTCGGTGGAAAAAAGTCGTATTGAAAGAGTTAACGAGCACAGTAAGTAAATGAAAGCTTGCAGTTATCGTAAAAGGCAAATCCAGTTCGCGATGAAATCTTACTCGCAATCAATTTTTATGTCCAACTCGCGATCAAATAATTTACTTTGACGGAATGCCTTTACATTTTGACAATTATTTTCAATCTAGTTATATAGTAGTTAACGATATCCTATAAATGTATTCGTGCAATTGTATACTTTGATATCGGCACCTACGTAATGTATTGTATTTTACAGAAGAATGGCTTAAAACTTGTCGTTTTTCGAATTTTTGATAATTTTGCACCAAATTCTAGTTGTAATTGACATTGAACATTCCAAATTTGGTACAAAACGATTAAAAGCTCGACTTTAGGGTGTTCACTGTCAACTTGGTGGAAAAGCATTATATTAAGAAAAACACAATATTCGTTTGTACTTATTTGCCAAAATCAAAACCGGTTTCGCTTATGGCGAGCATTATCAACTGTATTATATCATTTTAGATCACTTTGCCAAAATTTCCTAAATTATAATTATGCTCGAAATTACCATTAGTCGCCACTTTAACTTTATTACTCTTTGGTGATCTTCGTCATTGCATGTTAGAGGTGTTGAACATTTTAATTTGTGTTAGTTAGAGTCATATTTTTTTCTGTAATTTGTATTTTTTTCAATGTCAATTGTTTATTACACAATTTTATTTCAATTTGTTTTTGTATAAATATCACTGTTAGATTATATTTCTTATCAGTTGATAATACTCGCCGTGCGCGAAACCGGTTTTGATCTTGAGAAATAAATACAAAGAAATATTGTGTTTAAACACTCCTGTTATGTTCTGATTTTTAAGTTACAATACCTAACGAAGACGATGTCGACATTCTACCTTTCTACAATAGATTTCTATCAAATAAATCAATGCATATTCAATCAATAATATATTTTTTTAATGGTTGTAATAATTGCTTTTTTAACAATAACATCGTCATATTATTACCGTTGATATTACGAGCTTTTTGTTGTAAGCATTATAAGCCAACGATATAAAGATACATTAATTATAGTAACAGATAGATTATGCACCAATCAATCCATATTTTATGAAACCTACATTTTTTTAAATAGTTATATTACATCAAAGAAAAAAATGTTATCATTAATTAATATCAACCGTAATGTTGAATGTAAAAGCTGTTTAAAGCATGCAGTGTAATTAATTTCTATGTGTATTCGTATGTTATTCTGACAAGCTTATTCAATTTACATTAAATTGGTCAAACTATTTTATTATCGACGTTATTTTTTTAAATTTCCTAACAGTAAACTGGTTTTTTTAGTTTTTTTCGTATTGTACTTATTGAGTCATTTTTAGCACGTCTTTAATTATTTTTCTGAAATCTCTAGACCATTTTTTCTGCAACTTGTCCAACGAAATCGCTGTTAATCACGACTCGATCAAAAATGGCCGGTCCGCACGAAAAGTGATAGTAAAAACCATTAAATTAAAGGTTATGCCATTTGTGTATTTTAATTTTGATCAAGGTTGATTTAAAAGTTAACAGGATACAATAATTCGGCATTTTTTTTGACAAGACAAGAAATGTTGTTACTGATAAACAAATCACAGTAATTAATTATCGTTACTTTTAACATTTAAATGTACTAGCTGTAAGCCCGTTGACCTCAACGGGGGGATTTTTGTTGCATTTTTAAGAAGTCAGAAAATTACAAACCTATTTATTGAATAAGCCAGAAATTCTAAAAATAAAATAAATATATCTCGGGGCATATCAATAAAATCAATAAAAAATGCCTTGTAGAAAAAAATTGACAGCATGCCCTGTAGTATTTAAATTGTAAGTTATTTAATTTTTGGAATAATGTTGAGTTTGCTAACAATTAGTTTTCCTATTAGCAGAAATATACCTCGTAAATTACCTAATTTTTGGAATAATGTTTAAGTTTGCTGACAATTTTTTTCGTAGTGACAAAAATTTCGTAAAATATTAAATCTTTGGAATAATGTTCAAGTTTGCTAACAATCATTTTTCATAGTAGCATAAATCAACCTCGGCGCATATATCGACAGCCCTGCAGTTTTAAATTGTAAATTACTTAATTTTTGAAATAATGTTTAAGTTTGCTAATAATCATTTTTCACATGCAAAATGGTATAAATTAATTGCACATTTTATCAAAACAAAATTATCAATTTTCCATGTTACAATCAAATGCATATTTATCAAATTAATCAGAATAAATTAACTTCACTAATTCACCAAACGGAGCTTATTTTTAGGAATATATGAGTCTTTAAGGGAACCAAACATAAAAATGGTGAAACTTTTCCATTTGACTTTTAAGTGCAATTACGTTTTCAATTAATTTTTGTGGGAACTGTCATCAACTTTTAATTTTATGTGAAAGTTTTTTCAATAAATAAGCATAAAAAAGTAATACAAAATAACTTAGATTATTCCACGTATTGTGCTACAAACTGTGACACGTGTTTCGCCTATTTCAGAGGCATCCTCAGACAGACTTACTTTCAGTAAGTAAAAGTAAGTCTGTCTGAGGATGCCTCTGAAAGAGGCGAAACACGTGTCACAGTTTGTAGCACAATACGTGGAATAATCTAAGTTATTTTTTATTTTATATTCAAATGAACTTCCACAAAGATACCGACGAATCCATCGAAAGCATAAACAATGTATTTTAGAGAAAAAATGATTGAAATTATGCAATAAAAAGGGTGGGTTCAGTTCACTTTTTCCCATCATCCTAACTTGGCTCACTTTGCCGTATTTTAATCTCGTTGACCCCAATCTATCAAACTATTTCGCTTACTTTATTTATATTACTATTTGAGCATAAATTTACCTTGTCCAAAGCATAGACTCGTTTACTCGTTATTTAAAACAAAAGATACAAAACTTTTAAATTATCGGGATAAATTCTAAATACCCTCTGTTAAAAAGTAAAATATTTAATAGCCGTCAGCATATGACACACATGGAATATTTGCATTTAACTGTCGAAACTATATTATGTAAAATATACCACATTCATATTTGACAGACGTCACAATCTTGAATAAAAACAATCGAAGTCAGTTTGTGAATCACAAATATCGTTCCATTTTCAAATGCTTGATTTATATAATGTATTTTTATCGCCTTGATATTTATGACGTTAGCTCAGTTGATAGAGAGCTCGACTGGTAATCCAGAGTTCTGTGTTCGATCCACGGTCGCGGCGTTTTTTTGTATGAAATTTTTTCAGCGATTTGTATCGTCAAATAATAAACAGTGTATTGGGAAAATATGTCTTTAGTATGAATAAAAATATTGCGTCAGCGGAGCTTTGAGAAGGGAGGGGGAAGGGGCAGGGGGAGGGGATATCGCGGACAATCATTCAGACGGACGGACATTATCGAGTATTAATATATAGATTTTGAAATATCTAATTAATCATTGAAATGTTAATCGGTCGGAAAATACATCTGCCTATTAAGTGTTTTTTTCCCTTTCAATCAGGGTATTTAGAAACAATTCAATAGTTAAATTATGTGTTGCCCTATATTATTTTCAACATACTATTAAACGATGGTTGAAAAAGTATGTTATTAATTTCTTAATATGTATAGGATTATTGTGCTTGCAAGTCGAAATATGAAGTTGTACGAAAATTGTCTTGATTCAATCTTCTCAAAAAACATTGAGTAATATACAATTATTTGAACGATACATCGCATATACACTGTTTTCTATTTATTTTTTTCATGTACGTATAGTGAAAATATGAGAAATTATTCAAGGACCTAGTAACATCAATTTCGTTACATAAAATGTCGTTTTGACCATTGAAAATATTTTCCTTTCATTAGTTAAAACCTGAAAGAATACTGCATCATAATCTCTCAACGACTAATACCTACCTGTTGATGTATTCAATCTCAATTTATATTGAATAAATGTGAACAAAAATAGTTGAATGGCCGCCACGCGGCACCTCCATGTTTCCCTGTCTCCCGCCAATTGCTTTGCTTCCTCCCATGACATGCCAGCATCCCTCAGTTCCGCCGAGTACATCCTATGGATAGTAATATTGAAACACTAGGCAAAAATAGGTTAAGAACGTAATTTTACATTTCACGTATACGTTAGTTTATTATAGTACACTATTTTGTATTGTTTTGAATAATTTCCGTAATGGCAATAAATGCCGCTTATTTCTGTTATATGTTAGTTCCACGTTAGTTTAAGGGGGAATAACTATGAGCATTAACAAATAATAGTAAAACATGTATATTAATTCGTCAGCACTGTGAGTAAATGGATCTTCTGAATGGATAAATGATTTGTCATACCGAATTTCGCCACCGAATGCTCAGGAATATATCATGTAAATTGTGAGAATAAACCCATTATGAAAAAAGCGGACATATCAGCAATGTCCCAGATTTTTAACACTATTCAGATACGGTTTACACCTGCCTTATCAATTAAATGAATTTCAAGAGTTTCATATGAATGAAACTCTAGTCTTACAATAAACAAGTATTTTATTATAAGATAAAATTGCATTTTGAATATGTACATAGTTGCTAAGCCATCGAAAATATGTTCGGTTTAATATTATAGGAACGCAAAGAAAAAAAAATGCAAATCGTTGTCATGTTAATGTTATGCAAATAGGTGGTCTTTTATGCCGTGCTTTTACGTAAAATAAATTCCCGCAAAGTAAACGACGAATCTATGCAGAATAATAAAACACGAAATTTGGTTTTACATAGCTCAGCTATGAAAAATAAGTGGATCGCGTGCCGCGCACATATTCAAAACCCATTTCAGCATTTGATCAAACTTAAAAAAAATATTTGGATGTTTATCGATTATCATGTAAGAATAAGAATACCACATCGGAATCGTCAGATACCTTTCATTCTATCAACAAATTATGTGCATTCAAATACGAGGAATATATTAAGAGATGAAGCTGTGTTAACATATTGTATTCAAAATATCAGCTTGACATTAATTAACCCTCCAGAGACGAGTGTTTTTTTCGATAAAAAAAATATTTTTGAAGCCATATTGAAGTCACGGATAACTTTTATTCCAAACCAATTTAAAAAAAAAATGCAAAGTCGTTGTAAAGAAACCCCGCATAGTCATATGGTCATGCTCATCATTTTATTACAGTGTGATATTGTGTTCGGACAGTAGTAAAGACGAACGTAACCGTATGGGCATGCAATCATTCAGGGTTGAAATATAGCTAAACGTGAAATATTAAAAAATATTTACAATTTGACCTCTTTAGATCAACATAATTTCAATACAAATATATTAGCAAAAGAACTGTAAATAATTGATGTTTTGATAAAAAAAATAACTAACAGTTTCAAAAAGTCCATTAAAAAAAAGGAAATTCAAAAATTCGCATGTGCTCTTGGTGGCCGTTTCTGTCCCCGCGGCTGATGACTAACTGGAGTATGTACCCTTCTTAACCAATTATGAGTGAAAGTAACGATATTCAGGTAGGAAAAGGATGAATAGTGGGATCAATAGACAACAGTGTTTACTGTGACTATATGGTCACGCTCGTCCTTGGAGGGTTAAATAACCTATTAATATAAAGTATGCCAAATCGAAAAAATTTAACAAAATAAAAAGTTGGCATATGTAGTTTATTATAAAAGTACATACATAAGTATAAGATTTTTAGGAGGGTTCAAGTTTCGAAAAGTTCAATATCAAATTATGATGTTTCAATAACAAAATTAAATCTTAGATACAACTAGATATTTGTGATTTCCTCCTCGAGCTGAACTTGGATAGGCCCTCCAATCCCGGGATTGTGATAGTATTAATACCGAGAATTTGGGGTTGAAGAAATTTAAGAAAGTTTTACGCGAGAGCCTAAAAAATGGTCCGAATGGTCCGAAGTGCTAAAAAAAAAGTTCTCAATCCCGAACTTCTACACGGTTTTATGGTGACTGACCGAGATTCCGGGATCAAAAAAAGAGTCCAGGATTGGATTCCCTAATCTACTACCTCAAGTGATTTAAAAACAATCTCATTTCGGTTCACCTCATGTCATTTAAAGATTAAAAATTCTTTTATTAATACATGTTTAAAATATCTTTCGATTTTATTGTTTTTTATTATTACAACTTAATATGATACGTTTTATGTTCATTTGGTTAAATCAATTAACACTTAATAGTATTATATAATCATGAAACTGTGTTCAGCAACTGGCAATAAAAAAAGATCAAAACACGTATACCAAATCCAATTTGCCATCGCTGACATAGTCAGTGGTCAAATGCCGCCAATGGCGCGTGACCGTTGATTAAATATGTAAAAAACCTTTTAAGTTTGGTTACCGTTTTTTTGCAAATCAAACAGATTGACTGTTATCTCTGGCGACGATTGCTTTGACTATTTGATCGTTTTTTGTTTTGTTTGGACGTTTTCTTTTGTTACTCAACTATGCGGTCACATCCGTGCACCTCGGAAACACTCGAATTCATCATTAAATTTGATACCGACTTAGGCTTGATATTTCATTTAAAATACCGTAAATAAAAAATATACATAATTTTAAACAGGTGATTTTCACAACTTACGGTTTCTTAAAACAATAATGCACTATTAAGGTCGGGTTCTATAGCTCAGCGGTTAGCTTTGCTACTTGTTGGCTTCCGTGCCGGATCTCACGGGTTCAAGTCCCAGTACGGACAGCATTTTTTCGATCGATTTCTGTTCGAAAGCATGTTTGTTTTTTATGTTTAAAAATTCTCTCCCACCCTTCTGATCCTTTAATAGGAGCGATTGTTTAACCACTAGTCATGCCATAACATTATCCTTTTATCACTACTACTAAGAGAAATTGAGCGACTGATTAACAAAAAGTTTGTGTAGAAAACTCCTGTTGAGATACCTCCATTAGGAGGCAATATGCTCCACATTGGGAGTGAACATGGATAAAAAAAATCATGTCATATCTGAAATCTGTCAATATTGTTATAACTCTTAACTGATATAAAAAAAAACTTACAATTCAACTCGAACAATTTAATTAAAGTATGTGATGATTTATTTACAGTCAAAATTCTGTTTTGGTTCATTCAATACCGAAAATTTTGTATCTCTTAAACCGGTATATCGGTATTGTAAAAACACCCCCACCTCTAATACCATCTGCTTGCTGGTTTAATTGAGTCATAACATTATTTTCATACATGAAATGTATCGTAATTTTTACTTCATCGTAATAAAGTTCGACCAATTAAATGTCAAGTCAATTATAAATTACTCAACGTCATTGTAAAATGATTATTCTCTTTACTGGACGAACCGGCCCAAAAAGGCGTCGGGACAAATGCCATCGCTCGCGACTACAAAGTTTTTTTTTACTTCAGCGCTTGATTAGATTGGAAAGCACGTCGCCTCTACTGAAGAAGTAGAACTTGTTGCTTTTTTGCTGCCATCCAGAAGGCTTCGGTAGCTATTCCTTTACGAGCTTTTTTTATGAAAACAACGAAATATTTTAGTAAAAATATGGCCGCCGTATCTTTACTTGTTTTTTGATTGATTCGGCGGTTACTTTGTGGTGATTCATTTTCTTTAACTAACTACACTTCTGTTATTCCACTGGTAGTGCTGTGCTAATATTTTTTCATGTTTCGCTTTTTTGAGAAACATTTCGGACTTACTCTATCTATCGTAAGATTTTTTTATTATAACGGTGATTTACCTATTATTATTGCATATTTATGAAAAATAAAGAAAAACGTTTTCTCTTTTAAGTTTTATGATGAATAAAAAAAAAAACAATTTTAATGTGCTTATTGTATATTCTTGATGGAGAGAAAAACATTTTTTTTCAGATAGACATTGACTGGTTTCCCTCATCGTTAACATTATCAACTAATAAACAATTATTTCAAACATGATCATTTATACTATTAAATTGAATAAGACTTTGATAATGTATATAACACAATTATTGGTAGAATAATACTGAATTAGAAATTACTTTAATTTAATTTTTCATTATTAAAATGTTATGGAACTTTTACAAAAACAAACTACAAATCTGTTATCATAGATTTAACAACGTTGAGAATAAATTAAGTATAAAGTAATTGCTCCAAATATTTTTTCAAAATTGGCACATAGGAAAATTTTACAATACAATTGAGAATCACTGAAATATTTTCAATAAAAATTAATATCAAGCATGTAATTAACAATGATCCTAAATAACATTTATGTATATAAAGTGGGAATACACATGTTTTTCTGGCGCGTGACTGCCAATTTTCTTCGTTGTTTTTACAAAATATTTTATTATTTGAAACAAACAATATTATTATGTTATAATAACTTATGTTTGAGTTTTCCCATCGGGAATAAATGTAATAACAGGGTGCCACACGTCTTGTTTGTAACGCTGAATCCATATCTATCTATCTACGTCGGTTTTCTCAATAAACATGTTGCTTGACGATTAAATTACTTCAATGTTCTATCACTAGAAATTCAAAGCTGTTCTTGTTATTTTTTTTATATATATATAAAAAACTTGTTTGTATTACATCGCTTTTTTAATCAAACGAAGTATTTACCCAACGTAACAGTATCCAATTTATATTTGGTCCACTCTTTGTTGCGTATACCTACAAAACACACATTGAAGTCGTGATCAATATCTCGAGAGCATTGAAAAAGAGAATTGTCTACCAGATGAACGATTGACGACCATCGAAAGATTGCTAAGTCATCGTTGAAATAGAAAATCTCTTAAAAGACGCACTTCTATATAATACATTTTTTCAAGTAGCAGTTTCGGCATGGGTTACTTGAATAATACTGTTTATCTTACAAATAAATTAATATCAAATGTGATCATTTTGTTATTCCACACGTTGCGTAAAAAATGGTGACACGTGCTTCGTCTCTAAGAAATAAGAAAGGACAAACTTAAATTTGATTCTAACTGAATTTGAGTTTTTTTTCTATTTGACGCAAGGGGGGTTGACACAAACACTAATATGTATATCTAATTACTCATTAAGAAAGCGTGTATCCCAAAAAGAATAAATTTAACAGTCTTAAACCGCCTGTCCTATTTAAAATTTTATTTACTAATAATAGGGTAAAAATATCAACGTATTTTTACTTTATTATAATGGAGTTCTACCAAGTAAATGCCAAATCAATAAATAAAAAAAATATTTACTAATGTTTAATTTCCGTGATACAAGAACACTCATTCTCAACCCTTCATTATTCACTAGATGGAATATTTCGAAAGTTTTATTTTTATTAAAATTGTGATCGTATCTATTAAAGATTCGAAACTCTGAAAAAATATAACTATTAAAACATTTTTTTATATTCTTACATGAAATTTTCAACCTGTCCACCCCACATAAGAAGCTTGACAGTCTTCACAAGTGATGCGATAGATACCACTCTCAGGAACTGATTCTTATCCATCTTAAGCTTGTTACACAATTTGTGGAATAATGAAGGTTTCGTATTTAATCTATATTCACAGCACTCTGAAATATCGAAAATATTTAAAAATTGAGATGGAATTTTCTAAATTGTATGCACATTATAAGGGTTAGCCATGAAAAATAAACGTAGTTTGTCTGTACTGTATGATCATTATTTAATTTAAAAACTTTGTTAAGTGGTTGTGTATTTAGGTTTTATTCCTGGCAAGATTATAACTTTTCTAACGGTAAGTGCTCCTGACCATCAGAAAGTTCAGAGCTTAATTACTGGCAAGATCAATATTAAATGTCGATTGTTTTATTACCTTGTTGAAGTAATCATAAGTGTTTGTAATATTATCATTTCTCTCCGGGTTGATATCCGACTCAGACTCCAAAGCCCTGGTTCTACCAAGTAACGGCCAATTCAATCAAAACTATATTATAATCATTATAGTCAACTACTAAATAAAATATTTCCAAGACGTAGCAACGTTTTAATCTTGAATACTCACTTTGCACATGACCATAGTGTATATTCAAATTCGTTTGATGGACCACACCCTAATATTTATCATGCACGTTTTTAAGTATAACACTTTCGCATTGTGTACTTTTGATATTGGTTATAAACGTATGCATACGTATGTACGTTATTTGTATATATGCACTGTTTGCAGCACACTGCCTTGGCAGGCGAGCCTGTTTCAATTCCATATAACAACATACCTAATATAAAAGCCAGGGAATTCGTATTGTCATCGGAGAAGAATGGATATTTTTTCATATGCCTGCCAGTTTCATATTCAAATTTAACGGATTCGACGACCTCAATTTATTTTTTTATATCTCGATGAGATCACTAAATAACATTTATTCATTATTGTTTAGTGTGGTTCTTACAGGGTTGGGGAGTCGGGTAAAAAAAACGACTCGGACTCTCCCGCTTTCAATTGAAAATTGACTCCGATTTTACTTAACGATAGCTAAGAGATAACATATTGTGTATCAAATGTTTGTCAAAAATGAGTTGATTACTGAAATTTTTTTCAGAATCTTCATTGCTGCTGATTTAGTTCAAGTACAGACTCATTTTTGGAAGCGGGAAAAACACAAAATTATCATTAAGTTATTTACTTAAGTAATGTAGAGTTTCACTTTGTTAAAAATTTCCCAAATTTTTATTTGGGTTTACAATTGACATCATTTGCCACTTATATTTATTGATGATTTTTTAATTGTATGTTATGGGTGTTAAGCATTTTAATTTTGTGTAATTATAATGTAATTTGTAAATCCTTTTAATTGTTAGTAATTGCTTACACTTTTTTATTTCAATTTAACTTGTATAAATAGCACTGTTTAATTTATTTTCCTTATCAGTTGATAATGCTCGTGAGGAGCGAAACCGGTCCTGATCAAATAAATTTTAAGTGGAAAAAGTACTAAAAATCTTTTTTTATTTTTATTATAATGCCATTCCACCAAGTATTGACAGTGAACACCTTAAAAGTGATATAATTAAAAAGTCATCAAAGATTAATAAAATTCAAGTGGTGACTGAAATTAATTACAAACATAATTAAAATTTGGGACATTTTTGACAAAGTGATAAAATCCTACATTAATAAAGTGAATAGGCTTAATGATAGTTTTTCCTGTTGTTTACACTTTTTCATTTACATTTATTTTCGTATAAATAGCATTGTTAAATTATATTTCTTATCAGTTGTCCTGTCCTGACCTATTAAATAAAGTGTAATAAAGTACAAAGCAATATTGTGTGTTTTTTTTTAATATAATGCCCTTCCACCAAGTATTGACAGTAAACACCCTAAAAGTGATTATGGAGATACAAATTGTTAGCTCTAAGACTAAGACATCGATATGTGTGTATCATCAGATCATCATTCATAGTTTTAAAAACTATTTTTTTCCGATTGTTGCATTGATGTAGCGATATTCTCCACATTGGTAAAGATAATGGCACGTACGGAAATTGATTGGAAAGACTTCGACTAAAATGCCGCTCCAACTCCTGATTCCGCAGTACCGAAAAAAATATAATTGATATTATTACGTTCTCAGTTGTTTTCAAAATTGTTTGGTTTGTTAGATAGATGAAATATTTATTAATATTTGACTATTTTTATCCATATATCTCATCAAGAATGAAGCTTAAGGAGGAAGTACATACCGCAGATGATTATGATGTAATTTATTTCAATGTTAGCCAAGGTCGACTCGACTGTCCCAAGTTGTCCAGAATGATAATATCCAGTTGTAAAAAAACTGTAACGAATTCCTTGGACCGGACAAGCCGTCGCGTGAAAGAATAATTCAATACGTTTCGTGTTTTTCGATGGCAATCTAGAATCTTATTTTGGCGAGCGATCTGGTATTGCTGTCAACCGAGGCACATGGAAAACATTCGTTTATTCGTATATGGACACTGCTCGACATTAAAGGGTTATTTTTTTATTATTAAAACAGTACAAAAGGGGTTCTTAACCTTATTCCGGTAACGGGCGTATTTAAGAAAGGATAATAGTGGCGGGCACGCACCAGATTTCTAAATTAATACGATTTGAGCAGTATGTGCTACAATTAATATATCGTCCGATTTAGAATTTCGACTGAAGGTGCTTGATGGAATTTCAATATCAAATTTGAATTGTCTGAATCCTGTACTTTTCCATGAATCTTGTCGTTAACGACCCGGGTTTCGCCTTTCGGCTTCTTGAGGCTTTTCAAGTACGCGACGCCGAAAGGGGAAACCCGGGCCGTTAACGACAAAATTCATGGAAATGTACAGGATTCAGACAATTCAAATTTAGTTCTCGTAGAAAATACATCTGATGAGATACCTTCAATAGCTATATGCTACACATTGTGATGGAACATGGATTTTAAAAAGGTGGTCGGCCGTCAATCTACTTGACTGTCTCTATCAGGCGACAAATATTTGAGAGGAATAACCTCTTTGTAATGTAAGAATAAATAAATGTCCGTCATCCAAATAAATAAACGCTCCTTCAACACTAATTCGATTGTGCAAACCCCCCGTTTTCCAAAAATGGCGCTCGCAGTTTTCAACAAAAGGCAAAGACTGGCGGTGGACAATATTATTATTATCATCTCGCCGCCCGTTCTGATCCGGTTTCGATCGTTGTTACCACGCGCGCCGGATTCGAGCCCACGTCTCCGATATTCCAGTCGTACGCCCGCGCGTTATGCTAATAATTATATTGTGCTGTCCCTTCGCGAAGGCAAACTTCGCGACTGCGAGAAAGCCTCTAACTCGGGGGTCGAATATAAGCTACAACCGAACTAAAAGCCTCTTGAGAATATTCTAGGAAAACCAGGTTTTCCCTTTGATTACATTACTTAAATAAAAAATAGCTTTTACCAAGCTGGAAGCTTACTTAATTAAATTTAACTGTACGAATAATTTAGATCCACATGAATTACGCAATATACATTGACCATACGTACTTGATTTTTAAGGAAATTCATATAACATACGTCACCGTTGCTAAGACCTTTACAAGATGCTTATGTTATTAATTGTAAATAATCACTTCAATTTAAACTATTTTGCTTTGAATAATCCCATGTTTGTTATCGTTCCGGGAAACACTAAAGTCAATTTATGAAATCTAATAGACGCTTACTTAATAAAATTTTAGTATACGAATAATTTAGATCCACATGAAGTATGCAATATAATTACATTGACTATACGTACTTGATTTTGAAGGAAAGTCATATAACCAATGGTGTAGTGGAGCCAAGTCGGACTAGGTCGGCGACCTGGGATCTGCAAATGAGCCAGGGCGCCGCGCCGCCCTTGCACCTTTTTGACTTGTAACTTAATTTTCAAGTACGTGCAGTGAGTAGTTTTTTTTTTTTTTTTAAATAATTGCGCGTTTTTTTATTGATTTAATTGTTAAAACTTGTGGTTTTTTAACTTTGGACGGATATAAAAAAAACAAAAAAAAATAGGGAAGAAATCAATGACCGACCTGGTACCTATTTATTTACCACTACACCACTGCATATAACATATGTCACCGTTGCTAAGACCGTTACAAGATGCTTATGTTAATAATTATAAATAATCACTTAAATTTAAATTATTTTGCTTTGAATAATTCCATATTTGTTATCATTCCGAAAACATTAGTCAATTTATGAAATGTTATACTAGGTATATTTTGCAAAGTAAATTAGGATGTTAGAGTAGAGATAAAAGGATGTATTGTGTATGTCTTCTAGGCCAGTATAAATGTAAGTTAAAACATAGTAAATTGATGATTGAATTTACATTGATGTCGGCTGATGATGACCCCCATCAAATCCTGGTGCGCCAACAATGCGCGGTAACAAAATCGCCTGCCGTTCGAAGTTAGTCGCGGGTTCAAAAATGCGAAGGAAAATAAAAGAAAAGGAAGTGTTATGGATGTTTTAATGCCCCCGCGGCACCCACACCCATATTATAAAAGTTTGACCTGTGCAGCGTGCACTATATTTTTATTTTATACGAGGCATGCATTGCAAAATTGCGACCGAGTGCGATAGCTCGGCCGCCCGCGCAACTACATAATACGTTCCTGCTCTAAAATATATTAGAAATTACGACATGCAGAGGGGTCTCTTATACTCAACGTGGTTTTTTTATTTGATTCTTACGGTTGGTATGAATTAAATTTAATAATTGCAAGTATTTTAAAAACTACACTACATTGCACTATATTTTCATTTTATGTCTGCAAATAATTGCTGTCGAGTGCGATCGCTTGTTCCCGAATTCCAAAAATATTATATGAATTAGAGAGTAATTAAGAAGACTCTCTCATTATCAACGTGCTTTTTGTATTTAGTTCTTACGGTTTGTGTGACTTAAATTTAACAATTGCAGCTATTTTTTTTTCCGTATTTCCCTGTAGTATCTTTTCATATATTATGATCCACATGATTATTTTATTATTATAAATATTTCTTTCCACCAATAATTGTCAGTTTACACTTTACTTTACTTTAAGTGGATAATATCATTATGTTACTCCCTCGGTTAGTGATACAGTGTGCTTCACTGCGCCGTTGCTTGGTAACGTGTATTTTGTTATTGTTATTATTGGTTGCCAGAGGCGCGGTCAAAATACGACCGTGGACTGTCAACCAAATCCTGATAAACTGATATACAGAGGGTTGTAAATTATGTTATTAATTTTAAAATGTTCTAAACCCAACCGTTAAACCCAAGTCAATAAATGGTCACATAAGTTTCGGTGGATAAGCATAAATTAAACTATGTTTATATTCCGCTTCTAGATATTATACATCGCTCCATCGATAAAATACAGTCAAAATATGTGTTTAGTATTTAGAAATACCGGTCCTGTATTTGAGTGATTAACAACACGGTGCTCGAATCCCATTACTGACAGTTTCAATTATTGCTTTTTCAATCGATTAATATAATATTTTTTTATTCGAATGAATTGGTGATCCTGAAGACGAGATAAATGATAGCCCAATCATTCTATCGTTAAATGAGAGCTTAAGCGATTGATTAGTAATTATTTCTCATAAAGCAACTTATGTTAATACAAGCTTTATTAGGAGTCCATTAGTCCTCACTACGACTTAAAATGGTACATAAAAATAGCCACAGAAAATCTAACCGTCTGTTAACAATGAGTCGCCCATTTCCAAAATTCACCTTTTCCTTTTTCATTTCTTTTTAAAATATACTTTTAAAAGAACGTGTTGGGAACCGTTATTTAGATCATAACCATATTTTCTTGAATCAAAGAATATATTATCTATTTCAATTTAATTGATTCAAATATGGCTATTTTTTTGTAAGTGTTTCCAAAATAATGAAAATGAACAATGATTCAAATATTCATTACTTTATCTTTAGTTTTTAATTTACGTACCTCAAGAACGCATAAGAAACCGAGAATTTATTTGAACGGAACATTTTTTGCTACGGCAAACCAAAAACTAACCTGTTTATAAGGTATTCTAGGTTTCTAATAGTTTTTAAAACGTAACCATATCATCATACATTGTTCACAAATAATCCAAATGTATATTATGATTTTAGCATTGTCTATACTTATTTTTTTGACTCAATTGACAAATCTATTCTTAATTTGAGTTACGAGTATTACGACTGACTGCTTTATGTTAACTCTACCTCAAAAATCACAGAGCAATTTTAAGTTACCAGTTTAGGGCATACAGTAATGGTCCATGATATCATTCACGAGACTCATTTTTTTATGTACAAGTAACCCAGTTGTCAGCAATTGCCTCTAACAAACTCCTGACTATCATTTCAAATCACTGGACGCTGCCATGTTACAAGATAATCTGCAAAGATACGAGTTTATTAAGAATATTTAAGAATACAATCATTTTTTATTGAGCTATTTCTTCAACATGCAATGCAAACAACTTTAGGATTAATAGAATACGAATTTTAATACAGTTGTTAAGCACTTATAATATAACAATATTTGGATATAATATAATAATGCCTCATTCCTCATTATTTAATTAATTCACTTAACACTTATAAGCGGGTGTTTGTAATTTATTAGCGCAAAAATATATTACATTCTTAAAATCAACACAACTTCTAAACCAAACAATATTTTCGGCTGAAATTTTCAAAGAAATCATATGTGACATTTAATCATTAAAAATTATATGAAAACTTTTTGAATACATCCTAATTTCAATACTTTTCAAAGCTTAATATAAAAACATGTTATTAATTTAGTAGATAGCACTCCACTTGTTATCAATATGAAATATTAAAAATATTCTGTATAAAAAATAACATTTATCCAAACCATACAATTATATATATAATTATAGTACAAAATCTTCATTCTTACAAATTTACAATCACTGGAAGTGTGAAATCTGATGCTCTAAATATTTGAGAAACATGTGTCGCTTTTAAAAAAAAATACTATGTGTGAACGAACATTCAGGGCATAATAAATTATGAGGTTTATTTCTTATTATCAAAAAGGGTCATTTGCCGCGCCAGTTATTTTGAAGAAACATTAAATTATGAGTCAATATACCAACAAAACCGATAAACGTATATTTACGTTTTCCGCCTATAATGTGTTAAACCATTATTTATTTTTTTGTATACATACTTAATTTGAATCAGCTTCTTTATGACACCACTTTATTTCCATTAATTAAAATTCTCTAATCTACATATATCTGTATATATATTAATTTTAGCTATCTGAACAAAACAATTTTAGTATACTACATATGTATGGATATGAATGCTGTAAAAACACCATAGGTCAACAATCGAAGCATGTGGCTGGCTGACTATGTTATTATTCTAGCTGTAGGTATTCTAGGAGATGAACGGTTTTCTTGCTACCGCCGCCATTTTTGTTCTGTTCTGCTAGTAAAATAAATCACTACACATTTTATGACACACATTTATTATTTATGGCTTCGTGGTAGCTATTTGGTCTATACACAGGTTAGGTTACGGTCAACATTTTGTTTCGTCTATCCTGACATTAAACAAATTTGTTTTTGAATGATTCGAAATCTCGGGATTATTGAGACTAATCTAAGGTTTCCGATTCTCATTTTTATTATCCTATGTTTTTTGATTACTTTTGAAATACAAACAATTACATTGTATCAGAGGCGACTAGAATTTACGTATCATATACATTACACACAGGGATGGGCTGGAGGGGGCTCGCGCGAGCCCCTTGTTAGATTTTACCACGGCCGGCGAGCCCTTTGTTAATTTAATAGAAAACAATATTTTCAGATCATATTATTACATAACTGCAATTTCTGACATATATGTATTATTTACGACAGTTTCCAGTATACACAATAGTACATTTTTAGACATTTACATTGATGAGTTTACGGTAAACTGCATATTGTTGCATATTATAAGTGTGTTAAGTAACAATCGTTTGCTTATTGAAGTATTGCAAATTGCTTTGCGATTAAGCGAGCCCTTTGTTAACGTATTGGATTACAGTCGTTAAGTGAATCATTGAGTTGCAAATACCATTCCGTGCGTTTTCTTGAAAATGACTTTTTGGTTGTGACTGGCGGGTGACTGCTTCAAATTCCATCATGAGCAAATCATTTTCAAAATTTGAACCATTTGCAAAAACACAGCCTGAGGACCAGGTATATATGTATGTATATGTTAAAAAAATTGACAGTAAACGGCAACAAATATCCAAATAATGTGCGCTCATATTTAGATACATTATTGTGGTTTTAAAAGAATTTTAATAGTCAATAATACTATCAACAAAAAATATAATTTCATAAATTAATGCACATATAAAATATCTGTATGTGTAAATTCATAGATTGCAATAATATCGTTAAGTATGCAAAAAATCAAAGTTGAATAGCTAAAGACAAAATAATTAAGCTACATTTACTAATTTTGAAAATACACGTGTTGCACATAATATTCTACAGGTTGTCATGCCGAACTGTTGGTAACAACTGGCCTGTTACTGGCGTATAGTGTTGGGTCATAAAAACAACAAAGCGAAGAAATATTTTCAGCAGGACGGCATCATTCAAATGCAAATATTTCCTGGAACATATTATATTTATGAGGACATAATATCCCATATAAGTAGGAAATATGATTTCCTCGATTCTCTATTGACTATTCTATAAACATAAGTATACCTATACAATATCGTGATTTTCTTATACACTCTTATATACTAACATACTAATATTTTAGAAAAAGCATATTTTAGAAATGTTACTTATAAAAAGATTTTGGTATTACAGCACATTGCCTTTTTTCTATATACATATTATACATATGCATATCAAATCACGCGTGAGATATTGAAGGATACGAGACACTCGTTGTCAACTAACTCGATGCTATAAAGATAACAAAAATATGAAATTAAAAAATTATATCATCTGATATTGACTTCACTATTTATTGCTCGAACACGAAACCTTCTGATCGATAAAACAAGCTCTAACCGCCAGGTTCCAGTTAGATTAACTTCAAAAAGGTGTCATTTACATTTAAAATGTGACATTTTTTTTATTCCATGCCCGCTTTCAATGTGGAGTATTTGGCCACTTAATGGAGGTATCAATATTAGTTTTTCTACGAGGACTGCTTGGTATTCAGTTTTTTTTTTTCGAAAATAGGTTCAGAAGGATTGGGCTAGGACAGGACTAGTAGCTAATTGGTCTCGAGGAGGGGAATTGCCATTAGTATGTTGGTTCTAAACATGAGTTGGAACAATTTGATATATTTTTTGCGTAATTGTACACATAGTCTTCTGCATTAAAATCACTATCATATAAATTGGCCTAAACACATGATATATATAAAATGTGTAAATTTGATGAGTGGCAGTAAAAATGGTAGTGTGGTAAAATATACTATGTCTCGAGTAAGGTTAAAAAATACTGAATTAAGCCAATCTTAATCGGCCCCATGTGATATCATTACCCCTGCGGGTCACGATTCTGCCCCGTGTCCGAGTGATTCGGTGCAACTCGTACACCGGGGGCAAGTTTATCTGTGATATATAAAATTACGAGAGCTTGTGCCCGCTTTTGTGAGTGAGGCCTAACAACGGTCACAACAATTTTAATGGAACAGGTTTGCTGTCATACAATACAAGTAACCACCTATAACTATAATATCATATCAGGAGTGTAGTCGCCGGGAGAGAGGGGCTAAGAGGGCGCGTGTTGCTTGCTTTTATTGTGCTCTTAATGCTGCCGGCGGATGGCATCTGTAATTGAGGGTCCGCGGTCTGAATTTTTGCTTCTTGGAATAATTGCAGAAGCTATAAAACATAATTGCTCAACAAAGAAACATCTTTTTTTTTATTCAGAAATGCTATAAACCAGTGGTTCCCAACCTTTTTCATGCCACGGACCCCTTAACCTTAAAACACAATAATCTGCGGACTCCCATTTTTTTTTGTTTATACTTAATCACAAAGAATGTTGAAAGAATAAAAAAATTCGCGGACCCCAGGTGGAGAAGCACTGCTATAAACGACAGAAAACGGATCAAGAAATAAAAAGATGATACCAAAATATTTATTTATTATATCGACTGTGGACAGGAAAAATGATGTAACCCACACAAAACAAATTTTACAGGAGGCACAAAAAAGGTGTTTTTATGATTTTGGGTCTATGCAAATTATGAAATATACACCACCTGGAAGTGCACGGAAACTTCTAAACTGGTGTTTAATTGGCATAATCTAATATTAATTAAATAAATTGTCTAAGAAAAACTTTATTCAGTCTTTTTTCTTGGTTTCAATTTTCACAAGCCCATCTTATTTCAAACTAAAAGCAAAATTAAGATACTAATTCGGCATTTGCAGTTTACATTCTTTTGATATAACGTGTAACAAGTTGGATACATTGTGGTTATCGAAAAAAACTGTTTTGATAAAACTGTGGGTGACTTTTTTCCTTTCCACAGTCGATATACAACAAAGGGAATTATGACACTTAAAAGTCGAATCGATTTGTTGTAGCGAAAAAAAATACATAACATGATTTTTTTTAAAAATATTTAATACCTATTCTATTCCACTAATTTTGTGCATTATAATGCTATCAAATTTTATATTAACCGCTTGAATACCGCGCAAATAAATCATTAATGTGTCCCACAGATACTGCGTGTTTTTGAGAAATATAATTTTGCCTAATATACACTCGAATTCGATATTTTAAAAACCTATATTGACTCAGTATAGATAGCACTACACATATTCATCAAAATATTGCTTATATTCTATTAGAATACCAAGTATTTGATTTTTTAAATGTCTTGAACATCCGTGTTCGCTTGCATATGTTCCGGACACCGGTGTCCGCTTGGTATTCAAGTGGTTAAACAAACAAGTTTTTTTCAATTTCCACCGAATCTATCGAAAATATATATGTATATATACGTAATAATAATTATAGTTACAGATAACACTTATTTTATGAATGAACAAAAAAAATATATTAACTAAAACTAACAATGAAAAAATATCTAAATTAAGCGAGGAAATAAGAAGTATCGAGTGGTTTAAAAAAATGTTCATATCTATCGGGTAATTGAAAAAGTTGTAAAACTCTCGCGATATTCGTTTTATGTTCTCGGTGTGAAGAATATAATTATTATAAACTTTGTTGAATTGAATCAACTTTAATCACAATACTTATGTAACTTTCAAAAGCATTTAGAAACTTAAATTGTTTACATGTTGGAAAAATTACAAACCAAACAAACCCATATTCCACTCACTCGTATAACTTGTACGTTCTTGATCTGGTAAATCTCATGACATGACAAATGGTGCAATTGACGTTTATAGACGGCGAAATAATTTAAATTAAAACCACTGCGCCGACGATTGACAGTGACTGCAATGAGACCCGGCACACGTGGGCATATTCGAATCAGATAAATTTAATATGACTTCACCACACCAAAATACTTCCACATGCCTCAACGTATGATAATTTTCATGGTGTCTATACACCGGTTACGGGAAACCTTTTCGCATAGTGTAAAAAATCAACCTTTCGCGATTTTCTGATCCATACGTGGAGCATAATTGAGCCGTTCGTTTTAAACTATGATGAATCAAAAAATCGTATTCTTAACATCGTGATTCTGTTTTGAAATGTACGATTTTGATTGCTTGCCATGTTACCTTAGTATCTGACCAAAGAAACCGACCAATTTCATTACAGCCTTTTTTCACAACTTATTCATTAAGACTTGAGAAAGACTTTGAAAAGATGAATACTAAATAATGTTATTTTTAACCTTTCTACATCATTAACTAAAAATGACGATTTTTTAAATTGTAATAATTAAATCTGAGGGTGCGATATGTACTATTTGTTCCGTATTTGACCAATAAATATTATTTGTAATAAATGATGTAATTATTATATATACTAGCCGGTACCCGGCAAGCGTTGCAATGCCACTCGAAGAAAGAAAGTGTTTGCGTTTTAATTGTGTTTATTGAAGTGCATGCTTTCTTTTTCTGTCTATTTAACGTTTGCTGCCGATTGTCTATGATACAACAAACGCGCCACCTACTGTAATTTAATTGTACTGTAACTTCGCGCAAGTGCAAGCATACGTTGTCGAAATGAACTGTATGGCAGACATACAAACTGTGTTGTGTTATTTTATATAATTTCATTTGTTCTGTACAAATCTCAATCCAGATCAACTACATACAATGTTTTTATTGATGTGAAAAAAAACAAAACGATAACTCGCCGGCAAAGGTTTCTCGCGACTGTCTCTAAACCGAATGAATGCCAATGCAAGGGCTTGCGAGGTGAAATACATTTACACAACTCCGCGATTGATTGAGTTATTGATGATTTGCGAAGCCAGAAAGAAAAAAAATGTATTTGCAATAATTAAGACGTTTATTGAAACGCTGCCCGCAGTAAGCAATCAATCATCTGAAGTTTGTGATTATGACGTATACCACTGTCAATGCTCGTATTATTTGATATTATAATGTACGTTTTTTTTAAACCTCGCTGAGTTGATTAAAAAGATATAATTTACAAAGAGATTCATATATATTTACGGATTTATTCATATAATTAATACATTGTCGTATCGATGTTTATTTGAAAAGATCTTTAGAGCCTTGTATTATTAACTAACGAGTATCAAGTATTCGTTGAGTTAAATTAAAATAAACTACATGGGCAGTCATGATTAGAGATGCAAAAAACCTCAGATATGAACATATCTAAGTCTATTTGCATATATAAATATTATGTGCATTTCGCTGAATGTCATTTCATACATAAAAAAACAAGAACGTTTCCGTAAATGTTTATTGTCGGATTCAAGTAAATATATATGTCACTGGCCTAACTCACGGATTTGTCTTTGTCATATACTTATTAATAACTTGATCATAACAATCATATTTTTTGATACAATAAGTAATACATGTGACGCTTTTTAAATAAGTGTCAGCGAATGTTCAAAATAGTACACAATTGTCACGTTTAAATTATAAATGTTATTTTCCATTTTTTTTTCGTAATTTTCCCAACGTGGCTATTTACTCCCACCCAAATTTACCGGCTTATTTCGGAAATTAACCCGGAAATTGTAGTATCCGAATATTTTATGTACCTACAATATTTTTTGAAATCCGATTTGACAGCTTTACGACCGCACGTTTTTTTTTTATAAAATTTCACCTGGCGAAATAAAATTTGTAATTTTACTAAATTCACTATAATTTGTAAGCAAATTGAGATATCTTTACAAAATTTAATTTTCATAGCTTTCAGATACTTCCCCTATACGCACATATGCGTCCGCCGGCCAACAACCTTTGTTTTTCAAAGACTCAAATACGCGTCCACGGTCGTTAAGCTGTTAATTTGAATATTTAAGTTATCAACCGATCTATCAAATAAAAAGGATATTAATTTCATCAAATAAGTTTGTTTTCCCAGCTGTAAATAGCACATAAAAATATGATTATTTCGTTTAAACGTTGTGCCAGAACTATGCTGATGTGTTTTTAGTTTACGTTTTGGATTTTTTTTTAAAAATCCAATATCGTACATATTTGGATACTGAATTTAGTAAATATAAATATGACCATTTTCAAACATTTCATGCATATTTTTTTATCTTTTACCCGATTACAAATTAAAAAAAACTCCTTCATTAGGGCATAACCATTATGATGTTTTTTAACCTCTTGCGATAATAATTATTAACCCATTTTTTCTTATCTCGTTTCAGGTAAGCATTGCTGCGCTATTCACAATCATCATTAATCTACCCAATTCACGCGTCAGCGGTATGAATCATCCAGGTAACACCACCTGGCTTAATCATAAAACCAGTTTTATATAATCCGTCCTATAGTCAGCCATGCAGCGACTAAAAAAGAAATGCCGTTTAACAGAAGGGCCTATGTGATTTAGTGCTGTGTGGGTGTTTGTTTGTATGAAACATTTTACTGCGACTTTTTGGTTTGGAGTTGTGGGTTCTGTGATTGGATTTGACACCTTCAATAGCGCATAAAAGCGTTAAGTACATATATCGAGACGATATTAAATTTCGATTCTCCGGCAGAACAACGACGCAAGTGCAATTTATTTAAAATTTTGAATTAACTGTGACAAAAGTACTAAAACAGGTTAATTTAAAAAGATAATAATTGTATATTTAATGTATAAATTTATGAGTTACACCGAATTTGTTGATTTGAAGCCGATAGCCAACAAAATTGGTTTATTACTACCAGAAAAAATTAAATTGACAGATTTGTAAAAGTAAGCTATGAATACTTTTACAAAACCAGCAACAAACAAACAACATGGAAAAAGCTTTTCCATAACGATCAAATTGTTACTTATATGTATGAAAAAAAATAATCTATGGCAATTTCTGATTCAATTTCAATTTCGCTGTTTTTCTTCGGGAGAATCGATAATATATAATCTCGTAAATAACTATTGAAGCTGGACCAATAGGGCCAGGGGTGGGCCCGAAAGGGCTCGCGCGAGCCCCTTATTAATTTAAGAATAAACAATTTTCTCAGATTAAATTAGTGTATAACTGTAATTTCTGACTTATATATTATCTATGACAGCTTCAGTATACACAATAGTACATTTTTAGCCATTTAGATTAATAAGTTTACGGTATATTGCATATTATTACATATTATAAGTGTATCGATTGGTTATTTAAGTATTGCAATTATATGCATAACAGTGATAAAAAAATCACTACTCCCCAGAGCATACGAGATGCTTTGAGATTAGGTGAGCCCCTGCTAACGTATTGGCAGCCCACCGCTGAATAGGGCGTAACAATTTTCAAGAGGTATAATAACCAACGAAGTTAATAATATTCAGAAAAAATACACAAATGATATCCATAATATCCGATAAATTCTGGTTAGTTTTCTACTTATGCCCTTTTGGCATATCAATTTCATTGAATACTAAAACTTTTTAATATAATATATTATTCAGTTCGTTATATTTTTGTATGATCATTTACATAGTTGTTGTAGGATTAATTAAGTAAGATGATAGAACGAAGCAGGTGTTACTTATAAGTTAAAAAATATAAACTTATTCCAAAAATCGTTAAAATTGTCTATGTCCAATGGATTAATACATAAACATGACTTAAGTGCCTGTCATATATAGTATTTGTACAATAAATAAAAAAACAAATTGAAGTGGGTCGCCATTATGCAAATTGGTCAATTTTCTTTAAGTACCTTATTTGGATAATTCTTCTTTAGAATAAATAATATTTTTTTAAAAAAAGTATTAACGACTTATCTGCGGTTTGTGGTTTTCGAAATGATTGTATGTTTTGAGAGAAAGTTTACACACGTATTATAGATCGACTGAACGATTGATTCCTATTACGGACTCTATATGTGTTTTTTTTTAAAAATAAAAAACAACCATTGATAGAGTTGCTCGGTCAAATTAGAATGTCTCCCATGCTCTGTTTTAACATCCGCCATACTTCTAAAGTGTAATATCACATACGGAAAAATCCAGGGGTGGGCTGCCAATGCGGTAACAAGGGGCTCGCATATCTTATAGCTATTCGTGATGTACTGGGGAAGGTGTGAATTTTTTATCACTCCAATGCAATTATACGTAATAGTTATTAAAGCTATCGAATGTTACTTTTTACACTTATATTTTGTAAAAGTACGCAATATATCGTAACGCAATCAATGATAGCTGAAAAATGTACGTCAGAAATAACAAATGTACATTACTACTTTTTTAAATTTAAATATATTGCATATTTATAGATTATATAACGCAAATATCTGAGAATATTATTTGTCTTAATTTAACAAAGGGCTCGCCGGCTTGAGAACTTATTAACAAGGGGCTCGTGCAAGCCCCCTCCAGTCCATCCCTAGAAAAATCCGTATTAGAGTATAAAAATATTTGTCTGCTGAATTCCCAAAATACGTTGTAATAAGAGGTTTATCTATTTTTTTCCTTATTCAGAGCCTTCAGCTGTTAAATGGTATTTTAAATATTGTACTTCGGTAAAATAAATCAATGTTTTAGTAAAATACACAATCAGTGTGTCCGTAGAACATTTTTTGATCATTGATACTAATAAGAACATTTACTTTTTTGTCACAAATTTGAGCAATTTAAAACATTTGTTTGAATGTTGGAGAACTATGTAAATCTTTTTGTCACTTCGCATTTTGAAGCATTTTATGTTATCCTTCATTTCCCAAACATTACATTGAAGTAGTCAGCCATCGCCAGCTTTGAACCGGCAGAGAACCCCACCTGTGTAACAATAATTTAAATCTCAACACAAAGTGCATTGTGTTGACCGCCCCCGCTCGCAGCCACTCGATTTTATCTCTCCTCCCTGCCCCCTCGACCCTCCCACACTTCTGCGCACGCGCCGACGCCATCTTGTCATACCCGAGCCATTAAAATGTCGTCCGACGCTTTATCGGAATAAATAAAACAATGCCCGCAGCATTAACCATAAAAGCTTTTGCATTAAAAGCTCTCAGATTTTTATGGGGGCAATGATTGTATTCAATCTAATGCATTTTGGTATACAACTCATGATACCTTCATCGTGAATACTAATTGATTTAAATATCCGTGCAGATCAAAGTTGTTTTTTGCTACGGTAACGAACATATTTATTATTAGGTGGAAATTAAACAATAACGAACATTAGAATTGTGTACTTCCATTTCATACTTTCGTATCCTTCCCTGTTCTTCAGAACAAATAAAAGACAGTCAAATCATTTGAAACCAAATACAAAAAAATGGCGAAAATCTTCTACAATTCTACGTTGTAAATATGGGGATGATCAAACATGGATATTGGATATCATGAATAAATTAGAGAGCTGTCTGTACATGTCCAAAATTATTTTTAAGGATTTTTAATAGAAATAGGGTAAAAATATCAACGTATTTCAGTTCTACAGTTTTTTTTATATTCTATGCGTTGATAGCTATTTCGCCTTTCGCCAACGTCAAAACTATGCTTAAACGTAAATTTGCTCAGCTAATTTACTGTCCAAGAAGAGATACACAATGCATCATATTATTCACTCTAACATACTAATTCAAATTATAATTACAATATTGCACTTATTAAATGTGATTTTAGTGTTTCAAAGAACGATAAGCAGTCTGGGGTTCTTTGCCAGTATATATAGCTGAGCAAATTTACGTTTAAGCATAGTTCTGACGATGGCGAAAGCCGAAATTGCTATCAACGTATATAAAATAAAAAACTGTAGAACTGAAATACATTGATATTTTTACCCTATTAAAATGGAGCTCTCTTAAGTAAATGCCAAATCGATAAAAAAATAATTAATAGACTAAGCAAGCAAGCAACAGGCTACTGAAAATTTAGTGAATTCAGCAAAACA
Source organism: Himalopsyche anomala (assembly GCA_031772345.1). NCBI lineage: Eukaryota > Metazoa > Arthropoda > Insecta > Trichoptera > Rhyacophilidae > Himalopsyche > Himalopsyche anomala. The sequence goes on from CM062840.1 coordinate 8,532,502, forward strand.
GTGCAATTATCTACGAAATTTATCGGTGGGATACGAATATGTCAAAAAATTAAACGTTGGAATTTAGGAAACCAATAATTTATGCGAATTACGAAATACAATTACGGACATTTCTTTTCATGTTTAAAATTGTCTCTATAGTTTGTTCTAAGATGTTCCATTTGAGATGCTGTTATTGTTACTTTTTCATACTGATATTATATTCGTAATTCGCGTCAATTACCGGTTTCACTGATTTTCATGTACACTGAACTCCTTTTTTACACGATTTCGAAAAAGCACGGTGCAAAAAAAAAGAAAAATCGAACATTCATTTAACAATGCGTAACAGTAATTTAGAATTTCCTACATCCCTCGCATGTACTAACTACTCAGTACTATGCGAAAGGGGGCTACGACAAAGAGAGGCTTATTTTTTTAAAAATAAAATGAAGATACAATAAGCAATAGTGATGTTTATTTTTTGATATCCTAAATTGATTTGTATACTAGGAAACCTAAACTATCCACCATATTTTTTTGTATTTTTTTTATTTTTGTATCTCGTGGAACGTGTATCAGTGTATGATAATTTTGTATTTTCCTTTATGTAATCAAATGGCCAACAGAACATTATTATTATTTAGCGCATTAAGCAAATTTTCATGTAGAAATATAGAAGCAAATTATGTATCATATTTTTTTATCTATAAAATGTCACGTTGTAAAAAATGTATGGTACGGTAAATAAATAAAGTATTTTAATCATAGTATACAATACAACACTGTAACATTTTAAATTGCCTAGTGTGTCAGTTGTCACGGTGGGTTGAACGTGATGGCATATGTTTGAATTATGTTAGTATTGAAATATTTATATTAACTCATAAAATGATGTAATCTGCTCTACAAAGAGAAGATGCAAATGTCATTTCATTCCGACAATTTGATCATTGTTATTCTTAGAAATTATCCATTGTCATCTTGTCGCTCTATTTGCTAATTTCTGGTGTTTCCAATCGTAGACTAGCGGTCCCAGCCGAAATATTTTTAGGTCACGTTAATAATAAAATATTATTGTTAAGAACTACAAATTAGATTATTGAAATTTTCATTTTTTACATAAGATTATACATTTTATTGGCGCATGTGTATTACTCGAGAGTTGATTGAATAAAATATAATCTAAAGAAAACAATAGTAATCGTATCAAATACTTTGATAAAATTGTACACAGTTGTTTTATGCTTCGTCTAGTAACTATGTTGGCATGTCCACTTTTAATTTTTACAAATGTCCCATTAAAAGTAAAGAAAGTACTCGACTTTCGTACGTACTTGATTCCTGAAAATTTGTACGAATGTTAAATGTACGGAAGTAGAACAATTAAAAATTATCGACAAAAATTAAAATTTGAAGAAATTAAATGAAATGTCGAATTGAACGAAAATACCAAACCCGTGCGCCGCATGTATTTGAGAATTTTTGCCTCAAATAAGTTTTATGAGGACTGCCTATTAGGCATTTTATTTTCGCTTAAAAATTTGTAAAAAAAAAACAATATAGCTGTGAATTCGACTATAGGATGCTTTTGATTAATTCTTCCATTACATTATCGACAAAAATCAAAATTTTAAGAAATTAAATGAAATGGCGAATTGAACGAAAATACCAAACCCGAGCGCCGCATGTATTTGAGAATTTTTGCCTCAAATAAGTTTTATGAGGACTGCCTATTAGGCATTTTATTTTCGCTTAAAAAATGTAAAAAAAACAATATAGCTGTGAATTCGACTATAGGATCTTTGAACGGCAAGCACACAAAGCCATGGCGATCTGCTGTTATATATACGGATACAGAAAATAAGGCGCTGTTGGGTCCTGAAATATTTCCAAAATATTTTCAGATAAAGGTTCGAATTCCTGTTCTGTCAACCCAGGTTAAGATTTTAATATTATATAATAACTGAGTTATTAGTTATGCTTATTCTTCTTAAGCAATGTGGCGCTTTAGGCAATTTTATAAGTACACAGTCATGTCATGGTGTTTTGAGTGTAAATTGTTACTGTCAACGGTACATCTCCGTGATGGATCGTTTTGAACTGTCAAAGAATAACTGTCATCCATTTGTAGCGTACCCCACCCATACGACAACGCTCCGGGCATTAGCTATTCAAATGAGATCTATTTTATAAGCGTACGTATAATTTCGTAGCACCATTTGAGACTAAACATTAGTCTCTATTATTCAGCGCGCGCCAGTTTATCAAAATTATGGACCGGGCAATAATTTGTGCTGTTGTAATATGTATATTAACGTTTATGTTAAATTTCAATCAGTTACGAACTCGAGTGTTGGATTGCCATGTATGAAGATGCTAAATTAAAACAATTCAAAATATCGTCACCGTTATCATTGCTTTGCTGAATGTCCGTTTAAATGAAATTGACATCATAGCGCAGTTTCTTTATTTTTTTCCTTAACATATTGCTATTAATCAGTGGCGGTTCGTGACCTAAAATCTTGGGTGGGCTAGGGAAAATTTAAGCATTGTATACTATTTACGAAATTGTGCATGTTTCCACTGTATATTATATATTAATCTACAAGTAAATCGTCAAATATTACGACACTACTGCAAAGCATAAATTATTTTTATTCCATGTCCGCTCCAAATATGGAGCATATGGACTCCTAATGGAGTTTATCTCAACAGAATTTTTTCTACGAGAACTGCTTGTTACTCAGTTGCTCAACCTCTCTTTTTCCAAAGAGAGTAGGAATAGAAGGAAAGGGCAAGGACAGGACTAGTGGTTAGCTAATCGCTCTCTATACGCCCCGTTCATAGGATAGGATGGGTAGGAGGGGGGAATTCAAGACATCACATACATCCATGCCTTTGAACAGAAATTCATAAATCAATTGAAAAATCAATTTTATAAAACTGCCCGTACCGGGTTCGAACCCGTGCCCTCCGTAGCGGTAGCCAACGATGTTGACCACTCGGCCACACAGGCCGATAAATTATTATATAATAAAATCAAAGCTTAATGTAAGTATGAAATAATAGAATAGTAAAAAAAATAACCTCAAATTCGTCTCCTTCAAATGAAGTGAACTATCGTGCTTTGTTTCATATAATACAACTTGTCTCTGAATATAACGAACTCTGACGTTTACTTATTAACGAACAGAGATTGGTAGGAGTGATTTTTTATGTATGGGGGGCCGATTTGAATAACCCCATATGACGTATTGACTGCAGGCTGTATACCAAGGCGCAATCGTGTACGATTAGATGACGTTTCTATAGCCAATGGTTATAAAATAGAGATGAAGAAAGTTCGTTGTATTAAAGAGGGTTTTCTGAATTTGTTTATTTTAATGTTCGGAAAGTTCGCTTATTTCAACATTGCAACATTTCTCACATATACTTATAAGGAGACACTACGTAACCAATTTTCGTCCGTTATATCGAGATTCTTCATTAATAGGGTAAAAATATCAAGGTATTTCAGTTCTACAGTTTTTTTTATATATGTTATACGTTGATAGCTATGTCGGCTTTCGCCATCGTCAGAACTATCCAAAATGAAGAAAAGAAATGCCAAATCAATAAATATATCGAGATTCTTCTGTAATTACTTACGATTTGCTTACTGTCAATTTCTGATGGAAAAGCATTATATTAAAAAAAAAAACCACCTCACACAACTGTATGTAAATACCCTGGCATGGATTTATCTTTCAACCGTTTATAATGCTCGTGATCAGCGAAACTGGTCCTAATCAGTGGTGTAGTGGGGGGCCAGGTCGGCGACCTGGCAACTGAAAATGAGCCAGGGTGACGTCCTGCTACCTTTTTGTTATTTTTGGTTTCATTTGAAAGTTATTGTATTTTTTATCAACAAATGCATCGTACAAGAATTCAATACAGCTTTTTTTTAAATGCGCATTTAAAAAAACTTAAAACTTAACTTCGGACGGATATAAAAAAATATGGAAGAAATCAATGACCGACCTGGTACCTATTTATTTACCACTACATCACTGGTCCTAATCATTCTAAAAAAGTGGATTATTTATTCATCGTTTTTGTCTCTGTCACTATCTGTCTTGTCATTCTACAGATCAGTCTCGCACTACTGTCAATAACTAGTTTGCTCAAAATATTTTCAATTCTGAATCAATATTGTATTTTGAATTTTTTTTTTGATATCAAACTTTTCCGTGATTAAAATTTGATTTTTGGTTCATCATTAAATATCTAGATATTATTTAAAAATATGCACTTTGAATTGAATTTTTCGATACTCTCCTGGCGATAAATATCCTCAATTCTCTTATGTATAACGTCTTATCCAATCCCGCAAGTACGGGCTTTATTACAAACCCGTTACACAAGCTTTTGCGCGAAGGCTTTGATCAGTGTTATTGGACGTCGAACCTGACTTTCGTCTATTATTAAAAATGATTACCGAATCAATTGTTTATTTCACATTATTTTTTTGCCACACTACAACTTCTTGGGTGTGGTTTATGGAATCAATTTAAAAAAAAAATGTAAATTGAACAGATTTATCCGCTTCTAGACAAGCCAACAATAGAAATCTATAAATATAAGTATTTAATAAAATTACCTTATAAATTATCAAACCGTTTCAGCGATCAAAGCTCTGTGCTTCCAATCTCAGTGGCTCAATTTATCTTATTAGATATTTGTAAATCATTTCATAAATCTTGTATTTCATGTTATGAGAATGACCATGAAAACTCAACTTAAATTACGGCCCACTCACTGCAAGCGTCCCGAAAGACCCTTCTGCAATTTAGACTAGATTTATGGGAGGATGTATGTCTGATATATATAGAACTATTTTTTAGACATTTCATCAAAAAAAATGTTCATAAACATTTATTGCTACCAATTTTCATCTTGGTTCTATAATTCTGTACATTGATTTTTTCAAAGATCTACAGAAACGGATATGCTAGAGCTTTAAGTTTAGATGCACAAATAAGTAAAAATATTCATTTTAAAACGCAGTTTATCGTTTTAAACAGTTCTAATTGGCTGGGCACTCTTTTCACATGATCAGGCCATGCCTTCGTTTTTCAAATAAACTTTATCTATATATAGTTGACCAAGGAATAGCTAAATGTAGGGAAAAAATATCAACGTATTTCAGTTCTACAGTTTTTTTTATATATTATGCGTTGATAGCTATTTCTAGATAGTTCTGAGGATGGCGAAAGCCGAAATTACTATCAACGCATAAAATATTTAAAAAAAATGTAGAACTGAAATACGTTGATATTTTTACCCTATCAAAATGGAGTTCTACCAAGTAAATGCCAAATCAATAAATAAATGTAGGGAGAAATAGTAACTCTTTTTATTTATTTCTAAGATCATTTTCTAATATAGTTAATACTTGTTTTACGTCTGGGTATTTAAAAACTATAGTTTTACTATTAGTAAAAACTACTAAAATTAGCTCTCTCTCTCTCTTACACACACACACACACACACACACACACACACACACACACAGTGCAAGCATTCTCCCGAGCGTTACAGACACATAAACAGTCATTTGTATTGTTGTTATTATTTTCTTGTTGATAATAATGATTTCTTCCAGTTCATCACATTTTTTTTTTTTTAACCATGTCCGCTCCCAATGTCGAGCATATGGACTCCTAATGGAGTTTATCTCAACAGAAGTGTTTTTACGAGAACTGCTTGTTACTCAGTTGCTCAACCTCTCTTTTTCCAAAAGAGAGTAGGGATAGAAGAATAGAGCTAGGACAGAACTAGTGGTAAGATAATCGCTCTCGATACGCCCCGTTTATAGGATAGGATGGGTGGGAAGGGGGAATTCAAGACATCACATACATCCATGCCTTGAACAGAAATTCATAAATCAATTGAAAAATCAATTTATAAAACTGCCCGTACTGGGATTCGAACCCGTGACCTCCGTAGCGGTAGCCAACGACGTTGACCACTCGTCCACACAGGCGGCTTACATAATTCTCGGTCTCACATAATTTTTAATATACAATAATGTCCAAAGATTGACTCCTGTATCTAGAGAGAAAAAATACACTAAACTGAAAACAAAGCAACGAAGATTTTACGTTTTACCTTCTATGATATTGTTAATAATAGATTGATCTATGCTTATAATATGCTCTTAAATGTTCTGATCTATTTCGTCTTATTGGTGTTGCGTAAAGAATATCATTTTACGACCACACGACCACAGTATAAACCTTATCGTGCTCAATATCTATCTGGTCGTGTATCATCGTCTGTTGAATTTTGATTCAATTTTATATCCCTCCATACACGAATTTACTTTCTATTTTATTATTATGAACACGATCGTATAGGTTGTATAGAAGCATCGAATAACTGCGGCAGTCGAGAATCTAAAGTATAATTAAACAAAAAAATCATTTTTGTACTAATTTCACATAATTTATTTAATTATTATTAACCTTATTCACAAGCTCACAAGCATTATTATGTTTATAGAGGTTTTCTCTCAAGAGAGTTATCTTTTTCAACGAGTAACAGGGCTGAAACTAATACGATACGAGGGTTTGATTAATCCTTATGAGAAAAATAAAAACTGAGCCAAGACTAAGTTCAAATTTACCAGGTCATTTTTTTTTAAATAAAATTACAAATTGTACGCGGGGATTAAAAATTATATACAGTAGAACCCCCAATTACACTACCCCGAATTACGCGCTGACTTGAAATATTCGCCGCAAATCCCCCAATTGCACGGTCGCATTCCATCGTCGTTACTAAGAGATGGTCGTATGTGCCGCGCATACAGTCAAATGTCGGCTAGCGTCTGTGTATTCAACACGTGCCAGGCTATACACGCATAGCTGGGCGTCTGTCTGTGTGCGGGATATTTACTACTACAACAACTAAATATTTCGTCCATATTTTTTTTTTTGCAAAACTAACGCGGAAAAAAACCAAATCACTAATTTTGTATGAGATTCACACCCCCAATTACACGGTCCCGACTATAGTGTAAATGGGGGTTTTACTGTACACCTTTTGTATTGCATTTGTGTTAAAAAATTACAGCTTGGCAATGAATGAATTTAAGAAGCATTCTTGGAAATGACTCATTATTTATTCAAAGACTATTTCAATATATTGATCGCATTGGCATTTACTTAGTAGAACTCTATTGTAATAAGGTGAACAAAATAACAAAGCATTTTGTTTATTATCAACTATATATAATATAATATTTGTAAAACTAAATAACTTTGGTATATTTTCACCTTATTACTCTTTCAACACAGCATTAGTATTAAAAATAAGTATTTGTCTTAAAAGAATTATAAGATTTGGTAATTGAAAGCCATTTACTTTCGACTCCACGACATCATCAGAATTCCTTTTGGATAGTTCTGACGATGATTTACATATTATATATAATAAATACTTTATTTTTGTATTATAACATTATTATTATATACCAAATAAATGCCAATTCAATCAATACATTTTGTTAGTGATTTGAACTAGCATTTGCTTGAAAGAACACCATTTTAAGACGGTCAAAACAACACTACATATTTAGTTTTACTTATTTTTTCTTTTAATTAATAGCTATGTCGACTTCACGACGTCGTCAGATATATACGGTGTTCCTTTGATATTTTATTAGACGTATTTTCGATACTCGCACGCCATTGCTATGCCAGTCGAGTATACCGTCGAAATTATGCGATTTTGATTTATAGCGGTCTGCCATTGTTTATTTTGTAGCTTTTAAAAAATAAATATATATAACTCAGTGTTCCCATTCTCATAGATCGCGATAAATCAATACCTCACAAATATTTTATCCCTCGCAAGTCATATTTCGATTTAATTCGCTGTCACGCTGGAAAATTTACTATCGTCTGATGTTTTTACAACCGCCGTAAAAATACGTTCAAAGGATTTACTTCAGTTACCATATGACCCGTCGCCTACCCTATTTAAAAAGCAGAAGCTTTTGAATGGAAAATATTAAGAGAAAAACTGTACTGTGTGATACAGCTCTTATCAGATTTTAAATATTGCTGTTTAATTAATCGTGAAGAATTTTATTAAAATATCTGATCTTTTCTATCGATTCTTTAGACGATTTTCAATACCGATGGTATTTCTGTATTTTTATCCCGGTATTGCAAACGGCTGTACTCGGTCAGAACCAAGTGCCTCCTGTTCAACTCATGTATCTTGACAGTGCTGCTTTACGGTTGCGAATCATGGCACCTTACGAAAGCGCAGAGCAACCGTATACTCTATTTCTAAAACGGATGCCTGCGGCGAATGCTAGGAGTGAGATGGTCTGACTTTGTCAGGTATACGTAGATTAGAGAGCGGACTAACCAGCCTCTTATTACGTCCAAAATAAAGAAGCGGCGATGGACCTGGTTTGGACACGTGTTAAGGATGCCTCAAGATAGCCTGAACCTTGCATGTCTCTTCTTCCAACCGGATGGATCCCGGCGTCGTGGAAGGCCACTGATGACCATCCACAGAATGTACTCAGCGGTGTTACGGGACGCTGGGATGACCTGGGAGGATGCTGGGGATAGAGAATCTTGGAGGAACTTCGTGGTGACCATAAGCTCCGTATAGGGAGCGGATATGGAATAAAAAATATATATATTAAAAAAAACCACCGTGAATATCGGGATCCCGGTATTGCAATCCCTAATCAGCGTGTTTAAGTTTAAGTAATGTAGTATTTGTTTTCGAGATAACCGTATTGTTGAAAAGGTCATCCATAAGAAGTTTTTGCAGTTAAAACACGCAGCCGGTAATACGGATCATAAATCGTGCATTTCAAATAATGACTTCTGACTATCATGGGAATAATAGAAATGATCGAAATTGCGTGCAATATATATCTTTTGATTTTTTATTTCCTTTGAATCAATAACTAGTAAAACTGTATAATCTATATACGAAAAAATACAAGTGAATAATCAGCAATAAATAGTTTACTATAATCACATCACTTGCGTTCTTGTGTTTCATCTAAATTTATGTTCTTCGCATTTCTACGCGTAATATATGTCTATTATATTGGCTCATTAGAGGTGAAGTGAGCCAAGTAGCATTTAAAAAAAAAAAAAAAAAAAAAGTTGGATGCTTTGTAATATTCTCCACGCCTTAAGTATCGTAAAAGTGAAGTAACCTCAGTTAATTAATACACATTGCAATATTGCCGAAACTACGAACATAGGATCGAGGGGCGACGTGTTACAAAGTGACCCCAGACAAATTTGCGTAATGTTTGCATTGCATTGATAGATGTATCATTGTAGATGACTATACTCTAGATATTATTGATATCAAGCGAATAGTTGAAATAAGAATAATTTTGTAATTCACCCCATAGGAACTCGAAGGTTAATTTAAAGACACCAATATGCAATGAGTCAGTTTAAAATTCTCGTCATGAGCTGAACCGGTCCTGATAATATCAAATACATGTAAAATGCAGTAAAACCCCCATTTACACTAATGTCGTGACAGTGTAATTCGGGGTAGTGTAATTGGGGGTGTGAATCTCATACAAAATTATTGATTTGGCTTTTTCCGCAAAAAATGTAAAACTAAGAGTTCCCTTAGTTTTGCAAAAAAAAAATTTTGGCAAAATATTTAGTTACCAAGTGATAAAATGCAAAGGGCGCCAAAATCTCACACATAGACAGTCGCCCGCTATACGTGTATAGCCTGGTACGTGTTGAATACACAGACGCTAGCCAACATTTGAATGTATGCGCGGCACAGACGACCGTCTCGTAGTAACGACAATGGAATGCGACCGTGCAATTGGGGGATTTGCGGCGAATATTTCTAGACAGCGCGTAATTCGGGGTAGTGTAATTGGGGGTTCCATTGTATATGGAAGTGCAAAAGAGCTTTATTTTTTACATATAATGTCTTCCCACCAAGTAAGTATTAACTGTAAACATTCTAACCAGTGGCGGTTCTACATACTGGGTTAGGTGGGCTGAGCCCACCCTGAAATTTACTGCCAAAATGTGTGAAAAAAAACAGTACGTCGGACTACTTACTAACTATAACAAATACATACAGTATCAGCTCTGATTCTCTTCAACAGAAAGGCAATTCTCTGATTCTTGAATTTTCTTGTGCATGCATATTAACCCGTAACATGCCATCCCAAAAAACCACGTTCCCTGCAATGATGGGATCTCAGTTTCACTGTTTTTTGACAGTATTTAAACCTAAGTTAGAAGCTAAAAAATATATTTTTTAATGTATATATGCTAAAATACCAAAAATGATAAATACTTATTGAGAGAAATATTGAATGATTTAAATGGCCCAACTATTTACGATTGCATCATGGGCATGGAGGTGTTAAAAATAAAAAGTAATACTGGGTCTATAACAAATGATTTTACACAATACGTCCTCAAAAATTATTTAGCCCAACCAAAATTTTTGATCACGAACCGCCACTGATTCTTACCAATTTTGTCTAGGGAAAAAATGAAGAATAATGACTCTAGCTGAAAGCACAATCCGATTTTATGTAATGTTGTGCTTATGCGTGATTACTCTCGTGTACAGGCCTACAAAATTAATAGCATGCACATTCAGAACACAAAAGGACAGATTTATTTAGTGGATTCGTGATCTAGCATTAATGATACGAAATCAATCACATCATACACAATGGACTGACGCGATGCAAACGTTGCAATTACAAGATTCAAATAGTCGTGTGTGTGCAGGGTCGCATGAAGTGCTTCAGGCGCCCATTTATTTAGTATTATCATTATTGATTGAATTGGCTTAAAATTGATAGAACTCGTCGTAATATAATAGCAATGTATTTTAGTTATACCCATATTTCTGACGATTATCGCAAATAGAAAAAAATATGTATATTATTCTAAAAAAAATCACTTGTTATTGTTTCAATAAAACGACAAAACATGGAAAAACTGAAGACACCAATGCGCCATCTATTTAACAGAGGAATTTAAAGAGAAATTAGAAAACAAGGAATAAAAAAAAATGCTTAAACAGACAGCATCTTTGAATACAGATTGTTTTTTTTTTTATAAAAACAATCAAATTGTAATTTAATAAAAAACATTTTTTTAAATTCCAAATTTGTGGATATAAAAGTCATTGTTATTTGAATGATTTTGTTAAACGAATATTCTTCTTTAAAGGGTTTATCTGAAGATATTGATTAAGTGGACCAGTGGAGAGGAACCTGCGGCCTTTTAACTATTCTGATGCGGCCTTCTGACTTGATTAAAATATTCACTTTGATCAAAATATTATACGCATGCGTTTGGAAAAAGAGCGTAATCAACCCATTATATTTTCGACAGTCGAAAAAAAGGGGGGGCGGTGTTAACGTTTTCTTTACTGCGGCATAATGTTGAATCAGACAAATGAATGTGGCCTTTTAAAATAAAAAGGTTCCCCACCCCTTGAGTTGACGTTTGCTTGATATATTTCCATTATAATAAAGACAACATATCAAAGTGAGATTTCTTGTAGAACAAAGCGTTACCTGATGTACAAGTGAGTTACAGTTATTCAAAAATATCTCTCATATTCGAAATGCAACCATTTTTATTTTGATATAACCTAATCCGATCCTGCGTAAAGTAGATATAGTTTTGTATATGAAGCCTTTCATTTTTTTTTTATATTCTCATTTAAGTACGGGCTTTTTTTAAAGATTCTTTCATCAAGAGACCATTGTGTGCTCTGGTTTAAAAAATCACTGCAAAAACTTTGCTCGGTGCTTTTGTAGAGCGATTATTTTCCTGTCGGCCATCACGAAATAAAGTGTCGAGTATTTTAATTTTCTATTATTTGAATATGCGATTAAATTGTAAAGTAGGTTTGCTATTATAGGATGTTCACTACCACTACAAGAATCTTTGATCTATTTAAACAAATACGTTTTATAATCTACAATTTAGTTATACGTCGAGGCTCATTTCCAACAGGTTATAACAATTGTTTGTTCTGGACACACCTTCGGTCTTCATGTATAATTATTATTTATTGATTTGGCATTTACTTGGTAGAACTCCATTTTAATAGGGTAAAAATATCTAAGTATTTCAGTTGTACATTTTTTTTATATATGTTATACGTTGATAGCTATTTCGGATTTCGCCATCGTCAGAACTAAGCCGAAATAGCTATCAACGTATAACATATATAAAAAACTGTAGAACTGAAATACTTAGATATTTTTACCTTATTTTAATTATTATCCCTTAATTACTGTACATACTAATGTGGAACGTGGGGATGGGAAGGACTCCACAATATAATTTCTTGTGAAGACGATCACTAGGGAAATATATATTTAAAACCCTCTCGTCATATTTAAAATATTATCAACTAAAATAACAATGCAAATTGCCTTTTGATTTCTAAGAATTTTGTTTATTAATATGGTTAGGTTTTTTAAAATATCCGTTCCCTATACGGGGCATATAGTCACCACATGGTTCATCCAAGATTCTCTGTCAGTCTTTATTTCTGGATGGTTATTGTTGGCTTTCCACGTCGTCGAGATCCATCTGGTTGGTAAAAGAGACAGTCAGGGTTCAGACTCTCTTGGGGCATCCGCAGCACAAGTCCAAGCCAGTTTCATCATCGCTTTTTTTTGATATAATATCAGGTGGTAGATTAGGTAGGATAAGGATAAAATTCTAGAGATGTACCATTTTAACTTGACTGTGGCAGAACTCAGAACTAAAATTGTTACCCTAGGACGTGTTGACTATGGCAACGTTAATGATGCGATGGTGGCGCCCTCGCGGGCAGTCAAGTTACACTGGTACATCTTTATCAACTAAATCCTTAGATATTTAAGGCTTAATTTTTCATTTAAGGTTTGTAGTTTTACCACGCGTTTATGTTTCCCATCTTTATTTGAAACGTTCCATTGACTCAAATAATTATTTCTTTTAGACGTACAGAACTATTAACAAACAGTCGATTAATAAATCAACAGATTTCCGAATGTACAAGGCATCATATAAAATGAAGAGTTTGCTATATTACACAATACATACACACAATAAAAAAAAATGTTTTCAATATAATGATAAAACATTCGTAGTATTGTAAACCAACGTTTATTTTAAATTATAGATTACACGCAAGTAACACAGTGTCCATACGTCCGTACACCTCAATACAAGTGATATACCGACGACATTATTCATGGAAATTGTTCCGTAGAGAACAAAACAATATTACAATAGGCATACAATGAGACAGCTATGTCTTATTGACTTCGTTTCTTGGAGCTGTGACTTGTGTGTTTGTCTAAAGTGTAATTAAATCGAAACTTTTTATCACAAGTTGTCAGAATGACGTATACGTACATTTATTTTTTTAAACCATGTCCGCTTCTAATGCAGATCAAAAGTAGTCGACCCTATCAAAAGTTTTTCTACGAAGACTGCTTATTACTCTACCTATATTTTTCGATGATAGTAGGAATAGGACCAGGGACAATGGTTACCTAATCGTTAACCATAATTAAATTTGAACCATAATAAAATTAAATATTGAAATTAAACCAAGAACCTTCAGTCGAAATCTTAAATTAAAAGTTAATTAACTACTATGTTGATTATTAGGCATCGGAGACATCATGCCTTCGAACAAAAATCCATTGATTAATTGAATAATGAACTGCTCGAACTGGCATTCAAACCTGTAAGCACTGTTACCGCTGCAGTCAACGACGTCAACCACACTACCCCGGACCAGACAACAATAATGCTATAACTTGTATTGTCTCATTTATTTCCTAAATTGCATAGAATGTATTTAATTTTGACATCAATAATTTTTCACTTGTTACACGTCATCCGTCAATTTATTGAGGAAAGTCATTGTATATGGGCATACTATAATATTATTTAATATGTATTTTAATTACTGTTGGATCAGTGGTGCGCACTGGGTACTTTTAGTGCTACTTAACACATTAAAGGCGGGAAACGTAAAAATACGTTTATCGCGTACTGTCGGATTTGTTGATATATTGACTCATAATTTAATGGTTTCTTCAAAATAACTGCCGCCGCAAGTGACCTTTTTTGACAATAAGCAATACACCTCATAATTTATTATGCACTGAATGTTCGTTCGCACATAGTATTTTTTTTAAAAGGTGACACATGTTTATCGAATGTTTAGGGCATCAGATTTCACACTTCCAGTGATTGTAAATTTGTAGGAATGAAGATTTTATACTATAATTATTTATAGAATTGTATGGTATGGATTAATGTTATTTTTTATACAGAATATTTTAAATATTTCATATTGATAACGAGTGGAGTGCTACCTACTAAATTAATAACAGGTTTTTATATTCAGCTTAGAAAAATAGTGAAATTATGATGTATTCAAAATGTTTTTATTTTATTTTTAATGATTAAATTTCACATATGATTTCTTTGAAAATTTCAGCCGAAAATATTGTTTGGTTTAGAAGTTGTGTTGATTTAAAGAATGTAATATATTTTTGCGCTAATCACTAAAAAACGCCCGCTTACAAAGTGTTAATAATGTAAAATTAGCACTTGGCTTAAAAATGAACGCACCACTGCTGTAGGCAAAACTATTTCTATATCAATAGATGTATAACTATTTTTTGAAAGCATTAAGCCTAATATGGTTGTCTTTTGTCTGTATTGTTTCGTAGACTAGATTTTTATAAAACAAAGGATAGACTGATTACTTAAAAGGTTTTCTCATTCACTCGATAATTAATATTACTTCATCGTTTTTGACACCGTTTTGTTCTCGTATGACTTTGACTAGTTACACTTTCGACGGCAATTAGGATGAGAAACGGTATTTGTTTCTAATAATAGTTAAAGGTATCATAGATATTTTTTTTTGAAATGTCGCATTCGGATATGGCCCCGTGTTCAAATATACCAAAGAAAAAGCATTCACTTTATTCAACCACTTTTAAGAATGCTGATATTTGATATTGATAGTTAATATGGCTCCAAAAATTTATCGCCAGCAATTGATCGCTAGGATATGAGAGGTGTTTGGTAAAATCGTAAAACATTTGTTGTGTAAGTTTCTGCCTAAAATTATGATAAACATATTTATGGAGTTCTATGAACTATGGGGGAATAGTATGGAAATCATTAGTAGGGTATACATTGTTTATTCGTTTAATTGATGGAATGGTAATTTTTGAAAACTTAAAATCGTCCTCTTGTAAAATGTAATATCATTTAGGTTTCCGACACTATTTGTCTGGTTATGTGACAATTGAATCGTTTATATGAAAACTGCTTTCACATATAAACATACAGTTGAAAACAAAATCTGTGATTCGAATATTTGCCAGAGTATTTATAATAATTTTTATTTCATATCCGCTCGCAATGTGGAGCATATGACCTTCTAATGTGGGTATCTCAACAGAATTTTTCTACGATAACTGCTTGTTACTCAGTTGCTCAATCTTTATTTTTCCAAATAGAGTAGGGATAGCAAGATAGGGCTAGGACAGGATTAGTCAATTAGCTAATCACTCTCGTAACGCCTCGTTTTTATAATAGGTTGGCAAGGAGAGGGGAATTCAAGACATTCGAACAGAATTGCAAAAATCGATTTGAAAAACTGTCTGTACTAGGATTCGTACCCGTGATTTCCGTAATCAAAGCCAACAACAATGACCACTCGACCTTGCTTACGGTTACTTGTAATATTTTAAAATACCGAATTTTATTATATCAGTAAAATTTGTTGATGTTGAAATCAAAATTTATACTTTAATCTCAGAAGAAACCGTTTTCTTTACTTGTGACAGCAGAATTGATACTAGAAACTCGTTTATAGATAAAATTATCACATATCATATAATTTAACGGCAGCATTCGGACAAATAAATCATATTTTTATCGAGGGTGCGTGCTGGATACAAAATTCGAACACTAAAAATGTTGATCTATTCCAATTCGTTTCTGTGAAACTTAATACGAAAAAGCTGTCAGGCTTAACGAAAAAGTAGCATAGAATAAATTACAGTGATACTAATAAGATAAAAAAAACATATGTATCTGAAAGATTTATTGACGAAATTCTACCGAATTCAGCTTTTCTTGATCTTTATCGTAATATTTAATTATGTTTGAAGTTTGACAGTCGTATTGCCACCGGTTTTTTGTTTTTTCGATATTTAATGCTGGCGATATTAGAAACGATTCCTAAAATGTCAGATCTCTATCTCGACTGTGTTTTATTTGGCATTTTGATAATTGTTATGAGGCACAAAAACTTTCTAATTTTATGTATCCGTTATATACATATTTTTAAAAATTACATACGCTTTGATTTATTTTATTTTTGAATTTTGCGACAAAATGTGATCATTTAATAGAAAATAAAGATGTTAAAATATTCCATCTAGTAAATAATAAAAATAATGAGGAGCTTAGAATTTCGTAAAATAATAATAAAATCATTAATAGAAATGAAGCATTAGTAAATAACATCTTAAATAAGACAGGTGTCTCACCATACATTACCTTATTTCCTTTGGGATTTGCCTTCTCTAATATAAGTTTTTAATATGTAATTATAACTTTGAATATTTGTATCTTACCCCCTGAATAATCCTCGACCTTCATTTCTTTGAATTTAATAAACTCTTGTGTTAGATTTTTTTGTTTTTGATAATTTAATATAATAAACAGATTTAGTGTTATTAAAAAATGCCTCTTTAGTTCATAATTCAAAGAGAACTTTTGTATTTGGCGCATTATCTTTAAATCATATTTAGTTAAAAATGCAATAATCTAACTTCAACACTACTTGCCGTCACAACGAATCTCTTAATTAGGTTAAGGACTGGGCAAACAAAGGTATATTCTTTGATATGAAATAAAAATTGATAACTCTGTTAATTTATTGATTGTGTTACTAATTGTGCTACACGTTTCATCTTCAGAATAACTCTTCATCTAAAGCCTATTAACTAATCATTTGAAGATGATTTTCAAAGAGACTTAACACATATCACAATCATTAACAACACAACCAGTGGAATAACAAATATGTCAATTTTAATACTTTCGATGGATTTGGCGGTAACTTTGTGGAAGTTAATTTTAATATAAAATTAAAAATTTGTAGATGGGAGGCAAACTATACTGTAAATTTTAGTGAGATTGGGATATTGACTTAGTGAAGTACATATAACCCACGACGACCTATTCAGTGATATTTCAGAAAAAAAACACCTCAAATATGATCATTGATATGATCTTAAGAATAAATCCAGTGATTTTCCATCATACACTCCACGAATAAATTATGAACAGCCGTAGGGAGGAGCCACTGCCATTTTTGGCATATTGTAGTATACCTCCCATTTACAGATGTATTTCCACAAAATAACCGTCATTGTAAATATTTATACATACACGCGAGATTCAGCATAAAAATATATTTTCACACTTAAGTATAAATTTGTAATCAATTTAAAAGTGAGATTTTTGTTCACTGTTAGACCGGAATCAATAAATAACTGCTATGCCATAAAACGTGGAGTTATCTGCTTTACAAATCAACGAAAGTGACCTATTGAATACAAACAGGTTTGCTTAAATTTGATATTAAAGGTAACAGCACTTTATCGAGAATTAAATAATAAAAAAAAACAGTTATACTATTTCCTATTATCGTCCAAATTATATTCCATGGTAATTCCAATTAAAAAACTCTTATTTACGTAGATTTAAATGCCAATTAAGATTATTTATTTTAATGCGAGTAGTAAATTTATTAATTGATGCAGCATGTTTTACGTGCGTAATTATTTATTTAAAAATCTATCAATGTTGCGAAATTGTACCATTTGCACGCCTTTTAACTATGCTACCGGGCTCTGATCTCATACCGGGGTCGTTCATACGAGCCGATATGAAAAAATCATTGAATACATTTTGCCCATACAATGCCAACACTAAATCGAAAAACCATAATAAAATTAAATGTCATTTTTTTACTATTGGTAATGTAATATCTTAATATATTTGTGAACCTTATTTTGGTAATTCTGTTATGTAAAGTTAATGACAATTGACTAACAAAAAAATGCGGAGCATTCAACCAACACTATAGTATCTTTAAAGATAGAAAGACATCATATTAAAAAATTAAACACTTTTTGTGCCAATTCCACGTTATATATCAGGACAGGACCGATTTCGCACATCGCGACCATTGAAAAGTTGATAATACGGTGGGCGAAACTGGTCAATAATTAATTTATGTTTTTACTCTCGTCAGATAAATTACAAATTTATGAAAGTGTAACAGTAGATAATGATCGTTATGAGCGAAGCCGATCCTAATCATATTGAATAAAAAGTGGAATTAGTACAAATGAGTATTTTATTTTTTTAATATAATGCCTTTCCACCAAGTATTGACAGTGATCATAACATATGATTGATTTACCGTTTGAATACCGCGCAAATAAATCATTAATATGTCCCAGAGATACTGCATGTTTTTGATAAATATAATTTTGCCTAATATACACTCGAATTCGATATTTTAAAAACCTATATTGACTCAGTATAGATAGCACTACACATATTCATCAAAATATTGCTTATATTCTATTAGAATACCAAGTATTTGATTTTTTAAATTACTTGGGACATCCGTGTTCGCTTGCACATGTTCCAGACACCTTTGTCCGCTTGGTATTCAAGTGGTTAAAAGTAATTAATATTCAATGCCGGCGCTACGTACAAGCGGAGCAGGCAAACGCTTGTAGCGCTAAATCTGTAGAGTTCTTGAGAGTCGGCCTAATGACTAAAGAGCCTATGCGAATTTTATAACTCGGGCGGAAAAAATACAATCTTGCATGGGGCGGCCAAATGTCTAGCGCCGGTCCTGCTATTATTGTGTTATTCTTGTTTTATTTGACAATACGTAATATTCGTAGTGTAAACCACAGCAACATTTTGTTCCATTAGAACATTAATTATCGACGAAATGCTAAATTTTAATTTAATATGTACGAAGTATCGAATTCTACGAGCCTACGCCTAATTTACGTAACCCGTCCTAGACAATATTACTCATTATTGACTTATATGGTTTATGTCTAAACCTAGTATATACCGGCCTTGTTATATACTTTATTCAGGTAGTTACTCTCTTGTAGCACACCTGCATTAATTGCAATGTAAATCGCATTTGATTTACCTCCACTTATGGGTGGAACGGCTCGCCGAAGCGGAATCTGAAAGGAATAAAAAATGCGCTTGGATCATGTTTTTATTTCATTATGGGCAACTTACTAAAGTCATTACTGCACCTAGGTACGAACGAAACATAAATAGCCACAGTCATTATATTATATATAACGATTATTTATTTTCCTTGCGTAAATACTTGGTCGGGTCCTATCGCGCTGCGGTTGGCGTTGTGGGCCTCACGGACCTCACGGGTTCGAGTTCCAGTACGAACAGCATTTGTCGATTTTTGGAAAAATGGATATGGGTGTGTCTGATCCAGGGTTGCCAGGCGTCCCTATTTGAGCGGGACTGTCCCGAGATCAATCGACAAATCCTGAGTCCCACATTGCATGTCACTCTATAATCCCGACCTGTACATGTGTTTTCGAAAAAGTGAATTTCCCGATCTGTGATTTTGAAGATCTGGCAACCCTGGTCTGATCCCAAGCTCACGTATCACAAATACTAACACAACAAGTAAAATAACAAAGTTATCAAATAATGTTTTATATTACATACTAGACGGTTCCCGGCAAGCGTTGCAATGCCA
The DNA here is from genome assembly GCA_031772345.1 of Himalopsyche anomala. Lineage (NCBI taxonomy): Eukaryota > Metazoa > Arthropoda > Insecta > Trichoptera > Rhyacophilidae > Himalopsyche > Himalopsyche anomala. Next base: position 8,552,392 of record CM062840.1, read on the forward strand.
CTCAGAGAAAGAAAGTGTTTGTGTTTTAATTGTGTTTATTGAAATGCATGTTTTATTTTTGTCTGTTTGACGTTTGCTGCCGATTGTCTATGGTACGACACGCGCCCCACCTACTGTTGGTTGTTTGTACTATACCCTTCGCGTAAGTGCAAGCATACGTTGTCAAAATGAAATGTATGGCAGACGTACAAACATTGATTTTTATATATAAGACCTACTGTAAGTTATTTTTAATATGCCTATAACCTTCCCGGAAGTGCAAGCAAAAGTTTGTCAAAGCTTTATTGCAATCGGATGAGCGGTGTGGTAGCGCATAACATACACACATTCATTTTTTTATATGTTAGATTAAAAGTGTTGAACAATTTAAATAAGTGTTACTAAAAAAATGCGATGATGATAAATATTTTACTATTCAGTTATTCCGCATTGAAAATAAATAATAATTATCATGTATCCATCGAAAAGTATTTATTAATTTATTGTATTCTCGTTGCACCTGCCGCAGATTCACTCAGATTACAAACAACCTTCTTTACATGTTGCAACTTTACCCATACCTGTAATAACCTCATCTATGTTCTTTTATGAACAGCATAACTGGCATCGCACATAGATCGTAAATCGGATAAGTAAAGAATACTATTATAAATTAAAAAAATACCATTAAAAATATGGCGACAGTCATAAATTATTCATCGATTTCTCTTCGTATAATTTATAAATGTCGAAAATAGTTGACAATATAAAAACTCTCTTTTTAGGTGTTCACTATTCTAATTCCACATTTCTTTAATATAATCGGAACTGATTTTTCTCATCGCGAATATCTTCAACTAAGAATATACAAACAGTCCGCGTGACTGATTTCACAGTTTTAAGTCCCTGATACGAAAAGCATTTATCGTTTTCGGTTCGAAAGCACGAATGTTCATGATGACTAAAAGTGCTTTCCCTCCCTTCCAATCCTAAAATAACGAAAGGCAGCGAGAACGATTAGCTTACAATTAGTCCTATCCCTACACTCTTCGAAGAAAAGAGAACTTGAGCAACTGAGTAACACACAGTTCTCGTAGAAAAATTTCTGTCCAGATATCTGTATCAGGAGGCCTTATGCACCACATTTGTCGGGTCCTATAGCGCAACGGTTAGCGTTGTTAGCTTCCGTGCCGGATCTCACGGGTTCGAGTCCCAGTACCAACAGAATTTTTTCGATTGATAAATCGATTTCTGTTCGAAGGCATGGGTGTTTGTAATGTCTACAAACTCCCTCACACTCTTCTAATACTTCTATAACTGGGCTTAGCGAGAGCGATTAGATAATTACTAGTCCTGTCCTGGCCTTATTCTTCTATCATTACTACTCTCTTTGGAAAGAGAGGTTGAGCGACTAAGTAACAAACGGTTCTCGTAAAAAAAAATTCTATCGATATGTCTCAATTAGGAAGCAATATGATCTAGATTAGGGACGGACATGAATTAAAACAAAATTCTACCTTACTATAATAAAATTCTGCTAGTGAAGAAGGCCAATATAATAATTAATTCTTTCATATTTTAAATGACGTTAATTTTTATTGTTTCTTTAAATTTCAAATATGAATTAATTAAAATCAGAAACGTTGGCACTGCTTTTTAATTATCCGAAACCCGTCATTAGCGGTGTAACGTCAGGCAATAATATTGTGTTAAATTTATCATATACGTTAAAATAAAGTGAAGTGATCACGATGAAGTATTCGGAAAATCTAATTTGTACGCATTGCCAGTGGCATTGATTTGCCATCTCTGCCAGATGATAGGATGGTGCGTGGAGCTTAGTGATTAGGTACATACCTGCGAAGGCCCAACACCTGCCCGATCTATTCTATGTACGCTATCAAACACCTGGAGTACATAGGTAGATTATCTATTGAGTCTCGCGTTGTGATCGCTCTATACAATTCGTATCAGGTATTTGAACAGGTTCTCGTATTATTTTTTTACGCATTATACAAAAACCTTTTTAAAAGTTATTTCTTTTAATCCATGTCTGCTCCCATTGTGGATAATATGGCTTCCTAATGGAGGCATCTCAACGGAAGTTTTTCTACGAGAACTGTTACTCAGCCGCTTAACCTCCCTTTTTCGCTCCCTCTTGCTACGCCCAGTTATTAGACTGATGATGTTCATACTGGGACTCGAACCTGCAAAATCCACGCTAACCGCTACGCCATAGGACCCGACGTTAATAATTTACGGTTTTTTTAAAACTATAATACATTTTGGAAAGGCTCATCAATTCTGGAAACTGTCAACATTAATGCAATGCTTAAAAGATTTTAAATATCTCAATTCGTCGTGATTTTTTTTATTAAATTTCGTGATGGCTTATATTTCTATGCATACATTCAATATTGGCCAATTTTCAATACCAAAATGTCAGATCTGAATGATCTGACATCGATTTTATAAAATAATAGTGGGATTAGTACAAATGATTTTTTTTATGACTTATTATTGTTATTATTGTTTATGAATTAATAATCGTAGCTCTCAAATTGTTGGTATACTGTTTGACTCGTATAGTTTTATGGCAAGCGGCGTATTGCTAGGTTATCTGATATCTTTTTATTTTGTAAATTCCTCTCGGTAGGCAAACTAACTACGTTTACCATTTGACCATTCTCTCTCCATTTGGTCTCTTTTTCCTTCGATGCTGATGCGACACGCGCAAGGAGACCTTCTTGAATCATCACCGGATTAACACACCAAGTAACGGAAGGGTTTCGGTCAACAAACGTTTATGACATAGCGGCGTAGCCACTTCATAGCAGTATTTTTTTAAAATTTCTACATAGTCAATATAACAAATGTTTGTGATGTCCCTCCCACCATTTCCGATCCTTTGACAACTGGGCGTAACGAGAGCGATAAGTTTACCACTACTTCTGCCCTAGCCTTATCCTTCTATCCCTACTACTTACTCTCTTTGAAATAAGGAGAGGTTGACTGACTAGTAACATACAGTTCTTGTAGAAAAACTGCTGTATTAGGAGGCCATATGCTCCATATTAGGAGCGGACATGGATACAAAAAAAAAATATATATATATAAATCATTACGTACATTTTTACACGATTTTCAATACCACAATTTTGTTCTTCTTTCATTCGTCGGTTTTTCAATGCATTTGATAACTAATATAACATTTAAAATAACTTTGATTATTCCACGTAATGTGTTACTAACTGTGACACGTGTTTCGCCTCTTTCAGAGGCATCTTCAGACTTACTATCGCAAATTTTGCTTACGTAAATTTTATATTAAAATGAACTTCCACAAAGTTACCGCCGAAACCATCAAAAGCATTTGATAACTTTTTTTACACAGTTTTTGTGGAACCACCATTTAAAAAAATAATTGATTGTACATTTGTTGTGTTTTCACTATATCGTGTCATATTTCATACCTGCTCCTAATGTGAATCATAATGACTTCCAATAGAGTTTATCTCAACATAAGGTATTTTACGAGAACTGTTTGCTATCTAACCTCTTGATTTTTTTAAAGAGAGAAGGGATATAATAATAGGGGTAGGACATAGTGCTTAGAAAAACTCTCACCACATCTCATTTTTATGATAAGATAGGAAATCCATAAATGGATTGAAAAATTAATTTATAAAAACAAACCGTACTGGGTATTGAACCCTTGACCTCTGCAACCGAAGCAAACAACGTTTGCCACTTGTTTGATTTCGTACCCGGTAAAAAATATTCTATTAAAATTACTGGAAACCAATGTGTTAACCCATTGTAGCCCGTGGCATAGGGTTACCGACCTTAATGTCATGATCGCTTTGTATAGCTTCATTGCCCACTTTTTATTGAAATTGGTCGCGCGATCAACATACTCTTTTGATTGTGATTGCAGTGTATTATTTAAACATTATATTGCGATTAAAATTGTTTATATGACAATAAAAAGTCCAATTCGTTCGTTCATTTAAATCTAGTCTTAAGGATAGATCATATCATTCCATTATTTGTAAATTCTTAAAAACCGCTTTGAGCGTAATGACATTTGAACATTCGTTATTTTAATTTTATTATAAGTGGTGCCTTCTCATTTTTGTCCAATGTCCATTTATATTAAATTCATCAGCTTGTCTAGCAATCTGCGTTTCTACGCATTTTATTTAAAAAAAAACATTATTCATATAATATATATGAAATTCAGAGAATACCATTGGTTTAAACCGAATCTATTCAGTGTTTATGCTCTCTTGAAAATTTTCCTAATACGTAGATAAACAGTTATGTCGACGATATATAGTTTTATTGATTTGGTACACTTGTCCCATGCTGTAAACACTGTTAACAGTAGTCTTTTTACACATAGCTTCGACTATGTTTTATATTGCAAAGTTTTTTTTAAATTGTATTCAAGCGTTAATCGGGTGCACTAATTCAATTATTGATAGAAAAGCATTTATTTTGATACAACTCTTAAAATGCATAAATTTGTTTATGTTCAGTATAATTTTAATACCGGTTTAAGGTTTATTAAATTAAAATTGAGATCTTCGGAATGGGCTTTTGTGACATCTTTGTCGTCGGGTGAATACAGAAAAAAAACCTTTCAGTTGATTTTTTTTTAATAATACAAAATTTAAACGTTTTTTTTTCTGCTAGATAGGCTATGCAATCAATATAGAACATGATCTGTATTTTTTAAGTTACGAATTACTTCAAGAGTTTTTTTTATAAACTGAGGACAGACGTATAAAGTATTTTATTATTTCATTTATATTTGATAGATTCCTACAATTATTACGAATTGCAGTCGGATGGCAACAATTTTATAGATTTCCTGCAAAGGTCCCTCGTTAAATGTTCGCTACTGTCCTTAGCATCGCTCGGTTGGAAGCATTTACGACTGATAAGGACATGCTCTCCCGTTTAAGGACTCTTTCATACTCCGTGTAAAGAAAACGCGTTCCTTTCGGCCATGTTGGGCAATCTCGTTTCGCTCTTTGGTATCTACTGCCATAGCCAACAAAAAGCAAGTGACTGAGCTTGTATGGTGATGCATTTCTTTCTATAGGATGTCGTTTTTATGCTACATTGCAAAAAAAAGTATCATCTCGAACGTTAATACAAAAAGAGAACTTGACCGTGAAGCTAATTACAGGCTTCTTTTTAAATTTAGATTATAAAATATCAAAACGACTAAGAAGAAAAATATAGTAAAGATATTTTTTTCGATGGATCCAGCGGTAACTTTTTAATTTAAATTAAATTTGATAATGGTAGGTTGTGTTACAAATTACGACACGTTTTAATAGGACAGGCGACTCACCATTGTTGAACTTATTTCTATTCGGATTTACCCTCCTCAATATAAGTAATTAGTACTATCAATGTTTGTATCTTAGCGCCCCTCTTTAAGTCTAGTAAAAATGGAAAAAAACGTGACCTTCATTTATGATGTAATAATTGAAGAATTAATATCATTTTTTAAGGATGATTATTAAAGAGGCGAAGCACGAGTCCAAATTTGTTAATTCACATATGAGTTACATTATATCTTATATATTTCGTCTCCATACCTTCTATGTAAGCACCTACTCCATTGAAAGTTGGATGTCATTTTTATTTTTTCATAGCGTCCAACGAATATCTGAAAATCTGTACTGTTACACAGTCATAAATATACATTTTCAAATATTTTATTTCCAATTATCAAATAGACGCGACCGAAATAAAATAATCTTTTTTTATAATATTAGATATTATTTATTAACGAGTGACCGGCGCTGTCACGGAATCGCCTTCGAAGCCCATTCGTTTAGCGTTCCTAGTGGCAACCGGTTCAACTCCCAAAGTGTCAAATAATTTATTCATAACAAGTGGAAGGCACCCAGTCTGGTGTAAAATTAATCATTACTTGCGGCGCGGTAACAAGCCCGAAATATGATAGCGTCATTTCAATAAAAAATCCATTTAATGCTTTAAGTGTAGTTGTAAATATTCCCAATTAATATTGTCATTAATTAAGAGCCTTCAGTACTAGGGTATCCAAATATTCGAATATCGAATACTGAAACATAGCTACATATATTCGAATAATCGAATATATTCAAAAAATATGTACATACCGTATTTTGTCGGTTGAAATTCGGGGTCCTTCTTATTAACGACATAATGCAACACAGTGCTTATAATATTTATTATAGTTGTAAACATACACAATGAATACTTTCATTAATTAAGAGACTTAAATTCTAGGGTATCCAAATATTCGAATATCGAATACTAAAACTTAGCATTATTCGAATAATCAAATATATATATCACAAAATATAAAACATACATTTTAACATACCGTATTTTCTCGATATTCGGGGTGCATCTATCCAATGCAGTCATGGGCAACCTTTCCTAGGTATGGGGTAAAATTATCATTCTATCTCCGAGTCAAGGGCCGGACCAAATTATTAAACATAATAAAGTAATATTAAATTAAATAAAACACGGTGCTATTTTTTATATGGTGGTAATCATTAATTAGTAGAGTGGAGCCACTGCAAGCGCCCGTCTTTTCTTCATTATTTAATCCCTCCCTGGAACTATTTTCTTTCGCCGAGATGAAAATCAGGACCGAACAAAATAGCTCGGCGGGCCGGTGGTTGCCCATATATGATCTAATGCAACACAGTCTTTATAATTTTTATTATAAGTATATAAAAATAAGGTTGCCTCTTATAATAGAGGAAATATACTATATCCATTGTATTTTCATATATCTGGCGAAGAAGTATTAATAACTCATACTTAAAGCAAACATTTGCGAAAGTAGTTGTCTGAGGATGCCTCTGAAAGAGGCGAAACACGTGTCACATTTTGTAACACAATACGTGGAATAATCAAAGTTATTATTTTTATTTTATATTAAGTATTAATAAAATTATTAAAATATACTTGTTGCCAGCACGTGTCTTGAGTTAGTAATTTGATATTTAAATAAACAGAATTGATTTTATATCAACATAAAATACGACTCCAAATGTCATTTTTTGTTGACCCAGTGATTTTAAGTACAGTAATACTTTTAGAAAACAATTGATCAAATTCGAACATCGAAACCTTATGTTCGAATATTCGATTAAAATCCCTAGTCAGTACATTACATACGAATCAATCCAAGACACTCATTTTAGAAATATCTCGTATAATTTCGCTTGCAGCGATTTAGTTAAATAAATGGCACATTATATAATTTATAATTTGAATACTCTCTTAGGCAAGAAACACGTGCCACCATTATGTGGGTTTTTTTGTTGGTATAAACGGTTTAGATTTTTCAAATTCTATATATCGAGGATAACTTACCATAATTAAACATCCGTAACTATCGAAAATAATATAACGTATAATCATCAACATGTCTTAATAAATTTGAATAAACTGAATATATATAATAATTATACTCGGAAAGATTTATACTATCAAATTCGGATAAAAGTATTTTTTAATAATAATATGACTCCGCGCACACGGGTTTATAAACGAGACGGAATATTTTGGATACGTAAAATAATTCGCCCAACCCCGGGGGCGGCAAAATATTAACTGCCGGCTTGTATCATAATAAAAAAACATAATTGTCGTGCTTCCATCATTCCTCGTCATTATGATTTGTCCACTCAGGAATGTGGGCGGGGAACCTGTATTGTGAACGTATTTTTTTAAATTATTATTTTGGTTAGGTTATTTTGAAGACATTGATTTATTTTGCATGTTAGATTCGTTCACATTTTTTTTTCACCGTGTTACATAGGACATCAACAAAAAATTCACGTCGAAAATGAGTACAAATTCAAAATTAATGATTTCAATTGAAATTGTGATAATTTTTCGCATATTCTAAAAGCTTCTTCAAACGGTCGTAATTGGAAAAACTACAGATGCTTTTTTTATATTATGAACAACGACTGTTTAAACAGAGCTAGATGTGACATTTGACAGAGGACATTATCCAAAGTATTTAACATAGACATGCACAACCTTTTTCTTCCAGTGGGCCACATTATAATGGGTTCGGGCCGCAAGAAAAAAATTAATTTAAAGTACACTCAACCCTTATTTGTTTGGGGGGCATGTTACATGTAAAACAGCCCTGTATTAAATATTATGTAAATACAGATTAATAAATGATAGGTGTTAGTTATTTCGAATTTGTGAAAAAAATAAACCGAACTTCGAATTCTATGAACCGATTTATTCTTCTTGACAAAAAGCCTGCCCACATTTATTAAATTTTATTATTTACTTTAGAAAAGTATGATTTTAATTTTGAGAAAAAACATTAGAGGGTCAAATACCAAAATTGGCCGCGGGTTGTACATCACTGATTTAAAAGTAAAAGACGGCTTAAATTACCAAAACTCGTGTCAATCGTCAACCAATTAACTAAGTGGTATTTGCATTTACTTTAATTTTAAATTGTTTTAAATTTTATATTGAATTATTTCCGTTCCACTCCTTTTAAAATTAATCTACCAGGCGCACATATGTGTACAGGAGCAAATGATAATAATTCATTCGTCAGAGAAACGTGACAAAGCTCTCACCGCGCAATCAGCTTGGGTTTCATGATGTCGTGATCTTTCTCTCGCAATCTCTGCTCCCCTGATGATTTTTAATAAAACATTGACACATCTCGACCGCAATGTTTTGTTTTACAAACATAGCGCGTTTGTAAAAATAAATCATACATATTATTTCGTTTGCAATCTGACAGCACTGTTTCAACATATTTTCTTTATATGATTTTGATGACAATTTTGTATCTACATATACTGATTGTGTTAACGGTACTGATAGGTACTTCTCGTTATTTATGGAAATGGGTGACGTTTCAAGTCATACTGCGGTCTGGAGCTTATATTTCATTATTTGCATATAAATAATATGAAACACCTTAACTTTTAGAGGAGTATGGACGTACATGTACGTTGGTGCCATTTTCTGTAAAGAAGTACAGACTTTTAACTGAACACAGTAGTGTCTGCTTGTGAGCATACACGTATATGCTTCAAGTATGAATTACATACATATATATCCATTGGAAAAATGTCACACCATTTTCATGTTAAAAAAACCAGTACTCGGTATAGATCTATTCACTCTTATACGTGTTGATTTTTCCAATATTATATTTTCCTCCAATACCTAGGTGTGTTACAGATTTATATTTTTAGCTTAAACCCGTGATATATGAAAATATTTTTTTATGAAATATTATAATATGTTTTGAATGAATGCTTTCAGGCGGCACTTCCATGCGGTGTATAATGTGACTAGTTGTACTATTTTGGAAATCAAATATGTATTTTTTGTTCTTAGTAATTTATTGTGTTAAGTTATTTATTCAATACTTCGAAAACTTTGCATGTTATTTTTTTGACTATAGATTATTAAAATTGCTGAGTAAGTTTAGAAGGAATGTTTTTAACATATTATAAATAAATAACGAAAGTGAGTGTCTTGTTAAGTTAGGTAAGGTTAATTATTTGACATTCAATGAAATCCAGCTTTATTTTATCATATTAAAAAAATGGTAAACAATTTAACCTAACTTGAAATGATGTGCTCCGATTTTCTTTGTTTGATTGTTTGTATACCTTTTCTCTCGTAATAAATATGCTTCATCAAATACCTGCAAACCTTTTACTGTTACACACTTTCTATCCGGCGTAAAAAGTGCTACATTGTTAGCAAACCTCGCGTGTCTCTCAAAATGTATTTGCCAAAATAAATTACAGTGCCAACTAGGGCTTCCAACTAACCGGACTTAAACACTAACCGGTTTTCGGTTTTTTTCTGACAAATAAACCGGGTAACCGGTTTAAACCGAAATATCATGTATTTTGATTAGGTAGGTATGCAATAAAAAAATTCAATATTTAGCATAACAGCTAATACTCTAATTTCAAAAATCATGCAAAGAAATTATCTAGCTACTAACAAGCACACATATGCATAAAAATAGGTAGAGAGATTTAGATTATTAATCATAAAATTGCATACGCTTAAAAATGGTACATGTTAATTATATGGAATTCTTATAAATAGTTTTTTAGAGATTTATTAGGATGTTTTTTTTAAATCAATAAAGAATATTGAGTGAAGTGCATATAAGAATCATTCGTATCTTATTAAATAATTACGAAAAAATGTTAAATTTATACAACTTTGAGACAGAAGTAGATTATTCTACAAAATGTATATATATATATATAAATATATGTGTACATGTTTGTTGTATTTTGTGAATTTTTTCCTATATAACGCAGTAAATTCATTATAAAACATTTTTCTTTTTGAGAAAAACAATGGAAAACAAGAAAAAAGTATTTAGGATAAAACCCGGTTAACCGAGTGAAATAAACCGGTTTTCGGGTTTTTTCAAAACACGCGATAAACCGGTTAACCGGTTTCGGTTTAAGCCGGTTTGGAAGCCCTAGTGCCAACTTAACCAACTCTCGATAATAATTACCACGACTTCCCACGCCGCCAAATGTCATTAGCCTCTCGTTGCCCATATGTTTCGGAAATAGTTTCCTCGGTATGTCACTAACTCATTTCTTCATAATTGTTTTAAAAATACGTAGATTCACATGCGAAAGATGTCCAGCATCTCATTCATTGAGAATGATCTCTTTGTCTTTTCCAGAAGCTTGTGTGACTTATTCATTGTCAGTTACCAGGGCCGCCGTAATGTTTATTTGTTACACGTTTTTTGACAAATATTGTAGGGTTCTAAATGAGCATATATGTCAACGGAATTTGTTCTACGATAACTGCAATCCGTTCAATCATGAAATCTTTTTACGAGGTGATTAGAATATAAATGATATGGTTAAGACAAGAGCAGTAGTTAGATAAGTGGTTCTTAACCGGTGCATCAGTGCACCGCGAGCTTATTGCAAGTGAACCGCGAAAAAATTGGTAAAAACGAAAAAAACGCAAAACTGTAAAAAGCGAAAAATCCTCAAAATAGTGGAAACCGAAAAAGTCAAAAAAGTTTATTTCCACATATTTTTATCGACCTCTTAATTATGGTGCACCGCCACTTATTTCTACGATCAAAAGTGCACCGTGACTTCGAAAAGTTTAAGAACCACTGAGTTAGATAGTCGCTCTCGCTATGCTCCGTTATTTAAGAATTTGATGAGTGGGAAGGATGTTTTTGACATCACAAACATCTATGCCTTGGAACAAAAATCGCTGAAAAAACACTGTTCGTACTGGGCGGGGTAGATCGTACCAGTTCGAAGATCTGTCACCGAAGCCAGCAACTCAAAACATCGGAAGAATATAACTTGTTATTTCAAGAAGTAAATCTTTTTTTTTAATTTCAAAGCGTATAGTTATTATTTCCGATTTGGGCCTAGATTTTTTTTACTTCCATGTGTGGACATGTGGCGTTCTATTGGCGTTGATTCCAGGAAAGTGATCTAACCGACGTGTAATTCTACTATCCCAATAATATATGGCAAATATTAAAGTTTGTTTACAAATATTAAACTTTTTAAAAAATATATTTTGTTCAGTTGTATCTATCTATGTATATCTTATCTGAAGAAATAACAATTTCTCATTCAAAAAATAAAACACGCATTTGTACTACGTATATCCAATTTTATTTAATATGATCTGGACCGGTTTCGCTCATGAAGAAAATTATCAACCGATATCATGAGCGAAACCGGTCCTGATAATATTGAATAAAAGTGGAATTAGTACAAGTGAGTATTTTTTTTAAATATAATGTTGTTCCACCAAGTAGTGACAACGAACACCATACAGGTGAATAATAACTCAATTAAAAATATGCGAATAGCAATAGATAATAGATGACAGCATACTTCGTCGTACCAGTACGACGATACTCACCAAATGGTTAAGATACATCGAAAACTAGCACATATTATGCACCATTAATTAAAATATGAAATATTCGCAAGGAGTGTCACACGAGCAAAAATGTCACCCCAATAAGCTTGGTGAGGAATCGAAAAAAAAAAACACCTATAAGGTTTATATATTACTCTGGACGCAGAGAGATAAAGCTTTCCTATATGGGCATTTGGTTCTACTGCATCTGCCCTGTCACAATATAATATATATCCATTATCAGTAATAAGCCGTTTACATTCTTCAAGGGGCAAACATCAATGGTTTCTTACAAATTGAACATCCATACCGTCTTCGATTCTCACACATTCTCTTACCCTGACTACCGACACTCGGAAGCGCACTTCAAGTGAGTGACGATCTTGCGTCATAGGGGAACCGGTCTTAATCATTCGCATTTTTTCCCTCGTGCCGATGCACGCATTCTCGCTCGTGTATGGCAATTGGTGAGAATTAGATGACAGCTATTTTTTACTTGTGTATTTTCTTATATTCGTTATGAAAAAACTTAAACTATTTGAGAACACGATTTTTTTTTCTAGGCTATGTTTTTGTTAGTAGATAAAGAAACTGCATTCATTGTTTGAGTTATTTGCAAGATAAACTTGTGTTAAGTTTATCTTTTTTTTTACACGCCAGGTACGTTTTACAAAAAAATCGTGTATAAAAAAGTGATAAAATTCATAGCAAAATCGAAGATTAGTTCCCTGAAAAAACTGTGTTATTTTTATTAAAAAAAAATCACTTATTAAAAATCGTGTTAACAGGTAATAATGGCATAAATAGAAGGCATGGGTGTTTGTGATGTCTAAAACATTCCTTCCCACGCTTTCCGATGCTTTAATAGCTGGACGTAGCGAGAGCGATTAGTTAACCACTAGTCCTGTCCTAGCCCTATCCTTGCCACTCTCTTTGAAAAACAAAGGTTAAACGACTGAGTAAGAAACAGTTCTCGTAGAAATTACTTATGTTGAGATAATTCCATTAGGAGGCCATATTCTCCAATTTGGGAGCGGACATGGATAAAAAAAGTAAATTACACAAAATACAGTATTTATAGTACGTATTTTAATTTATAAAAGTAATATTATTCATCGCTACATGATTATATACGGAGTCTGGACACAAATCTCTTTCATCGCTAGATATGTCAGATACCTATAATGTCTAAGGATATAATGAAGCCTTTTGTTTGCTATTACTGTATTGTATTGTTGAATTTTTTGTTATTAGAAAATTCGTTATCCGTTTTTGTGCCTTGGAATGTTGTTAGAACAAATAATTCGTGTAAAAATATAGTAGGTATTTGTTATTTTTAGTAAACTGTGTTATTTATAAATCGTATAGTAAAAGAGATAGTTTTTTTTTTTTAATGTCTTAGGTACCTTTTAACCCATTCGCTGCCGTAACTTGCATGACTGTGCGCTCCTGCTCGTTCCACAAAACCGCAGACTATAATACAAACAAGTTTATGACGAGATATGGTTATTATGAATGTATTAAAGCTAAGTAAGATTGTATGCGTAGCCTGTGCACTCCTGTGGCCTGACATCACTAATTATTAAGCGACATTCCACAGAAACCCTTAAGTTTATGATTTTATGGGTTTTACAACAGAGGCCGCTCCAGACGTCACACACACAGAAAGATTTACTGCGGTGATGCTTACAAAGGTTCGCAACCAGTCATTTTTGGCTGTAATTGTCGTAAAAAAATCTTTTATGGGCGATTCGAAATCAGTATTATCAGAAAGATTTTTCCGGTGTGCATTAAAATTGCAAAGCCCAATCAACCCTCATGGAACTTCAATATCAAATTTGAATCGTTTTTTTTTCACTATTATATTATGTTATGCCCTTAACATACACAGATGATCTCAAATAGACTTATGCGTTCACTTAAATACTTGTGAACAGTGGCGGATTATCTTATAAGCGAATAAATTCGCGCGCTTGGGGACTCCGAATATTAGGGGCCACAAAAGTGGCATGTATATATAGCCCACATACCTTTTGTTCGGATATTACCCTCCAGAAACGAGAGCTTTTTTCGATAAAAAAATATTTTTTAAGTTATATTGAAGTCACGGATAACTTTTGTTCCTAACAAAAATTAAAAAAAAAAAAAAACGCAAAGTCGTTATATAGAAACCCCGCATGACTATATGGTCATACTTAGGGCTTCCAATTAACCGGACTTTCCAACTAACCGGTTTTCGGTTTATTTCTGGCAATAAAACCGGTTAACCGGTTTAAACCGAAATATAACGTATTTTCATTAGGTAGGTATGCAAAAAAATTTTTTTTTGGATTTTTTAAAAATATTTGTCATAAATGCTCCAATTATAATGAAAAATCGATATTTATCTTATATGTAGATGGAACACAGAAGGCATTTTATATATACATATTATATTATGTGCTTTTTTTTGAAAAAAAAGGTGCCGGAACGCACTTTTTTCGAGTATTTTCTAAGAAGGTATATTATTTATTATATATTCGAATATCATTTTGATAGAATTAATGACGGCTTTTCATATAATGCATAGAAAATAAAACAAAATATACATATTTTAAAATAGAAAAAATTAAATTAAATTAAACATTTATTAAAATTTCGAGAAAAAAAGGTGCCGGAACGCCGTTCCGCCGCGTTACAGGGTAAAAAAGCCCTGCATATATATATACAACAATGACAATCAAATCTGGAAAAATATTTTATGATAAAATATGTCAAATAAAAAAATAGAACTTGATAATAAAACTCATCAAAAGAAAGATCTTCAAATAAATGCATTTATTTTTTTAAGCATATCGACTAGATAGGACATTCAATGCTTAGACAAAAATATAGTTGAATAGAATAATATTAGCTTATATGTCTCCACTCCCACTTTGAAGCATATAGACTCAAACTATTATTTTTTAACGAGAACTGCTTGTTACTCAGTTGCTCAACTCCCTCTTTTTTCGAAGAGAGAAGAGATTGAAAGTTATGGCTAGAACATGTGTGGCTGATCATTCTCACTAAATCATAGTAATTTAAGGGATAGTGGAATAGAATATTAGGCATCACAGACATCCATGCCATAGAAAAGAAATCTATGAACTGATTGCAAAAATCCGTCTGTACTGGGACTCGAGCTCGTTTGGTCTGCAACCCAAAGAAACGACGTTGACCACTCGCCCGTGGACTCGGCGTTATCATGTTCATCATGATAAGACCATAATACTTAAATTATAATTGAGGATAACAAGCACAATAATAATTATATTTTATGATAACATCAATTATTTATTGGGTATATGTTATTTTCTGAACAATTATTTATTTATACATATAGGTATTATACGATACTAAAATTTTCATTTACGTATCACGTTCAAAATTACTTACATAATATTATATTAAAAAAATCATAGTTCACAGTGTGTTTGTTTATCTATTGCTCAAGAAAATAATTCGTAAAAAAAGAATGCATCGAAAATGTTATATTTCACAAAACTACAAATTTGAATTCAAAAATTGTATCAATCAAAAATAGGCACCAAGCAAAGCTGTATTTGAATATATTTTTTATATTGTTCTAGTTAAGATATATATTGTGCTATTTACCTGAAAAATATCAATGACTTCTTAATTTTCTATAACCTCATAATCGCTGCATATAAGCAATTTGTATATTACTGAGAAACTATCAATAATCTCATATTGTTTTATTAAAAAGAAATTGGGATTAAACTCTACTGGGTCATAAAACATCCACTAGGTTTGTCCGTTCTATTGTTGATTATTTAACTTACTTCCTCGACCTTGTGAGACTGTAAAATTCTAGCCACATCTGGTATTAATTTAATGACAACTGAGAAAGGATGAGTACCTTTTGTGAACGTTTTGCAAACGGAAACGTTTGAAATTGACAAAAACCAACCATATAATTGAACAATACAGTAAAAGTGACATGGGACAAAGTTCTTGGAATAATTTTGACCCCCCGTTAGGTAAAACTTTACAATTAACTCTTGTGTATTAGTTTTCACATATTGCATTATGATGCAGAATAAAAGGTTCGTACAATAATTTAAAACATCATATTTAAAGCAGCGATCTTTTGCATTGTTGATTTAAAGACAAAATCAAGTAAACTTAGAATAATTATAATGCAATAATCATGCAAAGGAAGAATATATCTACTAACAAGCACACAAAAAAATAAGAGTGGGTAAGGAGATGTATATTATTACTCATTAATTAAATTGTATACGTTTTAAAGTGGTACATAGTTATATATAGTATCCTTATTGATAGTTTTTTCAAGATTTATATGATTTGTCAAATTTACAATAAAGGTTATTGAGTGACGTGCATGTAAGAATCATTACGTCTTTTGATAAATAATTGTCAATTATTACGAAAAAAATATTAAACTATTTGAAAAAGTCATTTCTGTTCACAACATGGACAACTTTGAGAAATAATTAGATTTTTTTATCCAATTCATATGCATGTTTCTTGTGTTATGTAAATGGTTTCCGCTTCTACGCAGTAAATTCATTGTAAAAGATTTTTCTTTTTGAAAAATAAAATGAAAAATAAGAAAAGAGTATTGTTGATAAAACGCGGTTAACCGCGTGAAATAAACCGGTTTTCGTTTTTTTTCAAAATATGCGATAAACCGGTTAACCGGTTTCGGTTTAAACCGGTTTGGAAGCCCTAGTCATACTCATCCTTTTATTACCGTGTAATATTGTGTACGGACAGTGAACGAGCGTGGCCGTATGGGTACGCAATCATTCGGGGTTGAAATTTAGCTTAATGTGAAATTTTAAAAAATATTTACAATTTGACCTCTTTAGATCAACACAATTTCAATACAAATCAAAAGCAAAGCAAAAGAACTGTAAATAATTTGATGTTTTGATAAAAAGTCTATTAAAAAAACGGGAATTCAAAAAATCGCATGTGCTTTTGGTAGCCGTCTCTGTCCCCGCGGCTGATGACTAAATGAAGTCTGTACCCTTCTTAACCATATATGAGTGAAAGCAACGATATTCAGGTAGAAAAAGGATGAATAGTGGGATCTATAGACAACGGTGTTTACTGTGACCATATGGTCACGCTCATCCTTGGAGGGTTAATATATTTTTATTATTTGAAATCAGTTTTTTGACGTTCTTATGTTATCCGAAAAACAGTGTCTCCAAATTTTATTACGCCAGGGTCTCTCATCTGCTTAATCCGCCACTACTTGTAAATGTCGAAAAATGAATCATTGGTCGTTCGTGACAAAACTTAAAAACACTGAATTCTTAGTATTTTTTTGTTTTTGTTTTCTTATTAGGTTTAACACTTTTGGCTCGTTTTTGTATGAACATACTCGTTATAGAAACGGTTTATTTTAACCCTCTCCCGCGCAGTGAATTGGATAACTTCGCATTTACTTATCATTACCGGTATGTACTAACGAACTAAGGTTTTTTTTATGTCATATAAATTCAAATAAAACAATTATTTCTATGTGTTTAATGTAATGAGCTGACGAAAGATAGATAGATAGATGTGTGTTTAGTAAATATATTGTTCCTACGTGCTGTGCGCGATCAAACATTTGCCAGTGTATGGCAGCACCTACAATTATCATGAAGTTGGAAGACCTACCACAAGAATTCGTTAATAAGATTGACGGTAGACATTACAACTGTGCACAGAACTCCTTGATGAGTGATGCCAGTGATGATTGACAACTGTGTTGATGACATAGGAATAGACAATTTTCATTTTTTACTTACGAAGAGTTTGTCTATTTGTGAATGATACTATTTCATGTAATTTTTCGAACATATGTTTCTCAATTAACTATTCATTGACCGTATATTGTAAGACTTTTGTGTTTGTTAAATTACAATATGTGGATACAATTTTAATAATTAATAGATAGCTAGCTAATTTTTATATTATGCAATTGTCAACTGTTAATTATTATCTTCAAATAAATAAAATACTAATTTATTCGTATTCCACTTTTATAAATTTTATTAATAAAAACACAATATTCCTTTGTACTTCATTCCACTTTATTAATTAGGTCAGGACCAGTTTCGCTCATTGTAAGCATTGTCAGCTGATAATAAATACAATGAAACAGTGATATTTATACAAAAGTTGAGTAAGAAAAACAAGGTATGACAAACGATTGGTATTACAACTAAGCAAATAAATTGTAGCAAAATAAACTATAAATAAAAAGTTGAAGACCTCTTGCTCACAATGAGAGAAACCGGTCCTGATCCAATCAATTTTATGTGGAATAAGTACTAAAAATGTTTTTTATTTTTATTAAGTATACACTCGTCAAAATCTAAACAACATTGCTTATGGTTTGTCATCTTTGTAAGCTTAGCGTAGTAATAATTACAATTGATACAAAAACGTTGCTGTTGTTTATGGATTAGTCATCATTTTTTTTTCGCATTTAATATTTCAAATCTTTAATGGATGGTCTTCTCGGACCGCGAGACGAGCGAATCATTGAGATTAAGAGCATCATGCACTTGGGCAATGATAATAATTCTAAGTAAAACTTTCTTAACTTTGAGCAACATTTAAACATTAAAATGTCATTAGCGACACAAGAAAAAATGTTGATATTTTCAAGTTCATTGCCACGAAAGGAATAAAAAATACAAACTTTATATTTACATGTATATTTGAACGAACTTTAAACGTCGTTTTATAAGTATAAGTATCTGTAACGTAACGTAAACTGAGATACAACAAACAATGTTCTTTTTTCTCATTTTTCATAAACTTAAAAAATCACCTAGTGTCTTAACATTAACCAATATTGATCTAATTACATACATTTAAAATTATTATGTAGTATTTCATGCACATACCAGAATAAAAGACATAATAAGTTTGTTATTCTTACGAAGACTTGAATGACTTATTGTGTCAATCGACGATATATCTTGTTGTATATATGAGTCGGCCATATCCAAAACTAACCTTGTCCATTTTCATAATTTTGTAAGCATTTACAAAAAAACGTCTTGAGAACTAAATTTTCAACTAAAAAAATGAAAATAGACAAGGTTAATTTGGAAATGAGTGACTCATATATATTATCTTTATTTTGTAGGGCGTAGGATAAGGATGGGACATGACTAGTTGTTAGCTAATCTTTCTCGCTATGCCTCATGTTGGATAAATTGTATTATCTGAAATATGGACACAAAGTCAATAATTGCCCGACAAGCATTGTATCAACTTTAAAATTGGTTTTAAACATATTTTTTGTTGAGTTATATTTGTTCCTTGCTAATTTACCCATCAATTAAGTATTTTATGGGGAATGTTGGTAAAATATCGAATAATAATGCCGTTGAAAAAAATACGAAACATTATTAATTACTGTTTGCGATGTTGTCCCCCGCTCAAATTAATTAATTTGAATACCACCCAGGTCCTGTAAATACACTTCGCCGATTAGAATTTAAATTGTAAAATAATCATGCATAAAGGGTGCGTTCGGGATAATGTTTCCAAATTATTATACACCACTTCTTGGTACGCGATTTTGATTAAGGCACAGGTATATAATTTTCGCGTGTCCAAAGAAGAGACCGGATGCCACAAATTTTATATCACTTTTGCTTTTTGCAATTTTAAACAAAATCTTGTGTTTTTTTGCAAATAGCGACTTCGCGATCTGTCATGTTATTCGAAAAATAAATCGTTTGTTTTTTTCACTGTTCTAAAAGATTGTCTGATTGTTTTATTAAAGTAAAAACAAAATTAAGAATTACCTAATATACTTCTTGAAAATATGGCTTAAACAATCATTCATATATTCTAAAAATTAAATATTCATTTGTACTATATCATTCCACTTTTATTTAATATGATCTGGACCGGTTTCGATTCTGACGAGTATTATCAACAGACAAGAGAACACAATATTACAGTTTTATTTATATAAAACGAAATTTAATTAATTTGTTGTACCTTCTCATGTTATTCACACGGTATTCGTAAAAAAATGTCTATTATAATACCATTTGCTCAAAATTGAAAGGAGAAAGAAACTGAAGAATATCCATATCACGCACTGTATTTATCTCGCCACTTATCGAATTCTTTTTATAGCGAGACTTGCTTAGCGCGTTTCGGTAAAGTGTCAACCCAAAAATGCTAATTTGTTTTTCTGCATCCCTCTCCGATAAAAGCAAAATGAGTAACAGGCGATATGTTCGGAAATTCGGGCTAATAAGTTCATTGATAAAAACAATCCAAAAACTGGTTTATAGTGAATAAGGTACGGCAATTATCTCTTCACAAAACAATCATATGCCTAGGCTTGGTCTAAGATATTTACTATGTACCCAATATTACTATGTCTCAATCATCAATTTATCAACTACGTTTGAGTAACGGCATCAGCAATCTCTCGAAGAACATGAATCTTAGCTATCAACAAATAATTATATATAACGGTCCCGTCGCTCGAACTGTAACATAATATAACAATACACCTATCCCTCGATTTACACGGTACTTTTTTTACACGTTTTCGCTTTTACACGGTTGAGAAAATTAAAAACTTTTTTTTAAAAATAACTGTTCTCGCCGACTTGAAATTAACGTCACGTGCAGCGGAGCAAATTGTTTTGAGTCTGTACGGTATCGGCCGCTTTAACTGATAATGCACGCAGACGCCGGCGCCGACCCGTCTAGATGTGCCGGTGTGAGTCCTTGTCCGAGACCACCAATCGTCTGCACTGGAAGAATGGCGTGAGATATACCTGTCCGTCATTGGACACGGCCGTATCCCACTACGGCAAAGGAATGGTCACGTGGGGTAGCCGGGACGTGTTGGCGCCTGGCGCTTGCCCCGGCTGCTCCTGGGTGGCAGTGAGGTTCAAACTCCTGGAAGGAGAAGACGTCACGCGTTTTCGCCTTTGTGTGCACGCGCAGGCCGATAGCCGCTGCTAATCACCCTGCGCTGAACCTACCGATATAATCTAACGGATCATACCTCTGCCGTTTTATTTATCACCACTCATTGGGGACGAATTTACTGCACACACACAAACATCGGCGAGAGCGGAACTCTCGCCCGAACAGAGTCTTTAGCTTGAAAATTATAATTCTTCATATTCGTAAGTAAAATCGAGTACATACATAATTTTCAATTGCGTGCTTTATATCTTGAATAATATTTGTAGCCTTATTATGCCGAAAGAAGTAAAAAGAAAAGTTATTTCGTTAGCAACCAAAATAAAATTTTTGGATCGTTTACAAAACGGAGAAAGAGTAATAGATGTTGCTGGATTATATAGTATGAATGAAGCTACAATAAGAACCATTAGAAAAAATGAAAACTCAATTAGAAAGAGTGTAGCAGCTGGCACTACGAATACGAGCACAACTTCATATATCAGAGATATTGCAATGGAAAAAATGGAGAAGGCATTAATGATTTGGATAGAGGACCAAACACAAAAACGAATGCCAATTGATACCAATGCTATTACAAATAAAGCATTGCGGATTTATGAAAAAATTAAAGAGAAGATACCACCTTCTTCTTCATCTGAAAAGAAGCATACTTTCACAGCAAGTCATGGTTGGTTCGAAAGATTTAAATCAAGAAACTCTCTACATAATTTAAAATTAAAAGGTGAACTGGCATCTGGCGATGTAGATGCAGCACAAGAATATCCAACAAAATTTGCTGAACTTGTTTCCATCAATTCATATACTCCTGATCAGGTTTTCAATGCTGATGAATCAGGGTTATTTTGGAAAAAAATGCCAGAGAGAACCTATGTGTCTAAAGTTCATAAATCAGCTAGCGGTCATAAGGCAGCAAAAGATCGCATAACAATTCTTTTCTGTAGCAACGCTTCAGGAGATCACATTATGAAACCATTGGTTATCAACAAATCAAAAAATCCCCGAGTATTTAAAGGAATAAATATCAACCATCTTCCAGTTTATTGGAGGGCTAATAAGAAAGCGTGGGTTACTGCCGTAATGTTTAATGAATGGTTTTATGATTGTTTTATCCCAGATGCCAAAAAATATTTAAAAGAAAAGGGACTGCCTTTCAAAGTGCTTTTATTAATTGACAATGCTCCGGGTCATCCACAAGATCTTCAGCATGAGAATATCCAGGTTACATTTTTACCAAAAAATACGACTTCATTATTACAGCCATTAGATCAAGGAATAATTTCGACTTTTAAAGCTCTTTACATAAAACGAGCTTTTACACACATTTTAGAACAAATGGAAAATAACGAATCGTTAACAGTTATTAATGCTTGGAAAAAATTTACAATCCTAGACTGTGTTAAGCATATTGCTTTATCATATACCGCGATTAAGAAATCAACCCTCAATGGCTGTTGGAAGAAATTGTGGCCAAATATAGTAAATGTTGAAGCTTCTACTTCAGTATTAAATGATGAATATTCTCAGATAGTACAATTGGCAAATTCATTGGGTGGAGAAGGTTTTGACGATTTCACTGAAGGAGATATTTTAGAACTGGTGGCTGATAAAGAACTAAGTGAAGATGATCTAATTAACTTAATAGATGAAACTGGTGATTGTGGCAATGATTCTGATGAAGAAGAACTTGAACCAGTTACATTAACAGCTAAAATCATCCACGAAGGACTCGCATTGGGAAGAAAATTAGGTAATCATTTTGTACAATATGATTCAAATGTGGAACGGGCCCTTCGATTCCAACGTGATATTAATCAGTGCTTGGCTCAATATGATGAAGTCCATAAAGATCTAACAAGAAATTCGAAGCAAATGTTAATAACGGATTTTATTAACAAATCTCCTCGAGAAGTAAATGTTTCTACGTCAAACATCGAATCGGCACAAATAATTTCGAGTGATGAAAGTGACTTTGAACCAGTCAGGAAGAAGAGATTGGCAGTGATTTGTGATAGTGACGATTGATAAAAAACCCACCAACCGTTTTAATATTTTTTTAATGAATCTTTTGGATTTAATTTTTTGTCCCTCTATATATACTTTATATGTAGTTAAATAATAAAAGAATAAGTATATTTATACTTTTTAATAATTTCGTTTTTTAATGTATTCTAGAAAACAACATAATTATGCGTTTTTTTGGTACTTTTCGATTTACACGGTTTTTCATACAAAAATATACAATTTCGATTTACACGGTTTTCTCAGGAACCTATCTACCGTGTAAATCGAGGGACAGGTGTATTTCATATAACAAAGCCAATTTCTCTAAATAAAAATGACCCAACTAACGAGGAGACGTATTAACAATGTTATACATCACTTTTGACTAGTCGAAAATTAATTTCCTTCTTGGGTTTGATATTAATTAAAAATAGTTGCGCATGCAGCATGCTGCCGAAATTTTAATGGGAATCTAATTGAAGCCAAGATTGATACAGTTTTTTTTTATATTCCACATTGATTTAAAGTGGGATGGTTTTGATTGGGTTTATTTTTCAATATCTTGATTTGTAATATTCGTAAGCATATGTTGCTTATTATTTTATCGAAGATCTCATACCCAGTGTTTTCTGATCTGTGAATCTTATCATATAATACAAAACATCGTAAATTAAATTGACTGTCTTTGATAGATTCGACTTTTACTTTTTTTTTTACTTTTTAACTTTGTTTAATTAAATTTACTCGTAAACGTTTCTATGGTCTGATGATGCTTCTTAAAGAGGGGAAAAACGTGTCACAAATTGTAACACAACAAATGGAACATCAAAGCTATATAATTTAACGTTATATTAAATTGATTGTGTTTATTCATATTATTATTTTACCCTAAGCATGATGTTTTTGTCCATAAATAATTCTCATCTTCTAGATATATGCGTCGATTTCTTATTACGTACTTTGGCAGACAATGATATAACATTTTCCTAATTTGTGCATGCAGACATGTCTATTTAAAATTAACTTTATATTTCTATATATTAATAGTACTCTTAAGTCACAAATTATCTAAAATCAACCAGGTAGAGTAGCTTTAAACGCTTCACACATTATGTAAATTATAAACCAGGATTTTTATTTTTCATTGTTTCCTGATCAAGTTTTTACGTTAATCGAACATTTAACATATAAATTAAGTAATTTTTCGTCTTGAAGTTGTAACTTATATTACAAACTATGTAATTATATAGTTAAAATTTCTAAATGTGTCATTTATTTATAACAAAATACCACTGTGATAATAATTATTATAGATAAAGGATTTATGTATCTATTTAATAAAAAGGTAACATAGTGTCTTCTTTTATTGCTGAATTGACAATCCGTTGGAATTTCGAAATGTCTGATCTATACAAGTAGAAGATTGGTATAAAACACCGTAATCCACGCAAAATCTGACCTTTTCATAGATTAATTAACATCATCGTCATATAGCAAATAATGATATTTTCGCCCGACTGAAAATTTTCCATACTAAACTACATCTTGTTTCTTTTATCTCACTTTATTTTTTAGGTACTTCTGTTTTTAACACAACTGTTAGTTGTTTGAGAAGCTTTATACCCAATAACGTTGATGATTAAATATATTTCCAATGACTCTTGTGCGAGCAATGATGTAATTAATTACAACTGGTTCAGTTTGATTGAATTAAATTGCTTGAATTAGAACGAAATCATTACATTAGTTGGGTTTCATTAGTCTTGCAACATCGTACATATTAATACTCAGTATGAGTATTAAGATTATATCTTTAATAACAAATGACTCGGTGTAATCAAGTCATTATCATTATAATTAGAATACAATGATGATTACAAGATTATCAATGGAACCGGCGGTAACTTTATTGATTGCATTGGCATTTAGTTTGTAGAACTCCATTGAAAAAATATCAAAGTACTACACATTTTACAAATATTATTTTATATATGGATCATAAGCTTATGCGCTATTCAGAACTAATTAGTTCCTGAGAGGTCTAAGGCGAGATAGCTATCGACCATATTATTATCTAAAATAATATTTGTAGAACTTAAATACTTTGATATTTTTTCATCTCATTATGGTAACTTTATTATTATACAGGTTGTGTTACTGTGTGTGATACTTGTTCCTTCTTATTGCGAAGCATCGTTAGATTTAGATAATGACGTAAATTGTCATAATTAATTAATAATTCTGCATATGGAAAATTTCGTACCGTATCTTATATCAAATCAACATATGCTGTGTGAAATATAATACTAATAGATTTCCTTTCTTTTTTTCAGGTAAGAAAACACTGTGATTTCATCTCATCTATAATCAATCACACCTAATGTGGATTCTGGTCAAAGACTGTCCATTTTTCGCTGTCAAATAAAAATATATAACCGATAATTTTTTAAATGGAATTCGGCGGATTAAATGTAAGTATGTTTTCTGCTATTGTATTGCTTTTTCTATACGTATTTTTTGATAAAATGAATAAGAAAATTGTTTTGTCAATATATACAAATGACCGAAAAACTATTTGAATTAGTGCGACATTAATTTTGTTTATACAATATTACTCATGTAGACCACGGTTTCTCAACCGGGGCCCACAGCATGGTCCATGGGGGTCACAGAGAAAAAATAATTTTAGGGAAGCCACAGCACAGCTTTTGAGGGCCACGGGAAAATCCATAAACTCTTAGGTTTTTAAAATCGGGCAGCGACAAAAAAATGTTTGATCTTTGCGAAAGTCGCACATTTTTGACAATTCCGGGTTTTTCAAATTGGAATTCCTGGAAGAGCTAAAAATAAAAAAAAGATTCGTTAATTCCCGGATTTTTAACATTTTAAATCACTAGGAAATAATTAAAAAATATTTCAATTTCACACTTTTTTTCCCAGTCATCAATCCGGAAATAATTGGAGTCTCGAAAAACTTGTTTATTTTTATTTATATGCTTAAACGGGTTGGGGAAAAATTTGAGTCTCAAAAGTGGCCACGGGCCCAAAAAGGTTGAGAAACTTCGATGTAGTCTTTTCTAAAAATGCAGTAAAATAGATATTGTGAGTCATTCAGTTATTTCACTTGCGCGACGCAGCAATATGTTCGTCGGACATGTCTGCTTTGTCTGCCAGTACTGCTTTGCGTTGCGTGAAAAGAGTTTACCAATGATGTGAACGTGGCTAGTTATGAATTGGCTGGTCCAGAAAAAGTCTTGTAAATGCTTGGCGATGTGAACAGCACTATGATATTTATTGTTCACTATTGTAGATGCGTATTAGTTCGAATTACCGACATCGACTCGCCTACGAAATAGTCCCATTGCACATTTTCAATGGATACGTAAACAAACACGACATTTTCAATAGTGGCTGTTATAATAGTCATGGAGTGTTGGCACAGTTTGTTGAGATAATGGGGACCGTGCCGGAATCACGAGCGCGCGTGATTTTCCCTTCACGCGGAAGTGTGTGCCTGGTCTGGCTGTCAATAACTCGCCGCTGCGAGCCGCTTTTTATCGACAGGCGCGTTGTCAGTTTGAACCCCCGACCGCCATTGTAAAAGGTGCACTGTAAATATTTGATATATTATATTATCCATTGTGATTTTATATTCCACATATCACTATGCGCAATAGGAAATTTTAAAATATTAAGGTGAAACAATAATTCGATGCCTTGGTTTCACAGTGCTACAAATAGAAATCGATAGTTTTTAAATACGGACGCATTTAAAATGAATTTTAGAAAAGTCGTAATTATTATTATCATTTCATATAGGTGAAATTTAGTTTGAATAAGAATATAATTTCACTAGTGATTGCCAGTGAACATACATCTTCAAAGGTAGAAATATATATGCCGCCGATAAAATGTAGTTTTTAGATACAAAACATTTTTGATAAATCTAGTCGAAAGCAAATCATTGATTGAATGTTTCGCTAATCCAGTGAACATTTTCAGCTTGGGTACTTAGCTGAACTGCATAGGTTGATAATGCGCATCCAATGAGCGAAATCTGTAGTTATTATATTATTGTGGAATAATTTATACAAATTGTATTCTAAATTTTCTACACGATAGCCCGCGATCAACTTTGTATGACTTTTTTTTCTGTACACGGAAAATGTACACTATAATATGTGTGTATGTTTATTAAAGTAATTTAAAATATATTTTCTTTATTATTTACCTTTTCTCATACAAGTAATTAATGTTCCCCCTCTTACCTCAATTTTAAAATGTATAAGTTAAAAATTAGATTCAATATTTAGTGTAGTAGTAAATAATCGTACAATAGTTTGTCTGAAGATGCTTCTCAAAGAAGCCAAACATGTGTCACAATTTTTTACGTAATCTGTAGGTTAACAAAGTAATCAATTTTAATTTTATTTTCTATTAAGGTATAAATTACTATACATTATTAATATCCAAAGAAAATCCGACATGGTAACTAATCAGAACGACTATTAAATGATATCTTAAACCACCACATCGTTACGCCATTTGCGTTTATGGAAACCAAAGTCAAAATTTTCATCTCGTGCTATAAGGAAACATAGAATAATTTTAATTTTCATACTTTTTTTTTAACCCGCAACCCGTCATCTCACGTTTCATATATAATATTATTTTCACGGCAGATTGCGGTGTTGTAGTACGCGGTTTTGACCCCTTCGCATTCTACAATAAGATTGTCCAATTATTTATTTTAAATCTTGTTTCCAAATTAATCAAAGAGATTATTTTCTTAAAATCATAGTCATAGGCCGGCCATAGATTAAGATGGTCTATGACAGTGATGCTCAACTAGTGGTTCGAGTGATCCACTAATTAAATTCTTAGTATTCAATTTTGGTCGGAATTTTTTTATTATTATTTATTTCGTCGCCAACTCCGTTGGAATTCTCAAAAACGAAAATATGTCTCATTGTATGCAATGTTGTGATTGTTTTTATAACATGTATTTTAGTATTAGTTGTTTACAAAAAAATGCTTTGTTCTGAACAACTAACTCTTTACCTTACCATCAATTTTCTTACTAATCGTATGAACGAAATGCAGATTAAATTATGGAATATCTAGTAAGAATATTATATGTAGAATTATTATAGAATTATCTGTAGAAATGAAGGTATCTCAACAGATCGTTTTCAACAAGATCTGTTTATTACTCAGTTGCTTAACCTCTCTATTTCGAAGAGAGTAGGGATTGAAATATATGACAGAGACAGGACTAGTGGTTAGCTAATCGCTATCGTTACGCTCGTTTTTTAATATAGGATGAGTAAGAGAAAATTCAAGACATCACATACATCCATGCCTTCGATAAAAAAATAAATCTATAAAAACTGTCCGTACTATGTATGTCTTTATTTGGGAGAGATTACATTACAGTCAGCAACACTTTTTTTACTTCTGGAGGCCATGGACGATTGGAAAATGGATAAATTAGTCCTATCGTTAAATCGGTTATGTATCACTGATATATGGTGTCAACTCAAAAATTAACTTATCATAATAGTGTCTTCAAGTAAGAATAGTATATCTCTTTAGGTTTTTATAATACTCAGCGATTTTGACCAGATGTTTTAAATGAGGCCATTTCTTGATGAACGAAGAAGATTTTTTAAACTTTTTTAAATGAGGTCGTGCCCTATTTTTACAAAATACATAGTAAACCATCTGGAAAGGAAATAATTAGATTGAGTGGCAACGCATGACGGTGATGTCGTCGTGCTATAAGTTTACGTTAGATCTATCGTCGGCTGTCATAATTTCGCGAAGGACTTTATTTTTATCATTATTTTCGCGGTGAACCGGTTAAGAACCACTGCTATAGGTATAAGCCGATGTGTTCTTTCATTTTCAAACAGACAAAAAATATGAGGTTTTAGTAAAATCGTGTAATAAATATACAGCTCTTAGATAGCCGCCTGTGTGGTCGAGTGATCAACATCGTTGGCTACCGCTACGGAGGGCGCGGGTTAGAATCCCAGTACGGGCAGTTTTATAAATTGATTTTTCAATCGATTTATGAATTTCTGTTCAAAGGCATGGAAGTATGTGATGTCTTGAATTCCCCCCTCCCACCCATCCTATCATATGAACGAGGCGTATCGAGAGCGATTAGCTAACCACTAGTCCTGTCTTAGCTTTTTCCTTCTATTCCTACTCTTTAGAAAAAGAGAGGTTGAGCAACTGAGTAACAAGCAGTTCTCGTAGAAACATTTCTGTTGAGATAAACTCCATTAGGAGTCCGTATGCTCAAAAAAAATTTTTTAAACTGATTTCGAATGATAATTGTACTCTCCAAGTCCTGAGCAGAATATATTCTCCCCCTCAAACTCTTAAGTCTTCTGAACCACTTTCTTGCGCAGTGTTATAGCAAACAAGGCTCCAATACCATCTGGTATCGGGTTACTGTTTGGTCTCGTGGTATTCACATACCTACGGGCGCATACAATAACATAATATAATAATATCGACGCGACGAGATGAGATCAGACGCCGAAACCTGAAACCAGGGCAAGTCGATCCGCCCCGCCCGTCGCAACTGACGCGGATGTAATTTGTCTCCGGAGAAGGAAGGAACAGGACCGCACAGGTCTATGTATTGGACATGGTCCAGTTAAGGACCATGTGTTTTTTTTTGTCTCAACATAACAAACAATAATAATCTATGGTTTCAAAATGCATGTGTGTATTTAGTTTATAGTCTCGCGTCATCGTCAGAACTATTAATTGGTGGCGTGAATTCATTAAAAAAACTAGTTTTTCACAGCTATTAGGCATTTAAAATTAAACCGAGATACCGTAAAACCACGATCCCAGGCCAATACATTAAGGTTATAGGGTGAAAAAATAACAAAGTGTTTTTTTAGTTCCACAAATATCAAGTTTTATGACAGCTCTTTCGGCGTATGCCTTATACGCCGAAATAGATATCAACTATAAAAAAATAATTGTATAACTAAAAGATGTACTGTTATTTTTTCACGTTATTACAATGGAGTTCTACCAATTCAATTAATAATATATTTAGGTCTATAATGGGGCTCGCGGCCTAGGCAGATTAGAGTACGGCAATTCACGTTCATGTTATATTAGGACCTTTTTTTTCTCAAAATGTTTCTGTTTTTACTGCCATATGGAAATGAGTGATCACCACTTATTTCCATATAGGCAACACGACGAGCTTGGTTTTTGTGTGAAGTTGGTGAGAAGTTATCATTAGACTTATTAATGTATTTAATACATTACTTGTATACTTTATACACTTTTTCATAATATAAAAAATGTTAGGAATAAAAATATGCTCTCATTAAATAAATTATTTCTTTAATCATATTAAGACTAATCCTGAATTTTGTAAATATTTGTCCCGTAGGTGAAAACGATTGTTCTCTTTCAATACACTTATGGTTAGATGGCAGTTAAATTTATCTGTAGGATTATATACTTATGTTAATAGCTGCAGAGTATGTTCGTTTTGGTGATGGATGCTAAATGACACTGGTATGACCAGTAGAGTTGAAAAACAAAACTCCGTATTCCGGATGTATATTTGCAATAATCTTTTGTTATAATATTCTTGTATCTGTTCTTAAATCTCGATAAAATATTTTTCTGTGATTACCCGTTAATTTTCTATTTTACCGAAGGTCAATTTTCAACATTTTCGGCATGACCTTCACACAGCCACACCTCAAAATATGTACAGCTTACTACAGCAGAATTTTAGTTGTTTAAAAATTATTACATGTTATAAATACAAAGTGATGGCTTTATGTTATTGTCAATGTTGGAATAAAGTCCCCGTAACGAATATATCCGTTCCTATTCGCTATAATATAAATATGATGATTACCTTAAATATTCGTACATTACAACAAGCTAGTATAAGTTGAGAATTGTTAGGAAGATATTTAATATCTGAAGAAAATAGAAGAATATTTTTATTTACGATTTCAAGAATAATGTGATCCACGTATTTCCAAACCAGCCTTTTTAACCTTTACCATATGAGCGAGGCCATTGTAGTATTGATATCACCCGGAAATTGTGGATTTTTTTCAAATATTACATTAATTTAACTTCCATAACCAAACCAAGTCGAAATTCATCAAATTGGTGTCCACAATTTCTGTTTATATGTATGCCATTCTGTCTGCATCGACACTTGCAAGTTGCCGTCGTTCAGTCATATAATTGGTAATAGCTGCCTCGTGATGGCCGCTGGTCATAAAACCAGAAATCAAACATAATAATAGCAACGGTCAATTCAAAAGTTAGGTTTTATGCGACTGACAAAATGGTGGCCGAGGCAGCTGGACTCTTATCGCTTGGCTCGTGGTTGCAAATGCCCGCGGGCGATTTTGATTCGGTGCGCAAACCGTTATTTGCGACAATGCCTGTCAGATTGGAACAACAGACAATATACTTGATTCCCATATGATTGGCGTAGACTCATAGAGAATAAAAACGCTACCTATAATATACTAGTTACCTACCTATTTTTTGACCGTTTACAAATCAGTAAGTCTGCTTTCTTCAACTCTGGTCAATTAATTCGCAGATCTTCACATTTTCGTCGCTCTCTTATTGAACTTTCCCGGTTATTGAGATATATTTGAGATATATAATATCTGAATATTGTATTTATTTTAAATTATTTTAAAAGATGTGTTCAATGTTTGCTTTGAACCAGATTGAAATACCATAGCCTTTTTGGATAATACAGTAAACTACCGATTATCCGGACTAGTGTTGGGGAGAGGTCACAAGAATAATAAAAAAAAACATGAATAATCCGTACTAATATAGTAATTTATTATTAAATTTGTCATGTATAATACTTAAAATGTCGGGTCGATCACGATGCAGCGATCAACGTCATTGGCTTCCGTGACGAATCTCACGGGTTCGAGTTCCAGTACGAACAGCATTTTTCGATTTCTGTTCGAAGGCATGGGTGCTTGCGATGTCTATAAAAAATTCTCTCCCCTTTCCAATCCCTAAATCACGGGTTCCCAACCTGGGGGCCGAGAAGGGTTTCCTGGGGGGTCGCCAACTTTTTTTAGATTTTAGCATTATAGCAAATCGAGGATTTGAAATTCCCCGGTGAGCTAAAAAAAATAAAATAAAAGGAGTTTTGGAGACGATCTAGGCAAAAAGTAAATCGAGGATTTCAAATTCCTGAGGGGGGGTTGCTAGTCACATGGCTTTTATAAGAAGAGGTCGCCACCCGAAAAAGGTTGGGAACCTATGCCCTAAATAATAGGACGTTGCGAGAGCGAATAGTTAACCACCAATACTGTTTTGTCCCATCCATCTAGTTATCTACGTACGTAATTTTCTGTGTACGGAAGAATCGGTGTACGGGGTTTTCTTGTACAGAGTATTCTGTACGGAGAATTCTTTTCTGAAAATATTGTACGGATAATTCGTGTACTGAACGATCTTGTACAGAAGAATCCGTTCACCAAAGAATCTTTTCATAAATCAGAACATATCCGATCAGACGATTCCGTTTTGGTTAACTCTCTATTTACAATAATAAAATCTTGCTATCTATGTTCTTCAAACAAATTTTAACTAACTACACGAAGTAGTAATTTGATGAATAACCTTAATACCACAACAGGCAACGGCGAAGTGTGCTTGGCAATATGGCATTACTAATTTATTTAATTAGAGCCTGCAGCGCTGGTCTTCAACTCGTTTCTACGACGCGATGGTCTCTTCCCTACCTTTGTCTTACGCGGAAAGCGTGTTTTTTTTTTGTCTGTTTCTGCTGTTATTAACTCTATTGACCCCTGGTTAACTGGGCGTCTTAATTTCTTGACCCCGCTGCCTCTTGCGAAACATCGTGGACGAGTTAAAAAGCGATATATTATCTAGATTCTAACAATAGAATGTCGAACGTTACGCATTCATATAATAGCGTCGGTCTAAAATGAATAACCAACGAAAATATAGTCAAATTTAAATATTTGTCCATGCTCATTACACACATTAGCAAATAATATAAATAATAAAAAACCTAGAAATAATTCGCTGATACAAATAGTATTTAAAATAACGGGTTGCAGTGCCACCTGTCAACATTCGTTCGAAGTGAAAGTATATATACCTACGTATGTGTGCTTATATGTGTATGTATGTATGTGTGTAAACATGTATATATTTATGTGTGCCAATGTGTGTTTATGTATGTGTGGTTATATGTGTGTTCACTTTTAGGGTGTTCACTGTCAATACTTGGTGGAAAGGCATTATATTAATAAAAACACAATATTCCTTTGTACTTCATTCCACTTTATTAATTAGGTCAGGACCGGTTTTGCTCATGTGAACGAGTGTGTGTGTGCGTGTGTGCGCGCGCGCGCGCCTATGTGTATATTCGCTTGCCAAGTTATTGGTCTACAATTTATTGAAGGTTTTGTAATTATCAAAACATTTATGCTGTCGTACCTAATAAGTTCTTTCAATTCCAAAGGAATGTCAAAAACTGTTTGCCCTTTAGCTCCATGTGTCATGAAAAATTTATCGCTTTGTCATATTGTTTTGCTTATTTTTTTTATAGCCATCTTGTTTGCGAAAAATGCCTCCATAAGCCAGTTATCGGCAACCTACGGTCGTTGAATATAACATTACATCTTTTTACATGGGAGCCATGATTAACGGATTACAATGCAAACTGAAAACCAATCAAAATGTCAATCTTAATATAAAAGTGGATTTTTTTATTTTAATGAATCTAATATAAACGTGTGCTATTCGATTAGGATCTCAAATATAGTCGATAGTTATTTCGACATTTAACCATATTTAGGTGAAGGTTAAAAAGTTTAGCGATCGTAAAGAAAAACTTTATCATAGTTAGTTTAAATTGAATTGTATTTATACGAAAGTCAAAACCCGGGTACATAATTTGAACGATTTAAAATTAAATCAAACTAACTTATTTCTGGTAAAGGCTCAAAAGTAACAGTCACAGAATTGGTTAATTTTCATGAAATATTTTAATGGTAGTTGATTGGTTTGATCTTTTTGAGATGATTTTCAGATTGGGATATTATTATTTTTTTGCTAAAGGGTAGAAAAACCTTGAATGGAGGTTTTACTCTACAAACTTTTGCCGGGCCGTTGCATATTCTCTACGGTTGTCGATCGCTAACTACTCACATGCACACGCCAACGAAACAAACGAAACCACACACGTGAAAACAAGGCAGTGCATGTACTGAATCTGTGGGCGATCTCAAATTACCAACTCGCTTCAGTTTGCAAAAACACACGCTTATGATGATGATTTGACAACGAAAAACATACACATAAATGTACAACAATACGGATTGTTAACTCGAACATCGCACAGCGCGACAAAAAGTCTTGGAAGCAGGGCTGTGGAGTCGGAGTCGGAGTCGCGGTGTTTTGGCCGGAGTCGGAGTCGGAGTCGTGAAAAACGGGCGACTCCAACTACTTAAAAAAAAAATGCAAATTAAAAAAAAAAAATTACTCACGAAATTTATGAAAATTTAGTTACGTAATAATTATTGTGATATAGCTTAATAATATTAAACGTGTAGGTGTCATGAGTCACGCCGAGCCAGTGAGTCACCAAGATCCACTGCATATGAGTCCGCGCAAAAGTTGTTGTTTCTTTCTTTCTCATGTCGAAAAAGTAGATTCGATATATTTTTTTTGTTACTTGAAGTGCATACATTTATATGCACGCATTTTTTAGTCAAGTCATAGTCGGACTCGGAGTCAAATTCGGAGTCGGAGTCGTGTTTTTTTTTAACGACTCCACAGCCCTGCTTGGAAGAGCAAAAACAAAAAAAAACGAGACACGCTGGTATTTTGGGCAAATTGGTAAACTCTTGGTTTTTGGATTCGATAGTCTTGGAAGAGCAAAAAAAAAGAAACGATACACGCTGGTATTTTGGGTCAATCGGTAAATTCCTGGGTTTTTGGATTCGGATTGAACATGTGAACTAAAGCTAACAGTCAAGAATTTCATTGTACATTTAATTACCTGATTTTTGACAGTTTTGTTGATAATTATTATTACTAACTTCTGCCGCCAGTAAGGTGTCAATATCATTTTTTTTATTAATATTTTAAATAACTGTTTTTATTGTACTTAATTTATGGGTCTGTAATATGATCACGTGATACTATCAGCGTCGTTTCGCAATCCGAGACATTACTTTTGGCACAACCATTAAAAACTTAACGACCTTTTTGACATTTTTGAGATTGAAATAAAGAGCGGTGACAAATAAAGATAAGGAAACAAAAGTATTACAAGCATGTTTAAAAATCCAGTCATGTTTCTGTGTATTTTTTTAAAAATATTGTTTGAATATTTCTTTGTCTTTATGTATTTTGCCTCGATGATATCATGAAGACTTCAAACTCTGAGCAATTTGTTTTCAATATTAAATTCATTCCCACAAATTTACCGCCGAATCCATTTAAATTATTATCTGGCTTATACCTTATATCAGTGGTCTCCAAACTCAATAAGGATGTGAGCTACTTTCAGAAATTGAAATTGTCTGGTGAGCTACCTATACATTTTCCTACTTTATAGTTTTTTTTATTATCGGCCCATACATACTGTTATTGTATTACTTAAAATAAATTTTCAGTTTTCTAATAAAACATTAATTATTTGTTTATAAACAAAATAATTTGTGAAAAGAATGGCATTCACTTTCCTCCACAATTTTTTCAATTCTCGGTGAGTACCTTGTCACTTCCATCCGAATGCAATTATCAAGATGTACATCTGTAAGTCTGTTTCTATATTTACTCTTAACCCGTAACATGCCATCCTAAAAAATCACGTTCCCTGCCATGATGGCATCTCAGTTTCACTGTTTATTGACAGTAATAAAACCTAAGTTAGAAGTTTAAAAATAATTTTAAACATGTATATATGCTTAAATATCTAAAATGATAAATACTTATTGACAATATTAAGAGAAATATTGAATGATTTAATGGCTCAACTATTTACGATTGCATCGTGGGCATGGAGGTGTTAACCACCTTCATAGTAGAAAACGTTGATTCACATCAGTAGGTAGAATAAAACAATGCCTTCATTCGATTTTTTATTTTATTTTCGGAGTTCAATAATAAAATTGTATAGGCAAATTTATAAATATGATAAAATATCTATTTATTGATTTGGCATTTACTTGGTAGAACTCCATTTTAATAGGGTAAAAATATCAAGGTATTTCAGTTCTACAATTATTAATATGTTATATGTTGATAGTTATTTCGGCTTTCGCCATCGTCTGACGTTCTGACGATGGCGAAAGCCGAAATAGCTATCAACATATAACATATAAATAATTGTAGAACTGAAATACCTTGATATTTTTACCCTATTATTATGATAAAATATCCTACGCGAGGTACCGTTAGCTCGCGAGCGACCGTTTGGCGATCACTGCCTTATATCAAACATTAAATTGAATTTTAAATAATAAAGTCAATTAGGTTCCTTCTAAAATGGCGGTGGCCGTAATAAGTATAGGTGCCTTGTTTCCAAAGAACGTCAAAGAAAAGACATGTAGGCATATTTTGTAACTTGATACGGTATAGACTTGTCGATGAATTCAGCATGTCGAGGGTAGGGGACCGTTGACAGCGGGCGTTTTAAATACATGTGGTTAATGAGGCGAAAGATTCTTTATTTTATGACCATCCTAATTATATTATATCGACTTCCGCACAAAATTGACAAAAAGGCGGCATAGCAATCAGAACGTTTTAGACTCGCACACACTCTTAAAAATATTGATTTATCTATAAAAGATTTTTTTAATATTCTAGAATTTAGGGAATATAATACCCTGTCCTGTCTGTTTTCCAGTACAAAGGAACAAACCCCTGCTTAAATATGTTGTAATTTATAACTTATAAATTATAATATATTTTTTAATTTATTTGTAAACCTTGCGATGATCTATCTGATTTTCCTTCTTGACACTTCCCTTACTGTGCTAAAATACTTCCGATATGTTGCTGGCCATTAAAGAACCAAGTGAAAAAATATGTTTTAACACTTACCACCCTTTGATGGACGGTAAAAACCTAGCACGTATATTAAAAAAAATGTTTTTCACTTGGTTCCTAAAGGGCCAGCAACGTATCGGAAGTATTTTTAGCACCGTAAGGGAAGTGTTTAAGTAGTGAAAGATGTGTCATTGGTTGTTACACAACAAGTGGAGTAAAAAAGTTACAATTCAATTTTATATTTAAAATGTTTTTCTACAAAGTTATCGCCGAATCCATTAAAAATATTACTATTAGGTATTTTCCTATTTGAAAAAGAGACGTTGACCGACTGAGTTACAAAAAAGTTCTCGTAGAAAAAGTATCGTTGAGAAACCTCCATAAGTAGTCCATATGCTCCACATTGGGAGCGGATATTGTTGTACAGATAGTTTATTTCTGTTTATTTTAAAACAAAATACAAATCATTTAAATTCGTGTTTTTTCTAAATTTAAATCTGAAAACAAAAAGTTTTTTTTCGAGTACAAAATATTTTTTATCAACCGAATGTTTTTTCTGGCAGACGATGGTCGAAATTCTGTTTGGAGATGTCATATGTCAGTAAAATCATATTGCTTAGTTACTCTCTCAATTGAAACTACGCTATGAAATAAATTGATTCGTTTTCTGCCAAATTTAAGCTAGGGCATGCCATCCAGTCATAGCCATCATAATAATTGAACACGTGTTTTCAATTGAAACGGACAAGACAAAGAGAAGATGGCGACAAGAAGGGGAGACAGAAAAAATCATGGCTGTATTGTTGGCTTGTGCATGTTATATTTTTGAAGCATAAACATAGTATTATATTTTCAATCACTTATAAATTGTTTGATGACTATCTAACAATATGTTTTGTTATCCTTGAATAATACGTTAGCACGGTCTATATATCGTCGCTTTCAGATATTTTTTTCAAACACGTAAGTATATATGATTTATATATGCTTCGCTTAAGTCTAAGTTAATTAAGTTAAAATATTAATCCACCGAAGTTTGGACGTATAAATACTGTAAGCAAATCGCACCCACAGTTGTAAAATATGACAAGTCAAAGAATGGAATTCTTTGATTGCCTGCGATGTTATCTGTTTATCTTTAATTATCTGACCAAAATGTACATTCTTATTTAAACATTCGTTTTTCAAGTAATAGTATAGAATAGACAAATACCAATATCATTGGAACCTATTTTAGCAGCCACTTGCAATTCTTGGACAGAGTAATAATGATTTTTTGAATTGGTTGAATTTAGGGGTGCGAAATATTCGAGTGAGCTTATTCTTCAGCGTCGATATTACATTAAAAATATCATTTGAATAATATATATGTAATAGATAAGCTCCTTGATAATTTCAACCAAGTAATTTGACATTCACTCGACTACAAAAAAACGCAAACTACCATGATCAAAATATCAAATCACTTCAAATGTATTGATTTAATTGGCATGTACTTGGTAGAACTCCATTGTAACAAGGTGAAAAAATATTTTAGTATTAGATTGACAGCTATTTCGGCGCATGCCCTCATCATAACTATGTTTAAACTCGTATTATGTTAGCTATGTATACAGGCTTGGTAGACAATTCATCCACTCTAACATCTTAATTTTAATAAAATGTCACTTAATGTTTGAATTGTCAACATTGGGTAAATAGGCGTCGTATTAAAAAAACACAACTTTTCTGTAATATGTTAATATTTTTATAAAGGCCAGGAGCGGTATCACTTACCGTGATGTTGATAATCCTCGGGATGAGAGAAACTGGTCAATAGTACAAAAAGGTTGTTTTTCTTATCCTTCAGGTTCCTATGGGGTACATTCACATTGCCAATTTCTGCGTACAGTAGAACCTCGATTATCCGGATTGTTTTCCGGAACAAAATTTCAACGAATTTGCTAATTTTCTCGTGGCGAATTGATTCCACATAAAGTTCATGTACCACACTAGAAATTGTTATAAGAGACATTATAGAAGCAATAGCACAAATTTCAATATGTGCTGAATGTGTCGAAGAATATGTTACCAAGTGGTTAAATTTTGATGTGAACGATCTTGGATTTCAAATTTTGAATGATGTGAAAATAATTAAGGAAATATTTGTCTCAACACGAAGACACTCAAGACGAAGAAGATACATGCAAAGAAAGACATATCGGTCCTGCTCAATCTAAGGATTTTCAGTGCTTAGATGTCGCCATGAAGTGGTTTTAGAGCCAAGAAGAATGTATTTCAGGTTAACTTATACGTCTTAAAAGTATTCGCGATTTGGCAGCTTCAAAAAGAACAGCTAGCTTATTTAAGCAAAAAACAATAAATGAATTTCTCGATAAAAAATAATTTAATACTAAAACTTTATGTAAATCTAGACAAACATTTTTTTTTACACTGATTGTACATATCTTTCAGTGTATTATCCGGATTTTTCCTTATCCCCGGACTACCTTCACCCCCAATTAGTCCAGATAATCAAAGTTCTACTGTATTTCAAATATTCGCTAAATACCAATATTATCTGGCTGATATTTGTTGTAACCTAGAATGACACCTCAATAAATGCAATGCAAATATTACTTACATTTGTCTGGGTTTCACTTTTTACCCCGTCGCTTGTCGATCCTATTTTCGACGATTCGGTTCCCAATTATTAAATAAACAATATATTAAACAATTAAATAAAATAAAAACCTTGTTTGACCCCGGAAACTTTGTAATCGATAAAATGAGCTTTTCTTCTGGATGCTGGTAACGATACGTCTTGTAATATTTTATATGTTTTAAACCGTTTATATTATAGAATTATATAAACCTATTAATCAAAGGGAAAGTGAGAATAGCATGCTGATTAAATACACATAAATACCAGATCAACTATCAACTGAATGCCCATTAATGGGACATTTCCTAACGCGAAAGAAGTTGTGTTTATATTTAAAGATTGGAAAAATTCCTTCATTTAGAAACGACACATTTTAATATGCAATATATAACACAGGTGCGGTTGTTTTACTGGGCGAATTGATAGTATGTAGTTCATCGAATATTTTTCAATAGGTCTCCATATTGTAATTCGGAAAAGAATTGTGAGAAAACTGTATTCATTTTGTATATCCTATTATTATATTTTTTATTTTTGGACCAACGTCAAAATTATATAATAAACACAACATTGAAGTTTTATTATCTCAATCTAAAATTAATTTAATAAGTTACTTAAGAAAAACCTTCGTGTATGTCCTTTTTACTGGTCTCAATTTTCACATGCTCTTCTTTTTTAAAATTTACAAGCTAAATTTAGATACTCATTCAACATTTTTAGCTTCCATTAAAAAGTAAGATTGTATGCATTGTGATGATCGAAAAAAACTGATGGTTTCTAACATGTGCCTGATTGCAGTCTATATATTTGAATAGAACCCTAAAATAATTTTAAGATAATTTACTTACAACAAAAACCATCCTGATTTTAGCCACGTCGACGCTTATCTTCTTGCTATTTTTTAGTATGCGTAATGTCATTCTATTACATTATATATTTGTATTTTTTTACATGTCCGGGTATTTAACTCCTAATGCTGGCCCTGTTCAAAACTGACATAGAAAATAAACTAACTTAAACTAATCGAGATGTTGCCTGTCACAAGTTGCTTGTAAAACCAGTTAAAAATATTATTCTTTACGACGTTTACAGTTAGCCAATTATGCAAGTAATAGATTTGTGTTTTTTGTTTCAAGTATGGCGTGCGTAGTGATGATCTGTAAAATATAATTCGTCTATCAAAATAATAATTGTAAAAAAATGTTACTTGGGACGCTGGTTTCGTGATTGTGATTACTTGTTGATTATGCAACAAATGTTCCTCGTAAATTATTTTTGCATTACTCATACTTGCAACCTTGTTACTTACAGTATATATATTTTTTGTTTATATTGCAATTTCGAAAGTAATTCAAATTATGGATAATTCTCAAATAAATGGCAAAACAAATAATGCTGGTTTTGGACCGCAAAGAAAAATGAATTTTAAAGCACTCTCAATCCTTTTTTAATACGGGGAATACCCACATGAAACCAATGCTGTGGGGTCAGACTGTTTTAACTGAATTCGTGCTCGAACAAAACTAATAACTTTGAGTCTTTAAAAAAAAAAAAAAAACAAATTGCCAGGGTCAAAAGTGCCGCTACTGCATGCTTCTAAGCCTAAAAAATTTAGTCGTGTTTTAAGCTGTAGTCGTCTTATTTATTAACTACTCCACAGCCGTGCATAAAACAGCCGTGCAAAAAAATCGTGTAAAAGAAATAAAGTAAATATAGATACGCGAAAGAAAGGTTATATTATATTTGACCGTGTTGTTTCGAAACCGTTCAAAACAACGTTTTTGTTTAATTTTTAATAAATGTTTTTATTTTGAAATTTTTAGGTTTAAACAGTGGTGTAGTGGGGCCAGGTCGGCGATCTGGCACCTGAAAATGAGCCAGGGCGCCGCCCTGCCACCTTTTTGACTTGCAACTTAATTTGAACGCTATTTTTATTGATTTAATTGTTAAAACTTGTGGTTTTTGAACATCGGACGGATATTAACCCTTCCCTATGTAACACTACTACAGCAGTACTACAGATAATTGTCATGATTCACTCATGTTTACCTGATGTGTAACGGATACACAGCTTAGGAGCTTGTGCTTTTTTTGCATAGTAAAGGAAAGGTTAAAAAAAAAAACAAAAAACAAAATAGGATAGAAATCAATTCACTTTTAGGGTGTTCACTGTCAATAAATACTTGGTGGAAAGGCATTATATTAGTAAAAACACAATATTCCGTTGTACTTCATTCCACTTTATTTAATATGTCAGGACCGGTTTCGCTCATTACGAGCATCGTCAACTGATAAGAAATATAATTTAACCATGCTATTTATACAAAAATGAACAGTCATAAACAACAATTGGCATTGAAAAGAAATTACCAAAAAATAAAAAACTGTATAAATTACTTAAATAAATCATCGACGAAAAGCTTGCTCACATTTGTTGAATGTAATGATTTATTTTAAAAAAATTATTGTACTTTAACTTTAAGATGAAGATCACAACAATTACAAAACGGGCCTCGGCTTATGCATTCATGTTGTTAAAG
Source organism: Himalopsyche anomala (assembly GCA_031772345.1). Lineage (NCBI taxonomy): Eukaryota > Metazoa > Arthropoda > Insecta > Trichoptera > Rhyacophilidae > Himalopsyche > Himalopsyche anomala. The sequence goes on from CM062840.1 coordinate 8,594,587, forward strand.
CTGGCGTCCTTGAGTCACGATAATTTTATGCTTTTACAACCCCGCAGAAAAATAACACAACTATAGGACAGCTGTAAGAGTTTAAGTCCCATGATTTGGTGGAGAGCAGTAATCGATTAAAATCCTCCTTGTTTGTTTTGGAGGATAACATTTATCCGGCACGTACCTCCATCTTGAAGTGAGGCACACTCGAATAAGTAGAAACTTCCTCTCGAGTGGACAATTTTGATTATGGCTCACTTTGACCAAGTGAAGACGGCAACATAAATCATTCCATCTTGGCGTCTTATTGAACAAACGGGCATTTATTGTGTGCGTAGTCGCTTTTTATTTCTCTCGCCATTGTGTAGGTGTGATTTTGTATGCGAACACATAGTAAAAAAAATACCCTACCGCTTGTCATTTCGACCTGCGACAGTGTAATGGGTTAATGGCACCCGCGGATTTCTGCGCGCCTAATACTTCCGAATTGTAAAAATGACTTGCGGCTTCATTTCTTATTAAGTTCATAACTTTAATACAGCATATCTTTAATTAAATCACCAATCAAAATACTTGAAACTTTTTATATACATTCAACTCTTTTTTACACGATTTTTAAATGACACAATTCACTAAAAAGAATAAATACTATATTTTTAAACGAATTATTTGTTCCAACTCGATTCCCAGTAACAAAAAACACAACACACAACAATAATTATAAACAAAAGGCTTCACTAGATAAGCAACCCATTAGACATTAGACAAAAATTTCTAGTTTATGTCCAGTCCCTCATAAAAGTCCTCGTATATAATCATGTAGCAATAAATGGTATTATTTTTACTTAATTAAAATACATAATATAAAAAATATTTTATGTAATTTACTCATTTAGTATTAATTTATTAATAATTTTTTGCACGATTTTCTTTACCACAATAGTTTTTTTTCAAATAACACTATTTAAAAAAAAATAGGGAAAAATCTTTTCACTCTCTTCACATAATGAAAAATGAAGCAGTACGACCACTTCGTTTTCTGCTCGCCTGATACCTTCGAAATATTAGAAAGTAAATAATCGCTTTGATTTCTGTCAAACAATAGAAGGATTCGGATAACTTAATAAAAAGATCCACATACCTTTTCTGGTCGCCTAATACTTAAAATTTGCCATTTTGACGTTTACAATATTGGGAAGAATGAAATTTTAAAATATATTTGGCTTAGTTTTTAACTAAAGTTATTTATAATGTTCATATTGCATATTATTAATTTACAATTTACACGAACATGGCTATTGAAAATTGTCAATTTTAGAACGAACTTAGCATCACGAAAATGACTCTCTTTGTTTAAAAACAATTTGTATACTGTATGTGTGTATGTATGTATCCGATGTACAGATATAGTATGGAGGACGCATATGGAATGTGATTTGCAAAATAATGCATATGGAGTTCCCGTGAACTTCTTATCTCTGTAGTGATCGCGCCCTTCCGTCTGCGAACGACGGTAAGGGGATGCAATTTACAATTTTTCAAAATCTTTATCGATGAAGGAGACTGGAAGAACCTTGACGCTGGCGCGTCCTGGTACTTGAAGCTCCATAAATTTGATATCCAAAAAAAAAAAATTGTTTGTTGTTAATGAACATTCAATATGATAAATGTAAATATGTAATGCCAAAAATTACCGACAAGACAGAAAACATATAAGCATACATAATACCTTTTGTATTTTCTGCTAGCCTAATACTTCTTCGATTGTCAGACTGTTTTTTTTTTATACGGTACTATTCAAATATACTTATACGAAATAAAAAAAAAACGCGAACCGGATTAAAAAGAAGTAAAAAAAATATTTGCATTGTGCAAATGTTTATGTCCAATAAATAGTCGTTAGGTTGCATTTTGTTTTATGCTAATTTTAAATGGATGGCGTCATTCTAAATCATTATTGGATTAATTTGATATCACTTGTTGATCGGTGAACACTTCAGGCAAAATTATTTTGTAGATCAGACCAGCTTTGGGCGACCCAGGTGGTCTTTAGATCAACTTTTTCTGCATTACTTTAGACTCCTTTCTTTTTACTTCGACATTAATCTTTGTCAGTAAATCAATAAAAAAAACTGTATATATTAGCTAGCTTGTTTTATACAAATTGTATGCATATACGACACATTTATAAAATGTAAAATTAAAACTACATATAAGCTTATTCAGCAATTTACAATATTTCTAAGACCGATTTCGTTCAGCAAGAGAATTTTTTTAACAAATCGTTTATCAAGCATCGAATTTATTATTGTTTACATGGTTTATTTTATATGTTGTCACCTAATACCTTCATATCTCATCTCGAGACATTAAGACTTTTACATTTAATTTTAAATTGAACTCCTAATGGTGATTTAAAAAAAAAATGCTCTTTACTCAGATGCTCAACCTAGGAGATACAAGGGATATTATGAACTCTAGGAAGGGCGGGAAGTATTTTTTGAAATCACAGACATGTGATGACATTTGAATAAAAAATCATAAATCGCTTGAAAAATCATTTTTTTATAAATGGATTCAATCCCGTAAACTCCGCAACCGTAACCAACAACTTTGTCCACTCGACCACGAAGATAGTTATTTATAGATCTTTTTTAATTGTATCGAATTTATTTGCAATTTGTCATAGTTATCTTAGTTATAGTCAGGCCTACGGAGTTGTGTGTTTTTTTATAGATGCGGAGTCGAAGTACCGCCAAATTTCATATTTTTGTTTATCGAAAACTGAAGTTAAATTACACAGGCTAAGAATAAAATAAATTATCTTCGAGGCGTCAAGTGCACGTTTTCTGCGCTTATGGTGTAAAACAACTTTGTGTACAGTAAGTAGTAATGAAGATCTAAGGACGATAATGTGTATGTACTTTGATTTGTCTATTCATTTTTATTCTCGTTTCAAATAAAAACATAATATTCAATACGATGTCATTCTTACTTCACGTCATACATAAAAACCAAACCTCATCATAACAATACAAATATACATATTTGCCTTTCGACATTAAAAATACAATGGAAAATATTAACAGATATTCCTCGACATGAATACTAATGTAATTCCTATTGTTTTTTTACAATAATAAAAATAACTTGAAATATAATAATAGTTGAATAAACATAGTCACATTATCATTATTTCTTGAGTCATTTTATTATTATTCCTGCCACGTAAATACATTAATGTATTTTACTATTCATAAATTTCCTGTCCAATTATTTAATGAACTTTATAAGCTATATTTAGAGTCCTTTGAAATAATCGTTTGCATTAATGTCACACTTCTGCTTAACCTCTGCAGCCCTGGCTAGGGTCTCCAATCCGGGATCCCAAAATCCCGGGATTGTGATTGTTATAATTCCGGGATTCCGGGATTGAGGATAAGAAGTGAAAAATTCTCGAAAGTTTGTTAGAATTTTGAAATGCATACTAGGCTGACAAAAGGTGATCTGATGGTATACATATATATTTATAAGTGGAAATGAAATGACTGAAAATTTTCTTTGAAGTCGAAGTCGTCTTTTTTACCCGACCCCCACAGCACGGCATTAGGAAATATGTCATAAATGTCATCTCAATCTATTTTATACCGAGGCGACGTCATGTAAAAATATTAACTTATTTCATTAAATAATAAAAAAATAAATATTAATTCTAGCAATTGAAATCAGGTTACCAAGATAAAAAATACCGGCTTTCGAATGTCGCAAATTTCGCTAAAACCGACTAGCCACCTTGTGACTGTTAAAGAAAACTTGTTAGAACAGTTTTTAGAAGGTTTCAGCTGACTGATTTTAACAGAACTCAAATGAAATGATCATTTTGTACGCTCTGGAGAAGAAATAAAAATAAATACATTTAACGCGGTCACTGCGGTGGACATAAATTTTAATAAAGCGTGTCCAATAATGGATTGTGACATTGCCTATTTACGACTTTACACGTAATTTTGGATGGCATGACGCGCGATTGATTTGGCAACACTGCGAGAAAAAAATGGAGGGAAATTAATATGTCATGATTGAAATTGATGGCCTATTCGAGATGGTTATCTATGCTGGATAAAATGTCGCTTTTTTATTATCATTTATCATCTAACTGTTTTTAAATGCAGTATATGTTTGACCTTGTTGAAAGTATTCCTCAAACTTTGCATCAATTATAAACGAATTTAAATTTTGTCCACTTCGATAAGTTTTGCCACAATGATCAAGGTATCGCCTGTCAGCAACTTCAGCCTTTTGAATTTGAATGTTTACGAATAAATTCCAAATATCGTATTCATGAAAAAGAGTTGAATAGAAGAAAATTTGATAGTATTTATTACTGATAAATAAGTCACTATTTTTACGTCGGCTTAAATTGATTTTAGTAGGTTCTGATTATATATAAATGACAAATAATCTTAACCCAGACACTACTAAAACTTTTTTTATTATTTTGATTTAAAGTCATCCATTTTTTTACACACCTCTGGAGATATAAACAATTATTAATTATTTAGCTTCTCATATGTAACCGATATCTGTATCATGACAATGACTGGTATTTAAAGCAGCGGTTCTCAAACTTTCTGGTTTGTTTGCGTTACCTTTTAAAAATTGTTTGATGACTCGCGAACCCTTTTATTGAAAATTAAAAATTCAATATTGTTTCAAGAAAATTTGGGGGGCTGAATACTTTTCTCCCATTTCCATTTAAATCATTTCTCACTATCTCGCCGAAACCGCTTTGCTTCATAGTGGACCACGGGCCCAGTTTGAGAACCACTGTTTTAAATATTAACAGTAAAACCGTCCGGTATAACTCAAAAAATATTCAAATGGTAATAAGTTTTATACTTTAAGCTACTGTTGTCTTTGTCTGAATTAACTCAAGATATTTCAAAAATCGAATTGTAAAGAAATCATATCTACTGTTGAAACAAATCGTAATTCTCTTTCAAGTACACCGGAAATGCTTAAAATAATTCATTTCTCGTAGAGTTTTTTTTTGTTGTGCCTTGCGAAAAGAAAGGTCTCGCGTTGGCTGTGCATTTGGGGGTGTATCAATGAGTAAAATTGATCAATTCGACGAGTTCAATAGCATCCTAATGGCCAAGATTTCTGCCTGCGTTAAATCGGCCTGAGCCAAAGCCCCCTATAGTCAAAGCCATGCTATTGAGTAGATTACAGGTACTTTTTTCAGTTGAGCGGGCCGGCGTCATATTTTTTAAAGTATTATCACGTCATTATGAAACCATTTTTTTCTATTATTTTGAAGCAAATTCTTTTATTTATTGTAATTATATATCTTTTCAATTAAACCATTTTTTAAATAAGAAAAAATCACATTTTCTAAGGTTTTTTAATAAAAATCTCTGAGAACAAAAGCAAACAAAGATGCCAAATCATTTTATTTAAATTATTTTTTTTACAATATTTCAATACAGAATATGAGGTTGGATAGTTCATTAAAAAAAACCAACGTCATTATTGGGATTTTAATCAATTAAAATTAATTTTGAAATTTATTTGTGCACACTGGTTCGTCACTCAATCTTTCCATAAAATTTCTCAAGTCATATCAGTAATGAAAAATCAGTAAGTCAAACCAGGATAGCACAATTCACTTCATTATTTTTTTAATATTGTTATTGATTAAATCGTCATTTACTTGGTATATTGCCATCATTATATGATAAAAGACGCAGCATGTATTTCATAATATCACAATAGGCGTCAAAATCTTATATAATATTATATGAATTCCGCTTGTTACCGTCGTTTATGTAATTTATAATTTATATTCTATATAATTGTGATACTTAATAGTGGAAAGTTAAATTTTATTGGTTTTTACCATACATCGCATATCTTGCCATTCGCTATATTTCTTACAATCATTACTTAATTTGCATATATGGCCCTTCCGATGTATCGTAAATTGTAAATTAATAACACCAACGAATCACAGAATATTCATACGAGAAATCTTTCAAACATACATGTTACATTTAACGAAAAATAAGCTCACAAATTGGAATTTAGAGTTGATGTACGTATAACCGCCATACAATTTGTTAGTAAAGGCAGGGATTCAACGGCCAGCTCAGAATTTGCTGCTTTTCTACAGCACTGCTTGGAACTTAAGACTGCTATGCCTGAGCCCATTCGACGTAATGATCTTTAATCATATTATAACTTGATACTTTTTTGTGCTTTGTATAAAATGATACGAAAAAAAGTGGTACAGTTCTTTCCGAGACAGTCAGTACCGAATCGAGATATTGAAAACCCCCCACAGATTTTTATGCTTCAAACACTGCAAGGTTAAATTCATAAAAAAACTGCAAAATATGATATGGTCTTATATAAAAAAAGGTTTAATACAACAGACAGTATCAGTTGATAATGCTCGTCATTAACGAAACTGGTCCTGATCATATTAAATTAAATTGGTGTTAGTACTGATGAATATTATTTTTTCATATAATGCCCATCCACCATCTATTGACAGTGATTAAAAGGAATCAACGTCATATGTTCAAATAAGCCAATACACGCGTTTTTCTATCACCCCTCTTTGCCTCCCATTTTTATTTGATTTTTATTGTAATATATAAGAATAGTAAAATTAAAATCATTCGTACTTAAGCAAGCATTTGCAAAAGTAGTTGTCTGAGGATGCCTCTGAAACACGTGTCACATTTTGTAACAATACGTGGAATAATCTAAGTTATTTTATTTTATATTAAGCCAATACAGTTGGGGAGTCTCATTGAACAGGTGTTGACTGTCCATTACTACGAATAATTGTCTTGAAAATATTGTGTTTCTCACAGATTTTTTTTAAATCGTTAATTAAATATATTGCTTTATTTCATGAATTTATTTACCATTTAAGAAATGTTTATTTTTACATTTTTTTACTTTACCTTTGAAAACGGTCTACGCCTTTTTAAATTTCTGTTGCTGATTATTCGGACTTCATACTTCAAAAATCTATTTCAGATGACTAAGGTATAGTCCAGGGATTGCGAACCTTTTTCGCAAGTGGGTCAAATTTGATTTTTAAAAAATTAAAAAATCATGTCACGGGTCACATATAGGATCCCGAGATTGGGATTAGCTAACCGAGGAATTTGAAATCCTCAATTCGCTATACTTTTTCCCCGGATTATCTCCAAACCTCGTTTTTTTTTTTTAGATCACCGAGGAATTTGAAATCCTCGATTTGGTATACTTTTTCCCAGATTGTCACAGAAACTTGTTTTTTATCATTTCTAAAAGTTCAAGCGGGTCAGATAATTTCTCACGCGGGTCACTGTGTGACCCGCGTTCCTTGGTTCACCATTCCTGGTATATGCTTTTGCTTCAATTTATTTAACATGGGTGACTTCGCTTATTTAAAGCATTTTTAACTGTTACAAATGCAAATTCGCGACCCCCAGGTTGGGAACCCGTGTATTAGATAATTACGCAACGCAAGGATAACAAAAACAAATTTCTAGTGCAATAAAACTAAATGGAATTTTATTAAAATATATGACAATAAAATAAATATATTATCGTCATGTCCAAGAAACTTAAGATAGGAATTCACGTAACAAAAAAAATACTGAATGTATTAAAAATTAGAACTTGATGATCAAACCCAGGTGCTATAAAGATAAAAATCTTACACGGTCCTGTTCTCAAGTAATGGACTCGAGCATTTCACGGAACAACATCATTGCGAGAGGTTTTTGTGACGGACATAATTGGCGTACTCTTTTTGCAGCATCACTGTTGTTATTTTGAAGTCATATTCTCGTATAATTTTCTCCTCGTGTCTTCATACGAAGTCAATGATTCAAAATTTATATTATTTCCTTTCTTTGCGTATTCTTTTACAGTACCCTTCTTCGTAAAATAAGTATAAAATTAGAAGAAGCAATATGGCGTTGGTGTTTAGAACAATAATTAAGGAGTGTTCGTGGTCAAAATAATAATACCTTTGTTATTTTAATACGCTCCTGGGTTTTATGGACACTGAATATTGATAATGATAAATCGTTCTGGCATTGCTAATGATATGAGCGGCGGTCGTGATAAAATAATACGGAATAGGTATCGTGTTCCACCGTTCATTTGTGTTTTATTGTGAATGATGGTTTCAGTCTCAGGTTACATACAGCTTGGTCTAATGTGACAGATAAAATCGGCCATATTGAAATCGAATAAAATTAATAAGGACAATTTTATATGTGATGTGAATACTTTATAGTTTACACCACTCGTGTAAAGCACAATGTTTTGACTACTCGGCCCTTGTAAATATATAGTAGTTCTCAATCAGATCGACATAAAGCTCTATCATCTCTTTGCACGCTTCCCTGTAAGACAGCGGTGGGCTGCCAATACGTTAACAAGGGGTTTGCATAATCTTTAAGCAATTCTCGGTGTTCTGAGAGGGAGCAACCGAATAAGCAATCGGTTGTTACTTAATACACTTATATTGTGTAACAATATGCAATTTACCGTAAACTTATCAATCCCCATTGCTAAAAATGTTCTATTTTGTATACTGAAGCTGTCGTTGATAATATATGTCAGAAATTGCAGTTATATACTAATTTGATCTGAGAATACTGTTTTCTCATAAATTAAGAAGGGCCTCGCGCGAGCCCCTCCGAGCTACCTCTGCTTATAGACATGCGTTGGAATCCAAATGACCAAACGATCTGTATCGAGAAACTCTCGTTCGCCTCTACGTCACTATAAGAACCTTTGAAAATCATTTGCTTTCCTATTCCATCAACACTACGTATTCAATAGTCAGTGTGAGAAAACAAATGATTCTCATAGAGTTCAATCAGCACAGTGGTGCAAAAATTTTCGCCAATATTAGTATGCATACTTATCAAAATATTTAATTTTTTTTCCAGTGGCCTCACGACAGGAACATCGCGTGGCGTGACTCCAGTTTATCTCAGATGTCGTGCAGGGCGTTTGACGTGGCTGTATCCTCGGGGAGCTCTTCGGGTGATTCTCCGCCTTCATAATTCAGAAAAGGACTTCAATGTCTGCCTCAAAATTTTGTCCCCAACGGGGCACGATCCGAAAGATGACGACGAACTAGATCTATTCGCAGAAAGACACAGAGAAGTCTTAGACTTCAGGGAACAAGCTATTGCTAGTAATGAACTAGACGGAAGACGCAAGTCAAAAAAAGACATTGAGTTTCCGGCCAGGTTGTTTTTGGAAGGCAAGCGAAGTCTTGTACCATTATATGCTTCGGATGACGGAGGCGGAAGATCTGTCAGATGTTTCCGGTCGAAGGGTGGAAGGGCAGCTATATATGTAGAAGCATCAGGGAACGAGGCTCATTCTGGTCCTAGAAGGGCAGCTCGTTTACTGTATGATCTTCAACCATTGCCCACCAGAGCTTATGATCCTGCTGAAGAAGAATGCAGGCCTTGCACTGCGAAGGAGATGGCGCATGCCTTTTGCACCAGTGATTTAGGTAAGAATTATTTGTAACCATGCCCGCTCGTGAAGCATATAAACTCCCAATGAAACTTATTACAACAGAAAACTAACACTGGTGATCCAGTTACTCAACATCTCTTTCGGAAAGGGTAAAAATATAATAATGGGGCTGGGAAATCTGTATTACAAATATTTTATTCTTGGAAAGATTTGATAGTAACTTTAACGAGAATTATTTTAACGATTTATAGATCTGTATTCGACGACAGACATTTATGTGATGACTAAATTCTATAACACCCATTCAATCCTACACATTGTCCTAATAACTGTCCACATATTTTTTAATGTATTTTATTCCATAACTCGTTTCCTATATTGTCATATTTTATAATAAATCTCACCCCCTACTTCGGCATCCCATAACGTGTAAAATATATTACATACTTGGAAACAACAATGAATGTATTTATTTCTAGAATAATGGATAACATACGACATTAGTTCCATCGTAACTTTTCTATAAGAACGAATATCATACCAATCTTTCGATCGAATTATTAACGGAGAATAAAGAGATATATTTTACTACTGTATAATATAATATTTCCAATCAATATCTTAAGTGAGGAGGCTACATGCTCGCCAGATAAAATTTGCAATTAAACGAGTGTCTTTCATGTTACGGCCAATAAAACAGTTTCATCATTTTATAAGGATTACCGTAGACGTACTTCATAATATTAGTATGCATCAGTCTTATTATCAAGTATAAATAACTTGCAACTTTACAAACAAATCCCATGTCAAAAGCGAGATATTGTGAGTTTTTCAAAATAAAATAAAAATTACGACATGTGTTTTAACTGCAGTTACTAATACCGTTAATATTTTAATATTATTAAGGGTAAATCACCATTTTTTAAACATGAAACGACCGAGACGCTTTGAGACAGGTCAAGAGACGAACTATTAGATTTTTAATCGGTTTAATAATATAAAATAACAAGAACAAGAACAAAAAAAATGGCGAATGTCGATGATAAAACACGACAACTCTCACAATCGGGTGGACTTTTGGGTAACGGAGCCAACTCATTGAACAATCCCGACGTCGACAATTTTTTAAAAAAATAGTGAATTTAAATATGTACGCCAATATTTTTTGGTTTACTTAGCCTCTCTTTGCTCGTCAATTACAGTGGTGAAAAGTGCCAAAGGTCAGTTTCGGACACCGTAAAAAATGGGAGTGTGTCAAACAAAATAACTCCATCATTGATTTGCCATTGACGAAAAACTATGTTCCCATAAATTTAAAATACATTGTATAATATCACACAAATGTACAAACATTACATAAGTTGCAGATGTCATATTGTTTTCTTTTTTTGTTAAGACAACAATTATTTAAATTACAAAGCATTTTTTAGGCCCAGAATATTTTTTTTGTATTTGTTAATGCATTGGTGTTATAAAAAAATATTAAAAAATATGCCCCGGGTGAGGATCGAACTCACGACCTTAAGATTATGAGACTTACGCGCTGCCTACTGCGCCACCGAGGCTTGTGGAAACTGTGGAATAAAAAGTGATGAAATCATAAAATAAAATTATTTGAATTACAGTAAGATATTTTCACGAAAGTAAATACATATATAAAAACACCTTGACGATAACGCAACACGTTGACTATTTGCGAATTATGACAGTATGAAACATATGCGATAACAAACTTTTTATTCAAATACACAATAAATAATGTGGAATTAGTACAAAAAGTATACTATTATTTTTCAATTAAAATAATATCAAAATATGTTAAATATATTTAAATTTAAAAAATGAATTACGTCGTCAAATTGATAGTGGAAATATTTTTAAAGCACATTTTTTTTATACAAAATTTAATTCAGTTTATTCGTAAACCTTGCGACGTTCTATCTGATGATGCATCCTAAAGTGGTGAAACACGTGTCATAATTTGTAACACAGCAAGTGAAGTAACAAATTTATCACATTTAATTTTATATTAAAAATAATCTTCCGCAAATCTACCACCGAATATTCGAAATACTCAATAATGTTATCCTGTACAGTTTATAGTAGACTATTTCATAAATAAATAAAACATTTAAATAATATTGAGTATTATAAATTCAACAACACTTCCTTGTTGTTAAATACATAGAAAGCTTTCACCATTATAAATTATAATGGATTTATGTATGAAAATTTTCAACCGTTACTGAGTGCAAATTATAATAATATCACAATTTTACTAGTAGTTTATATATCAGACTCCAGAGCAAGCGTGTCCAATCGCGCTTTATTATCTACCAATAAAATTGTCAATTAAAATCATAAATTGCTGCCGACATCGTTAAGTGCTTTTAATAATGCTATGATCGATGCCCTCATATAATGAAAAACTAATAATAATAAATTTCTTCGCTGCGCTGCCAGGCAATTGCAAACGTATCGAACGTTTTACTTTATCGCTATTATCAGTCGATTGATCCATTGCTATTACTATTACGTTAACAAAACATAAAATTAAATTTGGTTAACATGTTACAAAATGTGTCACGTGTTTCTCCTTTTATGAAGCATCATCAGACTAACTATCTTACGGTTATTTATTAATCAAGTAAATATTACCCGCCATCGAACACATGTGATTGGATGTTTGTGTCGTAATGTATAAATATATCCTCAACCCCTAAAATATAATCGTTTTTTATTGCCGCGAAGTTAGAAACCCAATCTGAATTTGAAACACTGCATTAGCACGGCTTTTAGCGGAATTTGTAAACAAGAAAATTCCCAGAAAAAAGGGAAAAAAGTTAAAAATACCTCATAGAAGACCCGTAACTAATATAGTGTAAACCCAATTTTATGCATAATGTATGGTGAGCGCAACCTTTGGTGTAGAAACGAATAATACATATTTCTATAATATATTATATCAACAATGTAATGTTACAAAACATACTTACATAAAATTTAATTTACTAAAAACCAGGCGCGGCTCGTAGATCAAATATCTGGGGGTGCTGCGGTAGATTAATAATAATAAAAAAAATACATTTGGATTGTATTTTATTATCGAAAACTGCTCAAAATGTACGTGCGTCATTTTCTAATATTATAACCGCGGTGTAAGATGTCAATTTATGTACATATTTATATAATCAGTTGATAATGCTCGCGATGAGCGAAACCGGTCCTGATCATATAAATTTTATGTGGAAAAAGTACTTAAAATCTTTTATGATTTTTATTTTTTATTATATTTACATAATATTACATTTTTCAATTTGCCTGGGGGTGCTGCAGTTCCGCAGTGCGTATGGACGAGCCGCCACTGCTAAAAACCTTTGTCTTCTGAGCCTTTCATATACGAAAATACCTGTCAGAAATTTGATATTACTCTTCTAAAAATGTATTTGACCTTGCCAAACTCGAAACTCTTATTATTTCTAAACCAAGATTTCAAATAGTCCTACTGTTGCATTGATGAAGCAAAATTGTTAGCTGTAGTTACTTCAATTTTATTCCAATACTAATATTTTTTATTGTATTATAGACATGTTATTTTAATTAATTGACTATTCAATCATTGATTTCGCAATGGGATTATACTTGGGCGCATTAGAAGTGAAGTAAGCCAAGTGGTATTTAAAAAAAATATGTGCTAGATGCGTTGTAATATTTTACACGTTTTAAAAGTATCGTAAAAGTGAAGTAACCTCAGTTGAAACACATTGCAATAGTGTTATCACCGTAAAATATGCAATCCACCAAAGCACCAAATAAAGACGTGATAGTACTGAAGAGTCCAAGAAAAACTTTTACCGTTTTACTAGTTGACTCACTTCCCCTTTAATGGGCCCACTTGTTTTCAATGTTCATAAATTTTAACATGGTATTGTGGTTACCATATTTTTGTTTTTAATATAATTTAAAGTTCTTCAACTGCACATAGTCAAGTTTATTGTTGGACACTTTTATTTAGCATTTTTTCTCTCGCCAATCATTGGTTCATCACCTCACAACTCGCAACCTTACTGCCAATGACAAAAACCCTACGGCTATGAAGCGAGATTTTTTCTTTTAACACGTTGGATCCCGGAGCCGTGTTTTCACGTGATAAGCTAGCCGAGCGTTGAGTCCCGGAACCGTGTTTTCACGTGATGGGCTATGCTTTACAATAGAACCATCATTGTCGTATCAAGCAACATTTTTGTATAGAAGACTCAGTATTATCATTATAAAAGATACTCAAATTATTCTAAATCAGCCTTTCAATAGTTACTTTTATTAAAAATAGTAACTGATTTTACCAACTAAAATTTAAACGTATCATAACGCATTTGATGAGTCTATTTGTCCTTCTGAAGACTACATGATGGTGCAGTCACTGAGCTCATTTTCAATTTTAGCTTTAAATATTCTATAAAAAAGAATGTCAAAAAGTATTTCTAAAAATATTTTTTTTACTAATAGCAGCAAGAAAAAATAAATAAGGCCAATTGAACCTGCAAGGTGGGTGCTAAGCAAAAAAATGAAGTAAGACTCGGTTCATCTGCAAACATTGTAATATGGCGGAAAATTCTAGCAATAATACCATACATAATTGAATAGTAATAGTCTGTCAAACAATCGCAAAAGTTGTCATTTGATTTGACTTTGTGGTTTCACAGTTATAGCCTTTTTAGTAAGTCATTAAGAAAAAATACAATTCTTCAAAAATAAGCCGGACACACGAGACAATTTTTCTTGATTTGGGCCGGGGCCGAAAGTGTATGGAAGGTTTTTACGGTTTCGGCTATTAAATATTTCGAGTCATTACGTTCGTGTTTTATTACTGCAACACAGAAGGTGCTCCGGGCCTACTAATTTGCCACAATATTATTTTAAACGGGATTCATAAAATAAATAAACATTTGTGCTGGATTGATTTGATCCGTTATCGTATAAAATTACAATGTCGCGTCCCTTCAAAGGTTTGTTGTCTTTTAAAGTAATAAATGATAGCTTAATTGACTTAAGGTCTATAAATGGATATCACTTAAAAGTTCTGAAGTATTCAGAATTCGGAATACATAATAAAATAAAAGGAGAATTTTTTTAAATTTGCTATTATATTATACTTCCGTATCAGACGCAACTATATATCTTCAAATAAAAAAAAAGAATTCAGAATATGTTGCAACATGGATCAGGGTGCCAATTTTGCTTCTTGCAGTTCAACAATTTACTCTCTTTCAGACTATTATGAATAATCAATATTATTTAATTCTTTACGGATATTGTTTTCTTGATTTGATTTTAAAAAAAAAGACAATTCGCTATAAGTGATTTCTACCCAGTACAGTGTGTTCGTTTTAGAAGCTTAAGAATTTATTATCCTGATAAAGGGATGTAGATCGAGCAATTGACTTACTACTTGTCTTATCCTTATTCTAGTATTTTTTCCTTATTCACTTTTAGGGTGTTCACTGTCAATACTTGGTGGAAAGACATTATATTAGTAAAAACACAATATTCCTTTGTACTTCATTCCACTTTATTTAATATGTCAGGACCGGTTAAGCTCATTACGAGCATCGTCAACTGATAAGAAATATAATTTAACCATGCTATTTATACAAAAATGGACAGTTATAAACAACGATTGGCATTGAAAAGAAATTACTAATTACATTAAAAGTGATTCTAAAATAACACAAAATTAAAATGTTTAACACATCTAACATATAATTAAAAAGTCATCTCAGATAAATAAATTTAGAATGGCGATTGAAAGTATTTTTCCTTATCCTCTCCGGAGAAAGAGTTTGAGACAGAAGTATATAAATCTTTTATTATTTTTATTATAATGCCATTCCGCCAAGTATTGACAGTGAACACCTTAAAAGTGAGAATTATATATGTCGTAATAGTTTTGTTCAGTTTTCTTCAAAGACTTAAATAATATAACGCCAAAAACAAAACCAATGTTTCCTGATGCATTTTGTCCATTATTAAATTCTCGTGTTTTCAAGAACGCTACGTTAATCTATGTTTCACTAGGTATTACAAAAACAAATAAAACATCCCCTCTGAATATAATATACACCATACAGTTACCATCGGGAGACGTGACAACCCAAAACTAATAAATTCTTCAAAAGCTCCTCTATAAATCTCGGCGCGAACGTACAAAAATAACCATTAAAATTAAATACAATAATTATTGCCCATAAACAATCCTGTTACACTAAGCGAAGGATTCGATCCACGAAAGAAGAGCATTAGTCAGAATTTTGGCGTGTATCCTTACGTTAAGTAAATTGAAAAGAAAAAAAATAATAAAAACGAAATTTATTTTATGAATTAATATTTTAATATCTTGTCATCGTCGTTATTATGCACATCTACTAATTAACTCCACATTTTTAGACCCCTCCATTGTATTTTTTATATTTATTTATAATGTTGCTGAAATGATAGTAGATGCGTTATTATAAATAGCAAGAACAACCTATTATTAGATACTCTTATATCTAATACAAATTTATTCAATTTGTTGAAAATACAATAGTTTTCTCACAAATATTTTTTAACACCTAACGCAGCGGTTTTTACCAAAATATTGATGTATCCTTTACAACGTGTCTTTATTACTATATGAAATAAAGAATAGGGAGGCGAGAAGATGTTTTTTTTCAAAGGGAGGCGTAGTAACATAAAGGTTGGAAACCACTGACCTAACGTCATCGCAAATAATCTATTAATCTATGTTCTTGTATCTCATCACAGTAACAACACTTTCTTTTATGTATACATATAATTTAAGTTCATCCTTACACTTGAAGATGCCGGAAGGCGAAACCCGGGTCGTTAGTGACAAAACTTGTGTGAATGTACATAATTTGAACGATTCAAATTTTATATATATTTATGAAGGTTTTTTGAATTTCAAACGTGACCATACGCTATATTTCAGCTGACTTTGTTTAAAAAATATATTTAATAATGTTATTGTTCGCTCGTTTTCTAAAACGAACCAATTCCTCCAACAAATCCGGTCACATCTGCTCACAATCTGCGTTGAAATCTCTTCTTATCGTTACGTATTCCACCCTCGTATTTTCGTTGATTTTTTGTGTTGGAACTTCGCTCTAATATCCTACTAACATAATTTAGGGTTGTAAGAATATTATTTTATTTATTGTCTATTTTTACATCCCTCCGAATATTCACTTGTCTACCTGTTAGCTACAGATGAATTTTAAACCGCGGGGAAGAGTACTTCTAACCCTATGTTCAGTCTGTGGGGTATTTCAATTTAAACATTATAATGTTAAGGAGAAGCAGCACTACTTTCATCATTAATTATGGCAGAAAACACGAAATATTACTAGACAGCATAGCTTTTTCATACTCAAAAAAAAAATGTTTCTGATCATTATATAAAATCGTGAAATATGTACGAAAAATTTTGTTTTTTATTTTTCTTAACATAATAATATGGTGCTTTTTCGTCGAGAATTGACAGTAAACAGTATATAAGTGTGGTATGGAAGCTCCAATTCGAGGATGCGTAGTTTTACCCTCGCAACAAGTGAGGAAAAGAGTAGTGCCGGCGCTACGTGCAAACTGAGCAGGCGAAGTAAATCTGAAGAGGCGGCCCCAAGGAAATTTTATAATTCCGTGAGGAGAAATTCAATCTTGCCTGGGACTGCCGAATGTCTAAAGTCGGCCCTGGATAAGAGCCATAAAGTATTACCACTCGGATTCTAATTGGAGTAACTTTACATAGACATATTTGTTTATAATTACTGATTTATAAATTATTTTCTTGTCGTGATGTTGGGTGATTTGTAGACATCTCTTCCCATTTTTAGGTGGAAGATTGTTTGTTTTTTGTTAAATTAATATATAACTGTAATTAAAAATTCCATATGAATCAAAGACGAAAATCTGGATTAATAAATGTTTATACATAAAAGCAAATAATTTAATTTTGTTTTCCTCGTACAGTCTCAAGAGGTAAAATAATATATTTTATATATCGTACCAATCACAAGTCATTTGACGGTTAAACTTTTATTTTATATCGAGACATACAAGTCAGTGAGTATAATAAGGAAGGTAAAAAACGCGTTGGGGGTGCACCCTCGAGCTTTACAGGGTTCAAAAGCTTTTTTTTTATTATTTTACAACCTTACATATTGAGCTTTTAGCCTAATAAAGATTGGCGCCCACCCATTTTCGATAGGCAAGGTATCAACAATTATGTTTTTGATATAGTGAGATTGATCTTGTTAATATTGATGTTTTCGACCCTCGTCGCGTCATAATATTTCATCGATAATCGTTTGAATTTGGAATACATTTCACAAACATTTTTATGGCTGTTAAAAATAATTGCTATGTCGCTGTTTGTATAATTATGATAATGGCCATATAGCATTCAAATCCTAATCGTTTTGCATAACATTAAATACTTCGATTAGATCTGATATTTATATTCATTATGCCGATAATATCGACTGTAGATATTGTTTTTCATTTCCCTCTATATTTTTGAGGAATGTCATAATCTGCTGTACAATGAAATTTATATTGTAGGGAGTTAACTTTGTTATTTTTGCAGATACCATTGTGCCTTAGTACGCAATAATATCTATTAATATTTTCAATCATAATATAATTGGAATCACGTGTTTTACCCAATGAAATAATTCCAACACTCTATTGTTATGGACAGCACCGTCGTACCCATATTACATTATAAAAAGAAACAAATGAAACGCTTTCAAATTACTCCACTCAAGATGGCCGAACAATGATCAGATGAGTTATGGCGGCAACAAAACTATAGATAATTTTATCCATAAATTATTATAGAGGCCTGCGTTAGAAACAATCTCTATGCCTCACTCTGTGTTGAAGTTTATTCTTAGGTAGGTAAATAATGATCCACGTTAAAAAAGATGCGTTTTCTTGCCAGTCATCTCGAAAAAATCCTAACCGAAAGATTTTATTGTGTATTTTTTTTAACGGTTTTCTTTTTCGTGCTTCCACAATTCGATGTGTATGTTTAAATCAATAATGATATACATATATCCACTTACGAACACAAGATTTTTATTTAACATTGATGCTGGTTTTTATAGAAATATTTAATTTTCCCTCCTCGACACTTTACTGTGCAAACTTCCAATTGGGAATTCGAATCATGAAATGAAAAATTTGTACATGACCACACTCCGCCATGTTTTCAGCTGAAGTTTTTTTAGAGAATTATTATGTCTTGGCCGACTTTCTTTACTTTGCGAGTACCATATTTCTTAAGTATTGAATTACCGATTCGTCTGGAGCCATGTTTGCATAGTATAATCGCCGTAACCAGACGGCCACTAATATAATCCAACCGCAGAACACATATTGAGCAGATGAGTTAAACATACGACCCACGAGCCAGTTATGATTATATTTGTTCATAATTAATAATTATTTCATTTTTTTTTCATATCTACTCACTTATAACTCTCATTGGGTAATCACTTTTAAGGTGTTCACTTTCAATACTTGATGGAAGCACATTATATTTTTTAAAAATCCACATTTATTTAATAGGATCAGTTGATTATGCGCGGTCGCTGTTAAAACGGTCCTAATGCTATTAAATAAATGAGGAATTATTACAAAATTGTGTTTTATTTTTTGAATATCATTGGTTATTTAAAAATTATCAGGTAAAAATATTTTACGACAATTTATTGCCAATTGTTTTATGTTAGAAAGTTTGGAGTAGAAGAAAAGTGATAAGGCGTATTATGAATTGTCAATTCTCCTATCATAACATGCAGTATTCACTGCAACCACTTTTCTACTTACGACTAGGTTTCTACCGCTTCGCTATAATTAATAATGAAGTTCTTCCAAAGCACCTTTGCACTTTCGAAACGTTATTCAATAAGTCTGAATTTTATCATAAGTATAACACTAAAATCTTTAAATTTATAGTCACAAAATTAATGGCAACATTTATAATAAACGATGGTCTGTCAGATAATTTGAAAATGGAATTTATAATACATACATGCAAATACACCTGTATTAATTAAGTTCTGACTATAATATGTATCCAATATTTCCAATGTAACATCAGAGGTTGTTGTTTATTACTTCTGTCGTAAAGGGGGCAGATTACAAAGTAAACTAGTGTATTCTAAAAAAGAAATACCGTAAGTAAATCTGACGAGTGAATAGTGAAGGTAAAAAGTCAAGTGACTTCGTTCTATCAAACAACAATACATAAAAAAATACAAATAGATGAGTCTCCGTCGTAGCACACTCCATTTGTACGTGACTTACAATGTTCGAAATTTGATTCTTCATTATTATATTATAAATAGGGTTGCCATACGGGGAGATTGTTTATTTTTATTTGTAAATAATGTCTGCTCCATATATCAAACTAAGACGAGGGATTCTAACTGCTAGTCAATTCACCTAATCAATAATTCATCTTATTTGATTGTGCGTATGATCAAATTAAATATTTTGATTTCATACCAACTAAATGATTTGAAGATACTGTATATGTACATATATTTTTAACTAATCAATCAGTTGATAATGCTCGCAATGACTGAAATCGGTCATGATATTTAATAAAAAAATATATAAATAGTAGTCGCCTGTGTGGTCGAGTGGTCAACATCGTTGGCTACCGCTACGGAGGACACGGGTTCGAATCCCAGTACGGGCAGTTTTATAAATTGATTTTTCAATCGATTTATGAATATCTGTTCAAAGGCATGGATGCATGTGATGTCTTGAATTCCCCCCTCCCACCCATCCTATCCTATGAACGGGGCGTATCGAGAGCGATTAGCTAACCACTAGTCCTGTCATTGCCCTTTCATTCTATTCCTACTCTTTTTGGAAAAAGAGAGGTTGAGCAACTGAGTAACAAGCAGTGCTCGTAGAAACATTTCTGTTGAGATAAACTCCATTAGGAGTCCATATGATCCATATTGGGAGCGGATATGGTAAAAAAAAAAAAAAAACTTTGCTTTAAAAATATAATGTCCTTACACTTGCAGTTGAACTAGTGGACACTTGAAAAGTGAACTTCTTGAATAACGCTTAAATACAATTTAAAACCTTTTAATGCGAAACGTGTTTGCAATTTTGTTTAAATAGACTACTGTTACAATGTTCACATTATGGGATATGTGTAAATAATGCGGAATTAATTAAAAAGTAGTTTTATCCTAATATCCATCTTTAAACCTGTCGATTTTTAATTCTGTCGATTCATCCATCTGATCTGCTATCTAACAATATATTGTATGTTGTATCACAATGGCCGCCGTGATGAATCCGCCCTGCCATCTAACGTGACAACTCGTCTATCTTATTTAGCAGCTGATGATTAAAACATATTAAGTGCATCACGATCTATCTGACGTAAATTACACATTACTAATATATTTTACAATTTACACCATCGATTGCCTTGTTCGTTATAAACCGATATAGAACCCGAGTGCGGATTCTCGATTTTGTTATATGTAGGGTTTGTGTAATAAGCAGGGCTGTGGAGTCGGAGTATTTTGGCCGGAGTCGGAGTCGTGAAAAATGAGCGGCTCGATTTTTTTTGAAAAATATTTTTAATGATACGTATTTAAACAAAATTGTCAAAAGTGTTACATGTCATGCATTGGCTGTCTAAAGATTATCTGATGGTATATATATATTCAGAGATAAGGGAGCGTACAAGACAGCGTCCCGCCACGTCAGTGGTTATGGAGAGACGTTGGAACTGGCTGGGTCACGTGCTGCGGATGCCTCGGGAAAGCCTCAATCCTGCCTGCCTTTTCTTTCGACCGGTGGGATTCCGGCGTCCCGGACGTCCGTCGGGTACTATCCATAGGATGTACTCGGCGGAACTGAGGGATGCTGGCATGTCATGGGAGGAAGCAAAGCAATTGGGAGACAGGGAAACATGGAGGTGCCGCGTGGCGGCCATATGCTCCACATAGGGAGCGAACATGGGCAAAGAAGAAGAAAAATATATATATTCAAGTTAAAATGAAATTATTGAAAAATTTCCTCGGAGTCGGAGTCGTTAATTATTTTTAAGCTGGAGTCGGAGTCGTCTTCTTTTCACGCGACTCCACAGCCCTGGTAATAAGTCTGAAAATCATACATGCGGCATATTATAATATGCCAGACTATTGTCATGAGAAATTTACTTGAATAAAGATTTTCAGAGATTTTGTTTGTTGAACTATAGAACTTTAAACTTGATTTTTACATGTTACAGTGAATCCCGAAATCCCGGGTTCGGTATTAAGACAATCCCGAGAATACAGGATCGTTAAATTGATCAGGATCCCGAAATTGAATACCCTGGATACTAACTTAATTTGATTTCAAATGATTTAAAAAACAAAAGATATCTGGCTTAGACGCAAGCTTTAATTTCAGAATTAGGTACAGCAATGATTAGTTATGTAAAATTATATTTTTTTTTTCGGTAGAAATATAAATTAACGATTCTTCTGTTGGTCGGTTATCTTATACAACAACTACAAAAATGTCTTATCTTTTTTTTTTACTTTAAAGTCATGGTTTCTGTTTTTATTTTTGCCCTTCTTTATCTCCGTGGTCATAAATATTTATCTTTTTGATTTACTTTCTTTACCTGGCAGTGGAGTTAACGAAAACGTGATAAAGTGACGATAAGACTATGTCAATATTTGGTCAAAGTAACTCTGTCCAAACACGAAATATATTATTATCGAAGTGATGTTTGCATTACATAAACACTAGTAATTCATACGTGACCCAACAAGTTCTTTTTTTATCTGTTATTATGATAATGTTTAAAAATACATATAATCTTATTTAAATATTCGGAAACATCGATGAAATCTACAATTTATCAAAAATGTTTAAAAATCACATCGGAATAACAATAATTATTACACTCCTGACCGGATATTCGATCGGGAACGTTTCCATTATAAAAAAAAACTGCCCACTCGTCATCGGATGGCTGCTGGAGTACCTTTGAGATGCTATACGAAGAACTCAAGAGTCTTATATTTATTTAACCTGCTGTGCTACCCCGGGGGCATACACTTATTGTAGATAAACTCGTATTATAGATGTTATAATAAAAATGTTTATTAAGCTGACCACTATCAAACAGGCACCGAAGAAGAATTTTCTACGAGAACTGCTTGTTATTTAGTCGCTCAACCTCTCTTTTCTAAAGGAAAAATTAAGGGACAACTAATTTTCAAATTTAACCGTCTACAGAAATTGCAGTTATGTTATGATTTGATTTAAGACGAATGATTTTCTTAAGGGGCTCGCCGGCCGCGCCGAAATTTAACAAGGGGCTCGCGCGAGCCCCCCCCCCCCCGAGCCCCCTCCAGCCCATCCCTGGAAAAGGAGGGAAAAAAACGATAAAAAAACAACATCGAAATACAACGCCAAAATACAAGAGAAGAAAGAGAAATAGAGCATTAGCTCATCTCTCTGTAAAAGATGAAAGACACCAGTCAGTCAGTCAGTTAAACTATAAGTTGGGTCGTATGGCGCAGCGGTTGGCGTTGTGGGCTTCCGTGCCGAATCTCACGGGTTCGAGGTCCTTTATCAATTTCTGTTCGAAGCCATGGGTGTTGGTGATGTCTAAAAATTCCCTCCCACCCTTTCCGATCCTTTAATAACTGGGCATAGCGAGAGTATCCTTACTACTACTCTATATGAAAAGGAGAGCACGAGCGACTGAGTAACAAACAGTTCTCATAGAAAAACTTCTGTGGAGATACCTCCATTAGGAGGCCATATGCTAAACGTTGGGAGCGTTTTAGAATTTCATATATAGATCTACAAAAAATATATGTACATACAATAGAAGATTAAACCTGTCCAGATTATCGTTTCCTAATTATCTTAAAATGATCTGATCTGAATGATAATCTGAGTTGTTACACTTTAGAACCGACGTATTTGTAGATTTGATTTGTATTCTGTTCTTATTTTCTTTTCGGAATAAATTTGTTCAATTATATCTGGATCAAATCAATCATATTTCAACACTACTTGGAAGCGGGGGAAAATAGGAAACTATCATTAAGCCCATTCACTCTATTCATGTCATTATTTTCATTGTATCACTTTGTCAAAGAATTCCCAAATTTTAATTATGTTTGTAATTACTTTCAATCCCCATTCTAAATTTATTAATCTGAGATGACTTTTTAATTATATGTTAGATGTGTGAAACATTTTAATTTTGTGCTATTTTAGAATCACTTTTAATGTAATTGGTATTTTCTTTTCAATGCCAATTGTTGTTTATAACTGTTCATTTTTGTATAAATAGCATTGTTAAATTATATGTCTTATCAGTTGAAGATGCTCGTAATGAGCGAAACCGGTCCTGACATATTAAATAAAGTGGAATGAAGTACAAAGGATTATTGTGTTTTTATTAATATAATGCCTTTCCACCAAGTATTGTCAGTGAACACCCTAAAAGTTTCTGATTAGTTTCAAATAGCGACGAAGATCGAACAGATTTTTATAAAACTTTACATACGCAATTGAAAGGATATTTTTTTTTTCAACACGTTTTACGACAGGCACACCCACCTGTGTTCAAATAACAAATCCTTGAAGCAAAATTTCATATATTTAAAGTAGATAGCATTATCACATTGCTGTTATTTGTTTTCTTAGAACGTTTTAGCTTTTAAGCACACTATCTTTCGTATAACCCTTCGGTGAACACGATATTATTTTGCCCTTTTATAATTTGTTGATACAATTCTGTACCCCAGTTAAAATTATTATTTAAACCACATTTTATTCAATCGAATGAGACTTTATTCTCAAAAACAGCCAGTGTGTTTATGTATGTAGTCGGTGCTTGGTGTGGAAAATATTTTTTTTATATCGACAGCCAGAATATATCGAAATTAATTATAATATGTAGTTTGATTCGCAAAATAAGCGCCGCGCATTGAGTGAACTTTTTTCTTTATTCAAAGCTATTTTTTAAATATTTCTTATGTAAAAAATTTAAAATATATATATAAAAAGATATTTTTATTTTTTTCAGTCGGGATCAAGTCGTGAATAAAAAAAATGACGAACCCATGCCCGAGATTTCTAATATTAAATTGAAAAAAAATGTAATTTGATTTTAAAGGGGTTTGAATTCAAAACATTTATTCGCTTGACCACATGTTGGCATGCTAACCTTTTATAATCAAAATTTTAAACACGCGAATGAATAAACGATAACACGGTTAATCCACTGACTGTCACGTATAAGCTGCAAATTGAGTATAGTCTAAAGATGGTTCTCAAATAGGCGAAACACGTGTAACAATTTGTAACGCAATCAGTGGAATAAAATTACAAAATTAATTTTATATTGTTATCTTTTCTGTTCAAATCTAATATCGAGAAAGAAATTTCGTATATCAATATTTACACTAATGCCAAATTAAACGTGACATTAATAATATGTATCCACAAAACCTTGAGCCGAAATTGTTCCACGAAATGGAATTGTACGAGTTTTTTGACGCCGGTAATTTTAGTGTTAAAATAGCACTTGGTACGTCTTTTTGTTATCTCTGAAGCATGAATAATGTAGTACCATTCAGACAACATACCTCAGTCAGTCGTCGAAGAGGGCATATCATTTATGTTGACACAAGATTATGCCATTCCTCATTGTTTATCAATACTATCCTATCATCATACTAAGAATTCTTTCAAGAATACTCACAATATCTGACAGGAAGTTGTTACAAGAAACATAATTACATTATTTATGTATTATTAAATATGTTCATATTATTTTTAACTGATAGTTAATGTTTATATCGAATATTTTTTATTAACAATTTAATGACATTATTAAAACATTTTTAATATTATGCCATTGACGCGAATAAAATCGAATTAATGATCTTGTGTAGACGGAAACCGTAAAATTATTTGTTTCTTCAATTAAGTAGTCAAGAACATTTTAATTTGTAAATCTCTTACTTATTTATCTTTATTATGCGTAGTTAGAAGAAAATAATGTGTTTCAAATCAGAATCACTGATTAAATCAATTAGATTTTCATTTTCACTTGCTTTTTAAGCCTACATGTTTAGCTGTCACGGAAAATGAATTCTGAACCCAGAAATCATCCTTACTAGTTTTCAGAAAATAGTGTGAAAATGTCTGTTTTTAAATTCACACTTATTCAAGTTCACAGGAACATAGAAAATACAATGAAAACACATCTTGACTGGAGAAAATTGCTTTTAGTAACTATAATTATTCTGTCCAATGGTGTCTCATGGTATTGAACCAATAAATGCCGTTTAAATCTATCAATTTTAATATTCTTGTCCAGTGACTCATATTGTAGCAGTGGGCAGAAACAACTGTGTGGGGTTTGCACGCAGTTTAGCACCTATTAGTCCCTCGAGATTGTTGATGGGAAACAATCAAATACAAGATGGACCCTGTCACTTAAATGTACTCTATAATAGGTGAACTTAATTGGAAAAAGCCCACGTTGACACTGGTGCCGCAATGACTGTTGTTTTCTTACACATTATGATGACTCGTGCGGCACTCATTGGGTTATTTAAAAATGGCTCAATTAAGTGCATGAGACGTAATTAATCTTGCTACTTATTTAATAGATACCCAAGTACCGAACCAAAAATTTATTATTCAAATATCTCGATTAAATCTCGATCTTTTTACCGAATCGATGCTTACAAATTACGCGTCATTTATAATACTATTAAAAACGATTTATCACTCACAACTCGATTTCATTTGCATTAAGGTGTATGTATTTTTTTTTTAATTTGTAGATATAAGTAAAATTTCTGACAGTGACATCTACATTGAGTAAATTGATCCAACTACAATAATTTTATTACTATACATACCGACCTATTTGTTTGTAAATTACAGCCTGACACAGCACACTATCTCTGTCTTTGCTTGCATTGTGCGAATCTTGACAGGTTGCATGGCCACCTGGTATATAATAATACCATCAATAAATTGAAGATAAAAATTTCCTTACAACTAAGTCATCTATTCTTTTTTTTATTTCATTGGACATTACTTAAAAAAAGCAAGAGAGTAAGTGAAAAAAGCACCATTATTTCTTGACTCCGTTTCCACAGTCCTGATAATATGATACACTTTCCGATTGAAAAAAATAAAAGACAATTCAATATGAATGTGTAAAAAACATTTTTCTATATATAATTATTTGTTATTTAACATTAATTAATATTTTTTTCTGTCTATTTACAGTTGCCAAAGGCGTGATCGTTGGAGTGCAGCAGCGCCCTGAGCTCGACACCACTGAGCTGACCATCCAAGTCACGAAGCTCATCAGGTACACGTCGACAGACGGAAGAACCTACCAGCCGGATACGACAAGAGAAACTATAGAGTCTTCGACACCCAGAACAAGAAATTCAACATTATCTAGATCGCTTGACGAAGATATATTTGACGAACTCAGTGATCCCGACGGTGGACCGTGGTATGGGAAGATACACGCCGGGGCGCATTGCGGTGTCTCGGGCGGGGCTGGAGAGTTTTTGGTGTCCGCCAGAAGGAGATTAGGTGCACTCTCGTTGGCTTGTTCACCGAGAGCTTCCGAGTGGGCAGAAGTCGCTAAAGCTCTCAATGCTGATGGCACGGCCCACTGTTTGTTGTTCCCCTAAATAAAAAAAACTGCAGTGCTTCGAAAGATTGATACGACTTGTGTTACTCTCTCAAGTATGATCCAATGGACTTTGGTAGTCTGTGCGTAAATCTTTTATAATTTTTTTAAAAGGAAGCAATGATACAGTAAAGAGAGTGAACAAAAAATACATATCTATTAATTATGAAGCGAGTCTGTACAGGTCAAATTTAGCCAATTCCAGAAAATCTAATTTGTGTCATTTTTATATGTATGAAATAAAAAGATAACTTTGTTTTGTCACATGTCTACAACAGTTGGAATAACAATGTTATCAATTTATAATTAAAATTAACCGCCAAATTCATTTAAATATCTAGCTATTTTTCTTGCTTTGACTAAAGAAAGTATGTACATACTAATATATATATATATATATTTAAATGATAAATTAAAACTTATTTCAAAATTAGCCTCTCCACATGACAGTAGCAATCAACGAAAATCACTTTCAGCAAGAATACTGCCCCAAATGTCTTGTTTAACTTTTAAATATTTATTTTCAAGTATTTCGACTCTGCATTCAACGGAGATGGCTTTGTTTGATATGCACAGACTTAAATTGTGATGATGTATTTATCAAAATATTACAATGTGGTCATAACAATTAATATGATGCAAAAATAAATTATTAAATCTTTTTTATTTGTTACATTACAACACAGTAAGTACAACAGAAAATCCAATTTTTTTTAAAAGCACGCATTTCAACTTCTGGCAAATAAATTCTTTTAGTTATCTTACTTGAACTTATTTTTTGTGTACTGTATGATAAAACATCAGTGACTGTGACAGTGTCAAAATGATAGATACAATATGTTAGTACCAAACTCTATTTCTTGTACTCCATTGTATTGTATATATGCCTTGTTTGCAATATCTGAGACAGGCTAATAACAAATCTGAACTAACACTCGAGGGGCAGCCTTAATATACTGCTGCACGCTTTGTACAAAATACATATTTTGTTAACAAACAGTTCTTCTAGCAAGTGGCGATGATCGTAAAGCCGATTTTTGTTTCCTAATAATTAATTCTTGTTTTCTAGATTGCTCACTGTAATCTGTACAATAACTCTCTAAATATTTGTATGCATTTGCAAAATATGCAACTGCGCATTTAATGTGTCTTCAAAATTTGTTCCGCTTAACTATTGTAAAATAATTTCACCTTTTTTTCATACAGTTACTTTTATTTTAAATTTAATTGTAAATACATGAATTATTTTTGTAATATACCTACATGTTTTTTTGCCTATTTATATTTTTTATGAGCTGTTTTATATTGTAATAAAGTTAGTCATAAGAATCATTTTTTATTGAAAAAAAAAAAACATTGTATATTCATATTTATCTGCCCTTTTCAAAAAATTGCACAATTAATACATAACATGTAGTAACAATAAATTTATTATGATCTTGAGATTGGTTACATATCTTCCGAATTAAATAACAATAGCAAAGACTTAAAAACAATGAATTTATTTGTACATTTTATTGTATTATAGTAGTTGTTAGAAATTGTACTTACAGCATCTTCAAGTTGAAAGCTTCTTATTAATAATCGCTGCATAAATAACACATAATTTGAGAATATAAACGCAGATAAAGTGGGTTTAATAAGTTGGCGAAAAAAAATTATAGTTTAGAAACATGATAAAATCACTAAAAAGAGTTTTAGATGATATTGGTCATACAAATCAAAGAAAAGGTACAAAGGTAAAAATCATCTTTTTACTCTTGACCACTAAGAGATTTTTATAAATTCACCCAATCATATTTCTACTGCTAAATAACAATGTAATTATATTCTTTTATTTATTTTCAAATGTAATCCGACATTTAGGTTAATGTCATATATTTATGATGTAACATTCATTAAATTAAATACTTACTAATCAAAAATATTGGTTGCCAACTAAGGCTGCCAATGTTATTTTAATCCAAGCCATAATTTGATGAGCTTGCAGTATTTATTTTGTGAATTCAAAGTGCCAAACTTCTATAAAAAAAAACAACGGATTTTCACACTCTCAATAATTATGTTTATATTTTAACTTAATTTATTTTGTTTACTTACATTTCAGTTAACTGCTATGTTCATTTTTAAAAAGTTGAATATATAATTTTACTCTATAAAATTGTATAGCTTTTGT
This sequence comes from Himalopsyche anomala, assembly GCA_031772345.1. Classification (NCBI taxonomy): domain Eukaryota; kingdom Metazoa; phylum Arthropoda; class Insecta; order Trichoptera; family Rhyacophilidae; genus Himalopsyche; species Himalopsyche anomala. Next base: position 8,624,040 of record CM062840.1, read on the forward strand.
AATTATATTTTAGAAAAAAAATATTTCTTCCAGCTTATTTTCATACTGACAACAGAATCAAAATATTATATTTGGTCTACAATTATTTAAAAAATTGGAACTGTAATCTAGATGTATAAATATTCAATTAGGACTTATTGGTGATACTTACTAATATTCATAGATCTTTTAATTGCAAAAAGCACAGTCTATTCCTTTGTTTCTAACATTAAATCCATCATCAGACCATGCTATAATAATTTATGATGGCGAAGTATTTATGGCCAAAAAGCTGTCAACATTTTGAGTGCCTAGTGAACAGAAAGCTTCATTTCTTTTTGCTGTTAAAATAAATTATTAGCACCTACAGCAAACACTGCGGGAGATGAAAAGTCTCAATTCTTAAAGTCAATGTGTGAGATCCACAAACGTTTATGTCATTCAAATATGTGATATAATTTTCATTTGGAAATGAGTGCAATCTTCATATTTTGACAGATATGATTTCTAGAAATATCTTTTGACTTTTCCTTGGACTATTCTAGTACAAAACATTTGTAGATTCCTGTTTTACCTTTTGTTGATATATTGTTTGACAAAAAGCAGCATGTCTGTAATGCAGATAATGAAACCCTACCTGCTGAAGCAAGTTGTCCTGCTTTTTATTAATTTTACCCATTCTCTGTCCAGCAATTTATATGCTGAATATGAGTGATGCAATATATTTGGAGTGGACAGACAGCAGACAGTAAGATTCACATTGCAAATAAAAATATGTGTAGATTCTTTTCGTTCCATTTTTTTTGTGTTGTACGCTGTAGGTCAAATAATTGATTAAAGTTACACATTCATTATAAACATATTTTCCTTTTATACTATACAGCTAATGAATTGATTTATATTTAACACATATCTACATTTTATATTTGTAATTATCTTTATTGGACACTTGAGCAGAATTTTAGTAATTTGCTTTAGATCTCAGTAATTTTAATGTTATTAATTATTAAGATTTTATGAAAACAACATGGCAAATTTTTAGAACACATGATATTTCATAAAGATTGACAATAATTTTGTCAGATTGCAAGATTGATTTGCTTTGTTTTGTTGTGCTATAATAACAATTGTAAGACAATGTCATACTGTTTATAATATATAAAAATTAACAATTTTTGTTTAACTCTTTTAGTCATTCAGCGCCAGGAGTGTTAAAAGTTAAAAATATAGATCTTGGCACTGCATGCTGAAAGAGATAAATATTATTGATCAGGTTGAATGATACAGCCTAAAATCAAATATTTACTTAATTCGATACTTGCTTCTACGTAAGTTAGAATTTTGCAATCACAATTTCATTTATTTATAATAATAAAAAAAAAACAATTTCAATTATGTATCATTCAACCTGTAATATAATTTAAGTGCTGTAATTATTAATATGTAGGTATAATTTAATGTTTTTGCCAGAGTTACTATTGAAAACAAATATAATGCATCATTCATTTGATCCCAATTTGATATCCAGGAAGTTAAATAACAATCCAAGTGAGTCTTTTTTTCCAACAACTGTCATCAAAATAAAATTATTGGTATTTTTTGAGTATAAATAAGTAGCACATTGATACCAGATACCAAGCCGTAAAAAGTGAAGTGGAATCGGACCTGAGGTATTCAATTCTTCCTTAAATCCCTGTTTTGTGTGGAAGGTGAAGTCCTGTTTGACAGTTCTTTTAGTATGGCATTTTTTGTAGCTTTTAGCTACAAAAAATAATAAAAGAAGCACATCATTGAAATTCTATTTTTGAATTTGACAACTAGGATTAAATATTTAAAACTAGAAACATAACCTAAAATTTATTGATTGTTGTCATGTTGTATTATTTTACTGACTTCACGAGAAAAATAAATTCTCTCCAGAAATAGTAAATCTAAAATTGGGATCGAATAAGAATAAGATGAGATAAAAACGTTTAAAAAATCAAAATGAATTGATTTATAATTTATATTGTGATTGGTGCTGCCATTAAAATGCCTTAAATTGTGATATGTAAATATTATTATGAGATCATAGCAGAGAATAATTGTATTAAGTATTATCATAAAAATAAAATGAATCTTTAAAAAAAATAGATTATGAATAAATTGTGAATAGAGAAATATAGTTTTTATTGTTATACAAAGATACTGTAGAAATGTTTAGTTAAAAAAATACTGCTGTATATTGTAACAAAATTAATATTATATGGGCTATCTGCTCTCGAAATACAATAAAAAAACATTTTCATATATATTTTATTTTATTTTCTATTCTATATACCCTTCCTATAATATAGCAAAACCGAAGATACAAAAACTTATGATAACTATATAGATGGGGTTGTCAGCTGTGGTGGAAAGTCCGTAATATAATAAATCAAAACTGTCGCACCAAAGATTATCAAAATCTCAGGAACCGAGGACATTAATTGACTCTTCTCCCAAAGTGTAGAGACAACGTACCAATGGTAATGCTACTAAGAAGAGCTTTAACCAGTAGTGTAGTAGGCACATCTTTTTCGAACTGGGCCTGGGACTTTTTTTTCTTACTTAAAATTCATAAAGTAATATTTAAATTAAAACGAATGCTTCATCCCATTCTAAGCATGTGTGCGTGTGTATTAGGGATTCTGTGTTGAGACAACCAACTCTTTGCCAGTCTCGGTTCCAGGACATATGAATAAAACAATACAGACTTACTAATTTTTTAAATAAAATTTATATAAGGTATGTTTTATTTGAAACAATTATAGTTTGAAAATCATTATACTCCGAGTATATTTCTTAACATATTTAAATTTCACAAAAGAGAAAAAAAACAATTAAAGATTACAAGTATTTTTATTGAATCAAAAATTCGTACAAAACATGTAAGTCCATATTTTTTTTATTTTGACACTAAAATATACTATATACTTCATTTTAAACTATGTTAAACTAAAAAAATAGCTACAAGTATTCCCTAAGCCTTTGAATATCACACTGATGGAATGCAAATGATGAATTAAAACTTTTCACCGCTCATACAAGACAAGTATTTTTTGGCCAATCTTACCTCAAAAGCAGTCAAATAGATTCGCTTTCAGTGCTGAAGTTTTTCATTTAGTAAAATTGAATGAAGATATAAAATTACTCAGTCAATCATCGTTGGTAAATTTGAGCATCCTTAGTAGTTTCATATCATGTCAGGTAATACTTGCATAGAGCTTGCCCACACAAAAAGCCAAAACTTCTTAGTGAGAATCAAATAACATTTCATGTTTAAATTCAATTTACAATGCTTATTGATAATTGCAGAGAAATTTCTAGATTGATCAAGCGAACAGGTTGAACAATTTTGTCAATTTGACACAATGATGTATGTCTGCGATACACTAAATTTTAGACAGTACTATCTGGTATAACAATAAAGAGTTTGGAAGAAACAATTGCAGAGAATTATCGAAATCGAAGGACGAAGAAAATTGTTTGTAATTACACTTGATGTTTAACTATTATAACAAAGATATTAAATTTAGTCACTTTTTTTTTTAAAGCCGTTTGATTCTCACCGTTTAAAAGCCTCAAAATAACAGTCAACCAATTATTAAAAACTATAATACCTTAAATAATTATTTAGGAACATCGGCAAAAATAAAAAACTAATTATAATTGCTTATAACAGCGCAAAAGTTATCAGTAATATAATACTTTCATGAAAGCCCATTGCATACATCAATTACGGGTTTTTATGTTTATAATCATTTCACACAGCATATCATTTCATTATATAATAACAAAATAATTGTTTAAACTTGAAATTTAAAAAAAAGTTTTGTTGACCATAAATATTTGTTGATGTGTGTTAGCGAAGCATGTCGATAAAAGCTCATACACACTAAGTGCATTTTTGTAGTGATCGATTTTACTAACAACATTCAAAAATCAATAAAAACAATATTATTTTTGGGCATAAGTTTTTTACCAAACTGTTGGCAAAACTGAAAAGACTGAGTTAAAAATATCTGAATAAATTCACTATGGATCACTGTCATGATATATCAGGAATAGTAATTAACATTTCATCCTGTTCTAGCAAAATGTTGTGTTTCGAATTATTTGTATGAAAATGTTTTTCTTTCCAAGCTTTTTTTTATTTTCTGATAAAAAACACAAAGTTAGTGAAATAAAACATGCAGAAATTAGAAAAGAATAGAAGTCTCTTTAAATTTAAACTCCATAATTATAATTAATTAGTGAAAAATTTGAGCACAAACTGATTTACTAAATCAAATTTTTGACCTTTTTTTGTCAGAAAAATGTCAATGTGTTCCTTTGCTTGAACTAATGCAAAATGTAAATGATAATAACTGCAGTTAATATTATTTAAGTAAATATTTTTCAACGTAACTGAATACATTGATTTGATTTGCATAGTTACCCACTGTCTCAAAAATACATGTAAAAGTTTTGACTTAGGATTGACGATTGGCAAAAATAAAAATTGATGAAGAAATCTAATCATACAAACACAATTATTATAATAGATTAACAAAGTGAGCAAATAAACACCTTTGGTTGGGAATCACAGCTTATTCAGTTACCTAACTGGCAATACCAGTTGCACAAATGATTACATTCCCTTACCGAAAATCAAACCTGTCCATCAAATCCCTATGGTCAGTCTCACTAAATGTTCTGTTGTAAACAAGATTTATGTGCAATTTGAATATTCCCTAGGGTTCTCAATATTGGACCAACTCCACTCGCTACAGCATCACACCTTTCTTACAGTGCATTGCGAAGTCCAACAATATTATCCATGTTTCAAATTTTCATCTAGAACGTCTTCCTTGGTACATGTTTGCATACAATATACTGTACAGAATGTGAAATATGATATGAAAAGGCTTTTGAATTGAAACTTATTCACTACTGGTAAAACACAGTGAACTTTTCGGTAGCCATGTAATATTTCCAGGATGCAACCAAGTCGGCATAAGCAATGGGACTGATAGCCATATTCTCTTGAATGATTTTTCCCATTTTTTATCCATATCTGGACATTCTCAACGGGTCTGATCAGCATACTGAATTTACTTGGACTATCTACAAACTGACCGAGCTAGAATAGAGCTCCAGAAATTGAGAGTCAAAACTTTTATCATTCTCATTGACCACTTCGTATCTAGAACAGTGGTTCTCATGTGCGGCCACCATTTAAATTAATCCATTTTTTTAGGTAAATGAAACTGCTATTGTTATCACATTTGGTGCGGCCACGAGACATTTCCTTAGGACCGCCGATGCTTATAATGCGGCCACAATGAAATTTCACGTGAGAACCACTGATCTTAGAATGAATTTGTAAATTTACCTGGTCTTGCAAGAAATATCCTATTGATTCTGCCATATCAGCACTGCAACCACAATTGCCATATTCAATGCATGAAATTATTTAGTCTAAAAAAGTATGTTTGTACCTAGCACACCAGCTATTATTTGCAATTATTAATTTAATTAGTTATTATTGACGAGTTAACTTGTCTGTGGCGCGTTGAGCACCAAAAATTTGACGAGATATCTCGTCAGTGGCAGCCATCCAGTTAATAAATAAAGGCGCCGCTGCAATCAGGTGCTAAAAATTCTTGATAGTGTTATTATAGATAGTTAGTATTAAAGACAGTAGTTTGATACAATATTACAAATCGGTAGAGTTTAGAGACGATTCAACGGACATGTTTGATCACGAGTAGGGAAAGTATTCATGTCATAAAAAAATTAAAAGCCAAGAACAAAGAGAAATGAATCGTTAAAAAAAAATCCCAACGAGGAATACAAAGCTACATCAACAGATATTCTTAAGTGAAACTTTGCTAGGCTGTTAAAAATAATGCATATTAATCAATCATTGGAACACTAACATACAAAACACATCTGGTTTTCGCACATTCTAACAAACTTTGGATATTTATTTGCACATAATGACTAAATTAATACATATAAAAGTATAATATAATACTATAATTATTTATTTATGAATGGTTGACAGCTTTTGCAGATAACTATTCAGCTAATTACACTATTGGCCAACTTGTCAAAAGACTTTGTTCATAATAGTATAATTAAGAGAAAAATACTTTTGTTAATGTGTTGGAAGCAACTTAATATAAAAGGAACCTGCATCTTATCATCGCAATAATATTGCTAACAATATTATTAAGTATAAGACAATGGTCAACAGTTCGGAGCTTGTGAGCACTAGAAATGCAAGACTAATGACCAATTAACTGATGATAAGCAATGCGAATTGTCACATTAGTTTTTTAACTGCTCTAGTTTGAAAAGTGATTAAGATGAAGTAAATTGTGTTTCCAATTCTCCCTGATCCAGCGAAATTAATTTACGGCGCACTTTGACTTAATCAAGCCATTCAGGATGTACGTATAAATAAAAAGGTTGCCTAACACCAATCTAAGATGTAAAAAAATAATATTGTATTCAAGCAATGAAGATATTTGGCAATACTATGAATATCCAATTTGTCTGATATTTTGATGTTCCAAATCATTTCAGATAAGCACAATGAGAATTTTAAAAAAATAACTCGAGGACAAAAGATATCATATCTTTCCAGAGAAGTAAAGGATAGAAGCGCTAAGAAGGTAGAAGTTAGTTAATCACTCTTTCGGTGGATGGGAAAGGATGTAAGCACCACAGGCATCCGTGTTTTTGAACACAAAACCACATATCAATTGAAAAATGGACGAATGAAGGTGTCTGCTCAGAGATTCAAACACATGATCATATGATTGAATGGGACGCACACCTAAGAGTGTTGATGTTTACCACCTTTAGAGTGACTGAAAAGGTAGAAATTTTGAGGCAGTGACATCTATTAATAAAAATTAATGTTAAATAATTCTTCATAGATTAATGTGGCATGAATATGTGTCGGTTGATTTATTGATCCATTATAATTATGTAGAATATTCACACTTCCAAAAACATTATAAAATTAATTGAAAAAGTTGAATCACCAAATTGGCCAACAGTGTAATAACGTGAAATAATCTTTTTAATAATAACTAAACTACAAAATAAGAACACAGAAAAATTAAAAATCTATTCACATCTTTCACCTGTTCCACAGCTATATTCAGTTCAAAAACCCTGCCACTATATCACATAATTATCTAATTACAATCGAATCCACATTGTTTTTACTGTTTTTATTCCGAATATAAGGTGTATTCAACTACGGATATTTTAGATAACAAACTGCTAATAAAATATTTGTTAATTAACAATTTGAAGTAACACTGGTACTGACCAACTAAGGCAAGAGTTTTACAGTAAAGTATACCCCATTCTTTTTAACCCTTTGAGTAGTATCGCTGTACCGATACGGAAGAGTATTTTGTCATTTAGTATCAATTACCATTCTCATAATTTTAATTGAAATATTACTATGTCTTCAGATATGGATACTACACATCTATCAGTGATTTTTGGCAGTCAAATTATGTTTGTAGTTAGTATTTGTGAACAAATCAGCAGCCATATAAAATTGAGCGTGAAATTCCATTTAGGGTTGATTCATATCCTGGAATCGACGTCAGTAGAGTGCCACATACCCACAGGTGAAAGCAAAAAGATATCTAGTCACGAATTTGAAGTAATAGCTGCTAGACAATTATTTAAAAGTTATAATGAATTTACTTTACACTTTTAACTATGCGTCTAAAAATTCAAAAAAAAATATTTACTTTTTGAAATAATAAGTAATGTTTGACCCAGATTGATTCATATCCATATGTACTCATTCCTTAATCTCATTTTATCATCAATGTATTTTGATTGACAATGCATGTTTTAAAAAATCGGTGAAATTCATTGTGCAATATTTTTTATTAAAAAACAATTAATTTGAGCTTTATGTTTGAATATCATGAATGCTGTCTTTCTTTTGTATACACCTTATACTCGGAGCAATTCATTGTTTTAATCGATCCATGTTTTATACAAACCATTAAATACTGTTAATACATTCGAATCCCAATTGTTGCAACGCTTTGAATAATTAACAAATAGTATTGATAACAGAACATTCATGAAAGAGAATTGGGTCATGGATAAAATGAATGCTACAACAATATGCGGTTTATTTTCAAGTATTAGACATTTTTAAAATAACAGAGCAGTTATTGAGCAATATAAAAATAAATACAATCCTGGCTACTTCTGCATGAATGAGATACTTCTCATTATTTTGAGAGACCTAATACATGAGAACAAGCACTCGTCAGTCATAGATCTGATACATATCCCGAATTGCCGGCCATGATTGTGGTATTTATAATATCTTTGAAAGAATTATAATTAAGACTTATAAAGGCGTAACATCATATGCCAGGAGATATTTCACTTACAAAATATAATCATAAATATAATGTTTTAGCCGATTTTGAAAGTAAGCGCTTCATATGACAAACACATTCAAATACAGAGCGGTATTCTTCATAGGTAAAACAAATTGCATTTTATAATAGTTTTTTTTCCACTAGTGGAATTTAAAAGAATATATGTGTAACAGAAGTTTGCCATAAGTATTGTAATTCTTCATTTATTGGTAGTTACGTGTATTTAATTCTACACCTGAACCCAAGAACACAAAAACAAATCTACATACCACCGAGTCTGTCGTACATGACTACGAAATCAAAAGTAAACTGTCTAATGACAATTTTATCTTAATTATTATTAAGTTTTTGGAAACTACCCATCATCGAAATGAAATATTATACAAATAAATAGTAAGTAAATATTTATATATAGTGATTTCGTATAATAAATTCTGATATTTAATCCTAAATTGATTTCAAAACATAATAATTCATTCTTTTTCTCTAATATTTTATGTAAAGAGTACTGAACTAGAACGATTCCATCTTTTGTGTCTGGTTAAGTGTCATGGAGGAATGAGTGTATTATTATAAAAGAATGACAAATGAAACATATTTAATGAAATTAACTGATTCATTATAAACAACCCAGTGGGGCTATTCTCAAATTTACTAAGACCTTAACACTAATTAGGGGAGTCTCTAATACTCAACATGATTTTTGCATTTAGTTTTTACAATTGGTAACTTTATTGTAATAATTGTGGCTATTTTCACTGTTGTTATAATCGATCTTTTGTGGTTTATTCAACCAATCAAAAAAGTGTGTTAGAAAGAGGTTTGAAACAAACTGTCAAATGACAAGCTGTAAAGCATATTTATTTTATTATAAACACTCTAATGTGGATATGATTAATTAGATATAAAAAATGACATAATTAAATAAAATATTGTTAATTAGTAAGTTAGCATTTCACAGATCGACTATAGGAGAGGTCGGCACTTTCAAGTGAGAAGAACCATTCCAGTATCAGAGAGACATAAATATATATATGGATTTATAGATTAAAAAATGTAATAAAGCTCAACAGTTGATGTCTGAAGAATCGCAGTCTGCCGATCCCTGGTCTATTATTACATTTAAATTATTCCAACCGTAAAAACCAAACACACAAATCATGTAGAGTAATAGAGAACCCCCTTAATTAGTTTCTAGGATAAAGTCCTAACAAATTTGAGAATTGCTCCGCAGGGTTTATATTAGGTAAAACGGAAAGAAATGACATTTTTTGTTATTGTGACTAAAAAATTATTTAAAAAAAAAATGATACAATATTATTCTGTTATATAATTTTCCTCGTTGTCTTTTATCGTCCTCCATAAAAGAGGCAACTTTTTGATACCCTTTTCGTAAAACTCTGGTGACTTACTGGCAAAATACAAATCCAGGTGATTTTTCACCCGGTCAGCGTTTGTATATTTTTTGTCACGAAGTGAATGCTTCATCGACTTGAAGAGATAATAATCCGAAGGTGCTATGTCCGGTGAATATGAAGGATGTGGCAGAAGTTCGAAATCAAGTTCTCTTCTTTTTTGCTGAGTAATTTTTGCCGCATGAGGTCTCGCATTGTAATGTTGTAAAATCCGCCGATTGTTATTGACCAAAAAAGATCGTTTTTTAATAACTCTGCTTTTAATCGTTCTAGTTGAGCACAGTATAGCTCTGCCGTAACTGTTTGACCAGATTTCAATAATTCAAAATGTATTATCTTCGAAACATCCCACCAAACACACAACAAAACTTTTTTTAACGTCAATGTTGGCCGAGGGTAGGCACAGGTAATTGATTTGGTGATAGCCATTGTTTTTTCCCCTGGTATTACTGTAAAGGACCCATTTTTTGTCCCCGGTAATTATCTTTCTGAAAAATGGATCCGTTTCGTGCCTGGACAATAGAGAAGCACAGATGGTCACGCTTGTTCCAAGGCCGTTTGAGAGAGTGTGTGTTTTTGAGAGAGCTTGCCTGTGTTTTTTTCCCAATCTTTTCAGATGATCTTGCACAGTTGTTATTGGACAGCCAATGTCGTGTGACAATTCCTTCACTATTTTACGAGGATCAGCTTCCACCAATGATTTTAGGACGTCATCATCGATTTTGAGGGGTCTTCCTGTTTTTGGTTTGTCCTTTAACTCCCTATCGCCACTTTTGAACTTTTGAAACCATCTAAAGCACTTTCAAAGTTTCAAGACGTCACCGTAAATGTCACAAATGGTCTTCGTAGCTTTTTTTGGTTTTAATCCTTTATCGAATAAAAACAGCATAAAACAGCGCAAATTTGTTTATTCAATCTCAGGCTTCTCCATTTTTCCACAACGGCAAAAAAATATAAAATATGTTGAAATGGAAAGAGTACACACAGAGCTTTAAAATAATACCAACCCCGACGTGTTAGCTCAACGGCAACCGTTGACAAACAGATTTTAAAGTGACGCGCCAGAAAAAATGTCATTTCTTTCCGTTTTACCTAATATATTGCAGTCCAGAAACAAAAAAACTACCATTTATACGATAATTTATCATCCAATTTTTGTAATATATTTTCTGTATAACACAAATTATAATCTTCATTGATATCATTTCAAAATGTCAATTGACTGTTCAAGAATACTGTAAACAACACATCTCATTTTAACTGCTATAAAACCATTTGGCAAAAGATGAAAACGTTTTTACCCTAAAGAAGAATATGTAGTATATAAAAGTTTTTTTTATTATTATATAGAAATTTGGATTGGGAAGAATTATTGGTACATTACGTCATAAGAATTTATCACAATAAATTATCAATCAAAGGGATTGTTATAGTGACGATAACTTAACAAAAGGTATTATTCATACAAAAATATACTCTCTATAAGAATCAATTGAACATTTTTTTAATTAAATAAATACTAACATATAATGTTACCAATTTTCGAAATATGAATCACAAAACAACATATTATTTGACACCCTTAATTAAGTTAAAAAAAAAAAAACATTTCCAGTGCTGCAGTTGAAAACTTAGTACAGAGTATACAGTAGAACAATCGTTGTGCGGTATCATATACCCTATATTTACAGCCAGATTTCTTTTTCATATTTTCATATTGTACTTTAAAATGAAATCTTGCATTGTGTTCATATCATATATCTGAAGGTAAAATACTCTAATTTTACCAAAAGATGTAGGGTATATCCATGAATATGGCAAAGAGTATGTATACCCTTCACTACAGCACTGATTGTAACACCATAACATATCAATAGCAAATTACAGTAACCGCCTTCATAAGTAAAAAAGCAGCTGACGCTAGAAGTAATATTATTACTAAGGACCTTGTTTGTAATATATGTTTTTTTTTTAAATAAAAATAAGGAGTTTGTCACGTATTTATTGATTAACCCATTCACACACCCTTTGGCAAGATAGAAATTTTTCCAATATTAGCCTAATTAAATGCACTGTTTCTAATGACTCACCAATAAGCTGAAAGTAGTAGATACTGGTATGGGCCAGACATTTTGTGTAGGCATAACCGTTAGATGCAAATGGGTTGATTATAAATGATGTATTTTACGTATACAAATATTCAGGTACACAAAAGTAAACACAAACTAAATAAATATTTTTAATTATGAATACAGAATTTCAAAGTCGTTAATTTGATCCTGTTAGTTTTAGTGGGTTTAAGTTATAATACATAATCTTTTTTTAAGGGAAATTATTTTTTTGTTATTATTTATCGTTCTCCATATATAATACTTGTCTTCAAAAGCTGCTTTTGTCTTTAGGATTTCAGTACAGTCCATGCATAATAAGATATAATAAATTTTATTCCAATTCTATAATAAATTTGGAAATTTATTTAATATTTGTTTCTTCAAAGATTTTTTGTCTGATTACAATAAAAAAATATAGTTTTTATAATTAACAAATATATAATAGGTATATGTTATGTGTACGTTGTGAATACATTGAGAACTTGTCTAGTGTTATAAATAATTGAATATATTGAAATATCCAAAACTTTTCCAGCACTTCCTAGTGAATATTTAAACAACTCTAGATTTTTTACAAAACAATTATCTTAACTTATCAATTAATTCACACCATACAGAGATATATCTCTGACCTCGTAGCAGTGATTAAAATATACTATTAATAAATTAGATATGACAGGTTTCGAGTGCTTAAATCCAAGATATTATTTGATGTAACTGAAGTTCTCGGAGATAGACAGAGATGCCACTGCACCATTCTTGCTAAACTGTATTTTGACATCATTCTATGTCCTCAGCAGTCACTCTCTGCCTGGAGTTTTGCGAGCCGACGCTGCGATATTTGATCAATCCATGAGAGGCACACAAGAAACTATTATCAAATGTTATACTAAAAAGACAAACGCTATACGCAATCAATTCTGACGAACAAAAGACAGTGCATCGAGAATGTCAGCAGCTGTGTCTAAGAGTCACAGCTGTACTTGTTCAAAACCTCAATGCTTACTTTCTTACGATAGTAGAAAAGCACTTAAAAAATAGTGTACTGACAGCCAAAAGAAGTTAAGTAAGATTGTATGATTTCTTTAACTACACTTCCAATGACATTTGACCTGAAATGGTCTGAAATATTCTATCTCTTCTTCAAACTAACGAGTTCAAGTCATCCTATATGGCTGACAAATACTATTTGTAGTTTATTTTTGCATAAGATTTGAATTTCGATAAGATGCTCTGAATGCTCCGGGAAGAAGTGAGAAGATAGATAGTTCTGACGATGGCGTAAGCCGAAATAGCTATCAACCTTTAACTTTTAAAAAAACTGTAGAACCGAAATACCTTGATATTTTACCCTATTAAAATGGAGTTCTACCAAGTAAATGCCAAATCAATACATAGAAGTGAGAAGACTGATGAAAATATAGATTTTTGTAGATGCCATATTGTAGTAGACTAGAAAAACAAGAAGAAATAAAGAAGTTACTCACATTTCAATCCTTTGAATACTTCCAGAGAATACATTATCCATTGTACATATATGTAAATAAGAAAAACTATGGAAAGCTTATTCTGTACAGCAAGAGACATTAACTAACAGGTAAATAAGTAACTGTCCAAGAGTTGAATTGGTACGATTATGTTCTAACCTCTAACCGAAAATATACAGAACGAGAAAGAACTTAAGCATTTCAGTAAATTTTACCACTGACGAAATGTTTGTCCAACTGGTATGACCAAAGTGCCACCAAAAAGACTGTTTGAAGATATCTTTCAAAATTATTACTTAAGATTTCTTCCCCAAATCTTGCGGATATTTTATTGTTTAATTTGGTGGAACTCCGTCATAATAAAGTAAAAAATAAGAAATGTATTTAGTTCCACAAAAATTATTCATATCAACTAAATAATATAATTCTTACGGAACTAAATATATAGCTATTTTTGACTTATTTTGTGGAAAGCATTTTCATTTTTTTGCAGGTCATTTTTATATTCCATTAAATGTTAAAAATATGACAAATTTTGAATTGCTGATGTATAAATTATAAAGATTCACTCCAAACTCAATTAGTGTTAATTAAATATTCAATTGTTTGATTTTAAATCAGAGGAAATGGAAAACTTATATTGAGAAGGTCAGATGATATTACATCGGATTTCTAAAGAGTTGGCAGACAGATTTTGTAAGATAACCTAAGGGTGGTCAAGATAATCTACTCTAGATCGAAGAGTTATCAGTTTCTGAAAGTGCTTCGACAATGATTTGAGAGAATGAATTTTATTATGTTAAATAAAATAGGTTTATTATTAATAAAAATGATAATTACGAATAACCATTCGAATATTGTAATACTGTAAACTTAGAAGTAAATAAAAATTTGGATAGACACATTATACAAGTACATTTAATTAAATTTATAAAAAGAAGCCCATCCTATGTATTTTTTTTATATATTTTTTTTACAATATATTACAAAATAATATAAAATTTTAAGAAAACATTCACAGCCGTTTCCGATATTATCATTAATATCCACACGATCCCCCCCCCCTGAAATTATTGACAATTTAACATCTATAACTAAACAATCAATTTGAGAGACTGCCGCAGATTGGATAGTCGATATCGCAGAACAATTAAGTAATGGAATGGCACTGACGCGAGGGTGGCTGAATTTAAAATTTCTAAACACATTTTATGAACACGCCCATTTTATGGTGCTTACTTTGAAAATGAAATTAAAGTACTGCCATTTCATCCGGTTCATTGTTCTGTCGTCATCCCACACCGAATAGTATTTTAAAACATTTTTTAGTTTTTACAAAAGTTTTTAGTGAATTCTCAATATATGATTTTGAAAGACCAACTCAACAAAATTCTCTTCAACCTGTTTGCTGCCCTGCAACTCGCTGTTATTAATTTTCTTTGTCTTTTTTTATAAGTAATGGTTATTCCAAATGCAGAATTGCAAAACACATACCAAAGTAATGACAAGAATGAGGAAAGAATTAGAGAGAGAGAAAGAGAGAGACTAGAGTCTCCGAGTAACTCACACCTCCAACTAATTTTGGGTTATAACAATGGTGAAAAACATAAAATTGAGAATTCATTACATGTGAGGCAGGTTATCAAAGTCCATAACTTTCTACACAATTTGACAAACCTTTTATAAAAAATGCTTTCAATAGATATTAGAAGTATAAAATACAAAAACTTTGAGACAGAATCCGAATAATTATTATCGGTACTCTAGACACAACATTTAGTGATAGGCATTGATATATCGTACACGCAGTTTTAATACATTTAACGGCTTATATACAGCCCGACACGTTTGACACACCGATTTTATTATTTATCAATGACGGGGGCCGTCATGCAGTCTAGGTTGAGGTCCTCCATGTTCGGGAGGACGAGGAGCTTCTCGAACTCCGTGCAAAGTCTTTTCTCTATCCAGCTGGTGACGTGACTGAAGTTTATCACTCGCGCACCCACAACCGGTTTGGCCTTGAGCCACAGTTCGGGGTTGCCACGGAATCTGAAAATTATCCATAAAATAAATACTCATGTACCAAAAAATTGTTACTTTAGGTAAGCCAGTGCATATTATATTATTAATATGGCAAAAAAGTGTCTTTATCTAGGATCATATCGGCCCATAATAGGCAGAAAATCGAAATCGACAATTTATAAATTTTACAGGTATTTTTAACTATAGGTTTGATAAAGGAATTCCTTAAATGCGGTAACTAAATAGTAATATATGCTCAATGGCTGATAAGTTCTCTAGATCAGCGTTTCTCAATCAGGGTCTTCGTGAAACAAACAATAACAAGTCAAAACGCTAAAATATACAGGCCCTAAAAAATATCAGGCGAGATATCGTTCTAAAATTTTTGTCACTGACGCCTTAGGCGATATTGAACAATTATTGGTTTAAAACACAATCAACCTAAATGTGTCGCTAAAGATTTTTTGCCGATTATGGGTCTGTAACAAAAGTTGTTTTACAGGTTCCGTATATTTAAATATTTGTAATATTCGGTTATTATTATTCTTTAAGGATTAACTAATATATATTATTTAATCTTTTGCTTGTTTGCAACCTGAAAAATGTTTCGATACTCTTAAAAAGAAATCAAGAAAGAATAAATTTAAATTATTGACATATTGTATTATTTGGTACAAATGAATATTCAAGCAATCATATCTTAATTTCTATGGACATAGTTATATTGGCTTACCCGAACCATATCCGATCCGAGGGTGGAGGTGGAATGTTGATCGTGAGACATCCGACGAGTCCAAGAAGCTCAACGCTCAACTTCAAATCCGTATTGGACACTCCTTCCATAGCTCTTTTGACATACTTGTACTCTGTTACCTGCAACAAACACCATTTGGGTTTTATTTCTGTTATTTTTTTAACCCTAACAAAGATTCCATTCATTCCATAAACCTTTGAGAATTTTAGCATCTCTGAACTCCATTTTAATAGTGGCAAGAACACTAATATATCAAGTTTTACCGAGATTGTCAAATATTGCTGATAGCTATTTTGGCATCATGCCGTTAATTATGATGATGTTTTCCTGATACCAAGAAGAAAATGATTTTATTTTATGT
This sequence comes from Himalopsyche anomala, assembly GCA_031772345.1. Classification (NCBI taxonomy): domain Eukaryota; kingdom Metazoa; phylum Arthropoda; class Insecta; order Trichoptera; family Rhyacophilidae; genus Himalopsyche; species Himalopsyche anomala. The sequence continues at coordinate 8,640,613 of CM062840.1, forward strand.
ATATTTGGCATTGTAGTTTATTACAATGCGCCAAATATTTTTAAATTTGAAAACCATACAAGATAAACCCAACGAGAATGTTATAGGTCACTCGAGATCAACTTGTGGAGAAGAGACATCACAAACACATATGTCTAAGATCTCAAATTTAAATAATGATATTGTCTTCACTGAGAGGGAATAGAACCTATACAGGTCTGATCACTAGAGCAAAGCTTTTACCAAGTATTATACCACAGCATGCAGTTATGTATGTTTTTTTTTAGTAATAAACTCTGAAAATATTAGTACTTTTATAAATGAATGCCACAATGTTTTAATGAGTGGCTTTTCAATTTGCTGGATTCACAAAAACAATGACTTGGATTAGTATGAGATCACATCGAGCGACACATACCAATTAGTAACAGACTGTACAATTTTTTTTAATTAGCAATGAGAACTGCTTACATGCTGGAAATATTTATTTGAAGCGATTTTGTCCACCATTCTCAAAAGTTTTTTTGTGGATGAATTGGCATTCGGAGGAAGCGACGGTGCTGCATCAGCATCACTGAAACAAAAACAATTGTACTTTAACACCTACAATTCACAAACTATGACGAAATGAAGAAATTGTCATTCTTGAAGAAATTGATAGTAAGGGAACAAGGTTCTTTAAAACCTGAATGTTTCCTTAAATTGTGCAGTATTACACAATTTTAAGTATCATAGTTTTCACTTTTAGGGTGTTCACTGTCAATATTTGGTGGAAAGGCATTATATTCAATAAATAAAATACTCATTTGAACTAATTCCCACTTTAAAATTTATGAGAGTATAATTATGTTCATATTTACCACTACTCTCCACTTTAGCTTAATTACACTTTGATTTTGGTCAATTTAGTGTCATTTATTTATATTTTGTACCTTTATTTGTAAATTCTTTTCAATACCAACTGTTCATTACACCTTACTATTTTTATTTTGTTTTGTATAAATAACACTGTAACATTGTATTCTCTTATCTGTTGATAATGCTCGTCATGAGCGATACCGATATCGATCCTGATCTTATTAAATGAAAGTGGGAATTAGTACAAATGAGTATTTTATTTTTTGACTATAATAGTTTTTGCAGCAAATGAGTTAATATTCTTCTTACACAACAGTTTTGGGAGTAGAAGGCTGGGCGAGCGGGGTGTCATCTTCAGAGCTACTTTCCGCAGTATCTTCCAAATCAGAATCATAAACAGCCATAGAAGAACCTCCACTTCCTCGTCCAGGCGTTTTACTTTTGTGCTCATGCGGTTCTTCACCTTCTTTTTCTCCTGGAATAACAAATAAACTTCATAATATTTCACTTAAAAAACAAAGGAATGCTTTGCCCCATTCGTAAATGATATTGAAATGTAATATAAAAAGAGGAAGATCACTTCGCACCAAAGTTCTTACAAGATATCTGCAACGAACGGCAAATACAAAAGGATATACACAAAAATTATATAAACCTGTGTTCGTAAGTAAAGTAAAATATCAAAGTATTTAGTTCTACAAGAATTATAACATATAGTTGATTTGGCTTTATACCATCTTAGAACTATTTTGAAACAGTTTGAGTTGTTCTAGAAAGAAATGTAAGCGGTAATATTATTTAATATTTAAAAGTAAATACATTCAGCTAACAGTAACATTCATGTTTTTCTTTTCAAAAATATATTTTCAACAATAATTTCAGTTTTCTTCGCTTAGAAGAAATGTGACGTGGCACACCTAGAATCACCTCAATGCACACCACTGTGCTGCGGTACAGTAGTGGTGAGGCACGGTACTAAATTAGTTTGTTCTTTATTGCTTTATTTTACTCAGAGATTATAAGTAAATTAAAATTAAGGCAGCTTACTTTTGTCTTTCAGGCTCATTAGGTTAAGTTGTGTTGTCAGCGTCATGTTTGCGTGGCCGCTGTAAGAAATTTGCAGATCGACCCAGAGACCTTGCGAGTCTAGCATTGGTGTGGAAGCACCGTGAAGACGTGGAGTTTCTCCACCGAGATCCAAAGCTGTCACCACCAATGGACCCATGAATGTAGGAAGCTGGAAACAAAGTACGGATTACGTTTCTGGTACTACAGTAGCATAGCAGCTTTGTCCAAGTGATGGGAAAGTTTACAGGTGGAGATGATTTATTTAGGAGTCGTAAATTGTGGTCTGGAGGCACTGAGCCAATTGTTTCGCCTAACTACCCAGGTGTTTACAGGAAGATAATTAGATCAATTATTGATAGTGATGTAATAGACAGCCATAAATGTAAAATCCAGAAATCGTAAAAAAGTGGATAAAAATGATAGAAGGTAGAGAATAAAGGTAATCATCAATGTCTTACCTTTAAACTGGAAAGTTTCTTTTGAATTCTTTCTTGGAGCATTGATACCCACGCTTGATTTCTAAATGTGTCGAAAATTATCCGACCAATGATTGCATTCAACCAAAGGACTTCACCAGTAAATTGTTTCTTTTCGTTGGGAATTTCTGTTACGTGTGTAGCCTAAAAAAAACATAATACAAATCTTTCAAATATGTGTTTGCTCACAGGAAAAACAAATCAATCACTCTTTGAGCGGTATAGCCGCACGGTTGTAAGTAAACGTTGCTTTGTATGTCGTCTATATACTGCCAGAAAATGTAAGTTAAAAACTGTTTTGAGATAATTGACTTTTTCAAAAATAACAATATTTTTATACATCTTATTTGCAGTTTCATTAAAAATATGTAATAAACCTAATTTCATAGAAAACAACTCACTCACTACTCGAAACGTTAAATCAATAGTTAAAAGACAAAAACAAATCTGACAAAATGTATGTGCCCTTTTCTTAATCTTGGATGTTTATGATTGTTGGACAGGATTGAATGGTGCTCAGTAACTGGAGAGGGCGATGAAATTTCATAGGAGAGGAGATCATAGTATGTTGGAGTCTGGAATAAATGAGAATACGGATGATTATTTTAAATACCTTCAAAGTAATTTTTTGATTTAATTTTAGAACAATTATTCATCTTGCATTATAAGATACTATAGACCGGTCATTACACTGTGGCTGATGGCAGAATTTGGAACTAAATTGATCAATATGGCTCTAGTAGCTGTAAGTTCATACATAAGTGCCATGGAATATTTTTAAGGGCTGTATTTATCTGGTCAATATTTAAATCAACTTTTGGACAATATTTAACATTAGATTATTGTAATGGTTACCTAATCACTTTAATTATGTCCCGTTATTTTAGTATTGGGAGGAAAGGAAGGAGTTACGATCACAGACACCCATGCCTTCGAACAGTGCTGCTCCTACTGCGACTAGAACCCTTGAGATCTGTCATGGAAGCCAACGACTTTGACCACTGCACCACAGACCCGACATTTTTATTATCATGTAAATTGACCAAATTTAAAAGAAATACTGACCAACTATAATATTATATTTATACTGACCAGTTTAACTCTCGCGGCTCGGAGACTAGAAAAATACTTCTCGGCCGATGGGGGTCTTTTAGGGACCCCAGTGGTTTCCTCATTATTGGCCTTATTCTTATGAATTTCAAAAAAAAAAAAAATCTAAGGGCTTTAAAATATCTCTCTGCATCATTCCTCATACATTTTTTTATAAAAATCCGTGGTTTTTTAATAAATAATCATATTTTAAGTTGCGCGTAAAATATACGTGGTTTCAGTGCAAATGTCAATGCGCGACTGGCCTGCTTGCTTAGCGGCGTTCAGCCTATAATCTTACGAACGATCGCTGATAAGCGGGCGCTTATCTCTTATCTTATCGTATTTATATAAACTACAAAAGGTCCAAAAAACTATGATATAAGAATACCTTAATTATAAACATTGTATCACCCATATTAAAATAGATATTTAAGAAAATGTGGGTATTGGGGTCGCATTTCTTGAGCTTAGAACAGGAAAAGTTAATGAATGTAAGTCTTTTTTATCAAATACGATAGGCAAATGACATGTTAAAAGTTTTGAAAATGATTTGTGGCAATACGAAGATATGATGCTAAGAGTGTGCTAGTTCTGTGAAAATGAAAAGTCTCCAAAATGATAACGACGCCCTTGATAGGTTAATTACAATGGTATGCAAACTTTCATGTATTAAATAAAAACAATGACATGAATTTGTGATGTTTCTTATCCGCTCCCAATATGGAGTATTTGAACTCCTAAAAAGGCCTTCACAAAAGTTGTTCTGCGAGAACTGATTGTTACGCTGTCGCACATTCTTTCATTTCAAGAGTAAAGACATAGCGATGGGGCTATGATAGGACAGGACAGGTGGTCAGCTAATTGCTCTCGCTACGCCCTGTATTAAAGGGAGGATGGGTGGTTTAGAATTAACCTTTGGATGTAAATCCATAAATCAATTGAAAAATCATAAACTCAGTCTTTGTGCACCAATAGATTGGCACTCTGGACTAAAATAGAGAAGCTGTTTAAAGCCATATGAAAATCAATCAACGAAATAAGTGCTAGAGAAATATTTCCACAGAAATTCGGGTTTGTGGCGTAGTGGTCAACATCGTTGGCTTCCATGATGGGTCTCAAGGGTTCAAGTCCCAGCACGAATAGCATTTATTCAGTCCATTCATCGATTTTTGTTTGAGGGCATGGTTATTTTTGATGTCTATAAATTACCTCCCAATCATAAAATAACAGGGCATCACCACTAGTCCTGTTCTGGCCCTATTTCTTCTATCCCTACTCTGTTCAAAATAGGGTAAGTTGAGACACCAAGTAACAAGCAGTTCTCGAATTAAAAAGTCAGTTCCTAAGCTTCCATCTTTTACAAAAAAATTCAAGATATAAAGATGGGATTGGGAAATGACTATTGTTAATTTAATCGCTCTGTCGAAGCTGCATTTTTGAGATCAGATATGGTGTATGAAAAAGAATGACAACATTAAAGACATAGACAAGTCTATGTATGAAGATGCCCATCAAACCTGCGATGCGATTCAAATCTATGACTACACAGCCGAGTAGGACAAAAAGCCACTGAATTGAATATAATCATTATATTGCCAAGAATGTACCGCGGAATCCTGATCTATCATTCTCACATTTATCGTTATACCATTAAGTCTCGGTCAAACGCGTCTAAAAACATTGTTTAATAGTTTTTGCATTTGCCTTTCCTCTATCGTTTAAAAATTAAAGTCTCGTCACAAATTCAACCACGATCGATCGTTTTTGTCAAGCATTTGTCATCCACTGAAGTATGTACAATCGACGGTAGCCGGTAAATTGCTCGAATGGAAATTGCTCGAATTACAAATTATTTGAATTGCTTGGTTATTTAAAAGATTTTTCACGACTTTTTCTACGAATTTCATTTTTATCTTGTGCGACACTTGTTTAGAGAGTGAAATAAAAAAATAATTTTCGTAAGTATTTATTTTAACCGTGTTCGCTCAAAATGCGGAACATATAATCTTTTAATGGAGTTTATCTCAACAGAAGTGTTTCTACGAGAACTGCTTATTAATTAGTTACTCAAACTGTTTCTATATATTTCCAGAACACATAGAAGACTAGGGCTAAGACAGAACAAACGGACAGAACAAACGGAAACAAATTGATTATCTTGTTATTCGAGCAATTTCCATTCGAGCAATTTACCGGGAACCACAATCGACCCATCACACAGCTGTAGTCACCCATACAATAACCTGCAAGAATCGTTTTATTGCCAAGGTGCCTGTATGTTTCAATTGCTAAATCACTCACCGCGGAGACACTACTGACTGCCCGGATCACTAGCATCGTGTATTAATTTAAACAACCATGTATACAAGAAAGTTAGAACTCTAGTTGAGAGAGTGAAAAGAGTTGAAAGAAATCTGGTAAAAAAGCGTGTCGAACATCGCCACTCAACTCAATTCTTGCTAAGACGAATGAGATCTGCGAGTTAATCATAATAATATAAGAAAGCCTGGTAAATAGTCTAGTTTATATGTGCCCGAGCAAATGTAGGCGTGAGGATCATTTAAGTTTTTCTTAAAAATATATATTTACATGTTTTGAGACTTAATGACGTTCCCAGCAAAAATAGAAATATTACAGCCATTTAGCACATATTTATGTTTCACCAATACACCACAACAAAACAGACAAAATGTGAAACAAATATGACAGACTAAACATACTAATATTCTTCAGGGTCCAGGCTTTTTTTCTAAAAAAAAACCAGCAGTCTAGTGAGCATAAATGACCACCAATAACTCAGTGTAAATTTTGAAAAGGAAGAAAGAATAAAGTCATCACATAACTGGAATGCAAAAAAAGAATATCAGATTATAGAAATCATTTGCACGGAACAGTCAATATTCCTTGACTTATCGGGAGCCTGTGAACTTCGTATTGTCAATTTTAATATTTATTTCAATATATAGCATTACTGATAACAATATTTCTTCTGACTGGTCTTAAACGCTTTAACAGCTATCAGTAATATATCAATTTATATCCCATACGCCAACAAATTTCTAAGCAACAAAAAAAACTTGAGTTTACCTAAATTGTGTAAATATTTTTACTAAACAGGAACAGGTTCATGTAAATGGCCGTATAGCACAGCTTCCAGCATGAATCATGCCACATATCCATTTACATTCGCAAACAGGTATTTTTCCACGTACTTTACAAACATGCCCACTCCCCAGTGTTTGTTTGAACGTTAAGCGAACATTATTATAATTGGTCAGTAACACAAACACGACGTACACACTTCAAATGTAGTTAATATATACCAGCGGTAGCCAAGACGTCGATCCTAAGCTGTTCCAAGTCACCCGCCTGATTCTTCGAAACAAGTATTGAGTGTCTTTTATTATCTATCCATTTTGTTTCCCTTTCATACACATTATATTGTGCTTTGAATTACTTTACTTTTTATGACGACTTAGCACATACAGTGTTAGTAGATCACTATGACTGATTTTAATATGAAGTCGCCAGCAGAGGTCAAAAGTTTGGCTACCCATGGTATATACCGTTCTCGAACGCACTGCGGTTCCCCTTGTTTTCACCAAAAAACTGACAGCATTCAGATTGCCTTCAGCGGTTCGCAAACTCCACACACAATTCACAGGTATTAACTGAAGAATGTAGAGCACTACTGGGTCGCAAACATGATGTATACGCTCGGTTGAATTCATAAATTACAGTGTCACAAACCGTTTATAACGTTGTAAAAGAATGAATTTTAGAAAAATTATTATTAAAATTGTTGATAAATAACTATATCTTGTCAATATTATCAGGGTTGTCAAGTGGTCCTAAAATGACATGCAGATGACCTTTGACATGCAAAATTATTTATGTGTGGTTTTGACAACCCTGTTGCTATCTGTATGATTTTTGTTGAATTTGATGGATGTTGGATCAATGAAATATAAAAAAATCGGCATGTCCTCTCAGTGATTAATCACTGACATTTTGTAGAATGTTATAATACTCTTAACACATCCTTGGTTGACCATTTTTCAGAATTGTAACAGAACTAAGATTTTTTTTATGATGATATCATTTATGTTATAGTTCAATTCTGTCTATTTATTGATTTGGCATTTACTTGGTAGAACTCCATTTTAATAGGGTAAAATATCAAGGTATTTCAGTTCTACAGTTTTTAAAAAGTTAAAGGTTGATAGCTATTTCGGCTTACGCCATCGTCAGAACTATGCTTTAAACGTACATTTACTTGGCTATATATACTGTCTAAGAAGAGATACACAATGCATCATATTATTCACTCTAACATACTAATTCAAATTCTAATTACAATATTGCACTTATTAACTGTGATTTTAGTGTTACAAAGAAAGATAAGCAGTCTGGGTTTTTAAAACCATTAATTAGAATACTTTAAACTGATATTTATTATTAATTATGCTACATTAAATTTATTAACTATGGCTTAAGTGATTTGAAAAACAATAAGCAATGTGGGATTTTCCACAGGTAAATTAGGAAAAAATATATTGATATTTATTGTTGATTACATTAAGGGTTTTAACAACGGTGATGGATTAATAATGGTTTGCTCATTTAAGATGTTTTGTTTATGTCTGGTAATTTCAAGTTGTTCTAGTAAATTTAGTTTTTGACCCTTATGACAAAGATGCAGAACGGTTGGAACTAAACTTAAACTAATGTCATGAGACTCGGTCAAAAAATGATTTGCAAATTGTGAGTCAGATTTGTTATTTTTAAAAGATCTTATGTGTTCTTTAACACGTGTTGATATGCTTCTACCTGTCTGTCCTATGTAATTCGCATTACACGATCCGTAATCCGATTCGGAATTGTAATCAATAATAAATATCAATATATTTTTTCCTAATTTACCTGTGGAAAATCCCACATTGCTTATTATTTTTCAAATCACTTAAGCCATAGTTAATAAATTTAATGTAGCATAATTAATAATAAATATCAGTTTAAAGTATTCTAATTAATGTTTTTAAAAACCCAGACTGCTTATCTTTCTTTGTAACACTAAAATCACAGTTAATAAGTACAATATTGTAATTAGAATTTGAATTAGTATGTTAGAGTGAATAATATGATGCATTGTGTATCTCTTCTTAGACAGTATATATAGCCAAGTAAATGTACGTTTAAAGCATAGTTCTGACGATGGCGTAAGCCGAAATAGCTATCAACCTTTAACTTTTTAAAAACTGTAGAACTGAAATACCTTGATATTTTACCCTATTCAATTCTGTCTTTCATATTCATCGATTTGTTTTAACGGAAACACGATTTTTTCCATATCCGCACCCTATACAGAGCATAATCCACAAAATGGTTCCTCTGAGATTCTCTACCCCCTGCCAGTCTCTTTGCTTTCTCCCAGGTCATCCCAGAGTCCCGTAGCTCCGGTGAGTATATCCTGTGGATGGTCATCAGTGGCCTTCCAAGGCATCGAGTTCCATCGGGTTGATAGAAGAAACAGGCAAGGTTCAGACTCTCTTGAGGCATCCGCAGCACATGTCCAAGCCAATTCTGTCATTGCTTTTTTATTTTGGATGAAATCCGGGGCTGGTTAGTCCGCTCCCTTATCTCCGTGTTCCTGACAAAGGTTACTCTGTGCTTTCGTAAGATGCCAAGACTCGCAACCGTAAAGCAGCACTGTCAAGATGCATACATTGAACAGGGGGCACTTAGTTCTGACCGAGTACAACCGTGAGTCCTTGATATAGTCAAACCATATAATATGAATAAAAATTTAATTTAACTAAATTTAAAAATTAATAAGCATGTTGATATATTGTCCAAATTATTATATTAGAAAATCCACCCAGAAATAATATCATCCATCATCCATCATCCATCATTTATTATTTGCTTTATTAAATAGTAATTACCTCGAGAACATCCTTCATAAACCGCCAAAAATCTACTTCTTGGACAGACTGAAAGGCGTCTGTCAGTAAGGACTCCTTATTGGATACTGCAGGTGTCCACAAAACCGACGGGGCGTCATTGCTTCCAATTAACTGAAAATTTCAAATTAATTTCTTCAATATAAATAGGCTACAAAACAATATATTTTCCTTATAGATCTGTTGAATTAAATTAATTTTGATTGTAAACAAAAAATCGAATAAAGTGGTCAGCAATCCAGAGTATATTTTAATACCAGCAACGAATATAGCTTTTTTTAATATTATATTTATGGACAGCATGACACCCGAACCAATTGTTAGCAATGTATTGAAAGTTGGGGTGACAATATAAAATGGCTCACCTTTTTATCAGACTTCATACTCCCTACACGAACTTTAGATTCTACATTATCTTTTTTGGTCATTCCTCTGCTGGGTGATCCGTCGAAGGTCTCAGTCGGCTCGGACCGATCTAAATATTCATCGAGGTAATCATCTTCAGAAACATTCTCGTTCATCGCCATTTCTAGGTTTTTAGCTTTATCAGCGTCTTCGATGGCAGTCTGTAGTCTTCGATACCTAGAAATTTCGATGTAGAATTGATCAACTACAATTTTTACATGATCCCAAATATGTTTAACTATAGGGATCAAATAGGGGATAATGGCAAAATCAGTAAGTTTTTATAATAACAAGCGGCCACGAGAATCAATTATCAACAAACGGTAATTGGAAAAATGATCCCAACATGGAAAAACTGATTTTAAGTGGTGGGTTTTTATTCATTGTATTAACGTATTTTTGCAAGAATTTATGAAGATTAATTTTATTTACAATGCTGGAGAAATTTATGAACGAGCAAACTAACTTCCCTTATCCTATTCTTTGCGTGAGTTGAGATATCAATAGGCTTTAAATAATCAAATTTTCTTAATTCTTCTTCGTATATACCTAATGCACTTTTTGCACGGTTTATTTTAACATGTTATCAAAATTGCACAGTCCAATGTAATGAGAACCTATCTTTAATATATCTATGTTCATGCTGTCATATTTTTATACACATACTTTACATTGCTTGGAATGTATCCACCGTTTAAACAGATAAATGATTGTGTTATATTTAGAAAAATTACAAACTGTTTACTAACGGTCAGTTTGAGTTCATCGGTACACGCTGATGAAGCACCGATATGTGAGAAATAACTTTAAATAAAAAAATGTTTTTCACAAGAAATGTTTTTTAAAACGTAAAATCAATTTTAACAGCTTAACGTCCGCTCGTTTTTTATAGAATTTCACCTGGCGGCCGGGCAATTTTGCGAAAAATTCGCAAACAATTGTAATTTTACTAAATTCACTATAATTTGTAAACCAATTGAGATATCTTTACCAAATTTAATTTTCTAGCTTCCCGATACTTTGCCGCATAAATCAATGTCATTTGAGCAGTGGTTCTTTATCTGTATATTGCATACTTATGTTGCGTAGTGAAAAAACCTAAATCTACTAAAAGATCTTCTTTTAAAATATGCAAAACCTACTTTTTCACATTGTTTTCTTTGCTTTTATGTTGATATATATTATAACTTATTTGGAAAAACTCTTTAAATCGAAACAAACCAGACACGATTTATAAATCAAATATTTAAACAGAACGTAAAATAATATTATGAAAAATCACATACGAAAAAAAAAAGTCTACCGTTTAGGGGTGTTTTTTCACGAAATAGTTTTGCATAATAATAATTTATTTTTTGTTAAATAATACATCAATATGTGTACTACCATCTCTCGTTAACATTTGAAATCAAACTCGATCCTAACCAAGTGATTTTTCAATATAATGGAATGTATGACATAGGACGCGTATATGCGTCCACGGTCCGCAACCGTTGGATTTCAAAGACTTAAATACGCGTCCACGGTCGTTAAGCTGTTAATATTTATTTGTTCATTTGTGGCTCATTCTGTCATTCATTGTATATGAATAAGCCGTTCTTCAAAATCTATTTCAGGCAAACATGTCCAAAGAGTTAAAATTAGTATTGAAGAATGGTGACTGAAATATATAGTTGTATCTATTCATACTTGTTTATTACATAAATTTAAGAAATAAGCAATATTGTACCATTCATCTTTGTCTCTCCCAGTTCTTCCGAAGAGGTAAAGAATAATTTCATCAGGACCACCGTCAGCCAGGTCATCTTTGGACCACAAATAACTGGCTTCATCTTCTTTAGACATCTTGTCCTGTTAGAGTAAAACATATTTATCAATTAAAGAGTCACTCGTTAATATCAATTATTTATGCCACTCGAACTGTTTGAACATTGTTGAAATTGAGAGATAAAATTGTTTCATTTAATCAGAGTGAATTAAAAGACTAGAAATAAAGAATAAAGTATTTTAAGTTATGAATGCAGATCGATTACATGCTCTATTGTCTGAAAATACAAGCTCACTCATAATACATTTATCTCCATATTTCAAGAAGTATTTCTGTTAATTATTAATGGCAGAAACCTATAAATAAACATTTTTTAGCTGTAAAGATTTTTTGTATCTACAGCTACCAAAGACTTTTTTGAACTGTAAACATCTCGGTCAATTGTCATTACAGTTTGCTTCATGATATTCGAAAAACTCGATTATCTCAAAACAATCTCATTAAATCAATAAACATCTAAGATACTCACATTTTTGTCTGCAGCGAGTACTTCTTTAAAATCATCCAATGATAGCCTATCATTTTCAATATCAGAGTATTCATTCGAGTTGTTGGAATGATGTCGCTCCTGGAATGAAAAGAAATACATTTTAATGTTGCTTCGGTAAACAGATTTGTTTGTAGGGTAGTAAAAAACAATTGACTGATTAAAACAAATCTAGCGGATATTTTATTAATAAATTAATTTACTCTTATGACAGGTGGATCATCGTCGGAGTCGTCATCGAGATACAGATCCGGGAAATCAGATGCTGGATCGATCAAAAATGAACTCAGATCCTTCTCTTCTTCTTGTTTCTTTTTAGAATGAAGATGTTCCTTAATGGCTGTAAAAATACGAAAATCGGTCATTATCGCAATATATAAAATGTGTCTTCTATCCGTCTGTAATGCATAGCACAAAACACTGCAAGTAAAAAACACACATGTAAAAAATATCTTCAGCAGGCACTAACAACTCTCGGTATATCAATAATATTAATATAATTTAAGATTTCGACTGAAGGTGCTTGGTGGAATTTCAATATTAAATTTAAATCGTTCAAATTATATACACTCCCACAGATTTTGTCACTAACGACCCGCGTTTCGCCTTTCGGCATCTTCAAGCGTCAGTTCAAGTTTATCCGTGCACTTGAACGCCTGAAGATGCCGAAAGGCGAAACCCTGGTCGTTAGTGGCAAAATCTGTGGGAGTGTACATAATTTGAACGATTCAAATTTAATAATATTAATATTTATGAATTATTTATTATAATGAAATGCGCATTTTGAATTGATAAAGTATGGCGCATAATGATTACTTAAAAAAGATCTCCTATGGAAAATTTTTGCTATATATTTACAGATCTTTAGTAACCTTTTATGAGGAATGGCTTCCGAGGTGTCCTCGACTGGGGTGAACCTTTTACAGAGTCTGAATAACTGTCTTTGTCCGCTGATGTGCCAGACGTATCATGAGGACTGCGGCATATAAAAACATATTAATAAGGAGGTAAAAATAATATTCAACATATTGACTGTGGAAAGGCAAAAAGGATGTAACCTACAGTATTTTCAGAGCAGTTTTTTTCAATTTAAGTTAGTGATCTAGAACATGTCTGTATGTTTTCTCGAGTGACTTAAAAAATCGAAACAGTAATCTAGTTGCATTGGTTGCCATGCCAATTTTATTTTTTTACATTCTATTTTATTTTAAAAAGAAGACCTGCAACAGTTTTTTAACGTCAGGTTATTTCCACCAACCCAAAGATAATGGTCGTACTGTTAACACTGGTGAAAGTCCAAGGGAAAAGTCTCATTAGCTGCGTTTTGCGTGGTGACACATGCAGCGTGCATATCAAACATGCGCTCTGCAAATGCAAGTGCCCTGAGTTTTCAGGGAGTGTTTCACGTGCACAGACGCCTCGCAAAATGCTGCCACTGAGGCCCTACGCTAAAATAACATAACATATATGTTATGTGTATCATTTCTTTGAACTTTTTTATCGTTCCTAGTGACCTCTACAATTCCTATACACAATACCAACGAATATCCATTTATTTACTCTGACAGTGGATGGGGAAGAGGATGATAGTGACATTCGGTTCGTGTAACCAAACCTAATATATAAAAGGAACAAGCTGAAGACTATCTCGATACATTTTAGAGTGTTGCTATATGTACAGTGGGATCCGGATTTATCATAAGGAGAAAAATTAATGGGAAAAAATGATAGATCAGAGTTCCACTGTAATATCAATAGAATAGAGAATATACCCTGCAGATCCATTGACACACCACATCGCGCATCCTCGGTGAACATTAGCTCCGCAATTCTTTGAACTAAAAATATGCAATAAATTGTATCAATTTTTTTGTATGAAACTAATTTTTCATTGATAGTTATTGTCGCTGACATCTTAGAAAGCTTATCCAGCTCATAGTACTGTATCTGACATAAGAGTAAAACAAGGGATTTACTTTGTAAGTTGAATAAAAAAACTTACGGTGATACAGTAAACGGTTTGTTTACAGAAATCTTTAAACGATTTTTGAATATATGATTCAATCATTATGAAAGCTATTATAGCGTTGTATTCGAGTACCCTTTGATCAACATACTCTAATAATGTGTCAACAGAAGTAAGTGCTGTGCTGTGACTATTGTGATTGATAAATCATTATTCTTCACTAGCATCTTCATTTTCTTTCTCTTTTGGTTGACTGAGATTAGAAATAATATCCGTATCACTCATTCGTTGAAAACCCAGACCATGGTTATTTTCAAGATCATTGTTAATAGTTATTTTCAAGTCAAGGAGATAATTTAAGTGTCACAAGTGTCAATTGATACTTGTAACCATGTCCGCTCTCAATGTGAAGGTTATAAACTCTTAACGGAGGGATCTACAGATAATATGTTCAATGAGAACTGCTTGTTATTCGTTCACTCAACTTCGTTATTTTGGAGAGAATAAGGATAGAAGAATAGGAAAAGACTAACTTTAGTATGCTAATCACTTTTACTGCGCCAAAAAAATACTAACGTTTTATGTTTATCAATAAAAGAGTTGATAATTTTCTTCGGCGAACTCTTTCTCTTTCTATGCTGACTGCTGTCATCTTCTTGGTTCTCCTTCTCGTCAGACTGGCCTGACTGTGAAACCTCGCTGACGGATTGATCGGATGCAGCGTTTTGTTTCTCCGAATGAGGAGCGTCGGCTTCGTCTTTTGAAAACAATGGCAACGACGGGGCGTTTGTTGTACTGGAGAAGTTGGCGTCGTTCAAATCAAACTGAGCATTGTACACCGACATCTTTGACTTGTCTGGGAATGCCAGGCAAATTGGATATTTTTTGCTCCAATGGCTGAAAATAAATGAATTTAAAAGCCGGATTTCAATACGGATAATAAGGATAAGGTACATGCATAAAACACAACCTTGTCAAAGAATGATGCAAGGAACGAAGATAGATGAAGGATATTATGTATCATTTATATAGGAGTATGCAATTTTTTAGACTGTCCAAAAAGAGAATTGTGTGTGCATGACTTTTCATCCGTATACCATTCACCTAGTATCGCATCACAATCTTAAAATCATATCATACTAAGAATACTTATAGGTCATGAAACAAATACAAAATGACAAAAAACCATTTTATATTCGGGCATTATACCAACACCTTGCATGGTTATGTGCATGCAGCTGCTGTTTCACGACCGCCTTTCATAATGTAATAATGATCAATAAAACAAATGAATTTACTCTTGATGCTTTTAGCAGGATACAGATTTGCACCGATCTATTGACTGTGCACTATTTTGCTTAACCCATCAAGTTTTAAGTGCACAGCTCGCACATTAAAACCGATGCTAGAGATGGACACGTGCTCCACAAGCAAAAACAATGCCCTGTTTTATCGTTGATTTATAAGAGCAATATTTCACCGATTGCATTGAGTTCTACAAAGATCACAAATAAATTTCAGTTATGAATACTTTTTAATTTGTTCAATTGTTCAATTGTTCAAGTCCTCGAATAAATACATGAAAACAATGAGTTCAAAAAATATACAGGAATGTCCTACCGCTTTTTTACAATTCCGCCAGGTAACAATTTAATATTGGCTCCATCCAGATTGTAAATTCTATGCTGGTAGAAAGGCACTTTGTGTAACTCTTCATTCCACAGAGCCCGCTTTGGAACCTTGTTGTGAGTGAATGACAGCCTTAAGGTGCTACCTAAAACCAGAAGCGAGTGTTTCAAAGCCATTCAAGAATATTATATAGCTCCGGATATGTATACATAGCGGGTAATGCTATATAGTAAACTCAAATATGTACATATCGGTTGTAACGCAAAATTCAATTACAATAACCATTTTTCTATGGTGTCTTTATATTTTAAACATTTGAATTCCAATCTTTTATGTTGAGTATGTCTGCCGCCTGTGTGGTCGAGTGGTCAACGTTGTTGACTTCGGTTACGGGTTCAAATCTTTTAAGAAATTGGTTTTATAAAATTGATTTTTCAATCGATTTATGAATTTCTATTCAAAGGCATGGATGTATGTGATGTTTTGAATTCGCCCCTCCCACCCATCCTATCCTATGAACGGGGCGTATCGAGAGCGGTTAGCTTACCACTAGTCCTGTCCTAGCCCTATCCTTCTATCCCTACTCTCTTTGGAAAAAGAGAGGTTGAGCAACTGAGTAACAAGCAGTTCTCGTAGAAACACTTCTGTTGAGATAAACTCCATTAGGAGTCCATATGCTCCACATCGGGAGCGGACATGGTTTAAAAAAAAAATGTGTAAAAAATTCACAGCACGCTTTGAAAAAAAACACCAGCAGTTCCTATTTATTTCTATCCCATCTAATATTTTTGTGGCGAAAAATAAAGGTGCTGAGATGCAGACGATCTAGCGCAGGGCAGCACAGAATTGGCAGGTGCAAGCAGGCGAAGCAGACATGTGCAACCAGTGTATGCTGTGACAGCTGCGTCACGCAAGTGACATATATGACCGATACATAATGACCCACAATAACTCATTTAATGTCTACATGAGTAATATTGTACGAACAATGTTCAGTTTGCACTAATTTTTTTAATAAGTTTTTCTCCAGTCATTTTCGCAGCAAAATCTCCAACGGACCACAAAGCAGAGCAGACGCATGTTTGTGCTTCTTCGTGTAATACAAAATCTGTGCTGCCTTGCACTGCATCACCTACATCGCAGCATCCGGCTAGCCTAACGCTCTTTTCATTTCACAAACAGATTAGTTCTAAATCCTATCTTTTTGTGGTGTAATCTCTATACTGTATAAAGTAATAAGAAATTTATATTTAAATAACATTCAAGATGTTGGAGTAAGTAAGTTGATATAGTGTCTATCTCTTATAAGTTAGTATCTATACATAGGTTAATCTAAATCAATTAAAACATAGTATTGACGATCGTGTAAAGTCGAAATAGCTGTCGAATACTCATACTAATTTGCTTCTAAGCACCTTATGACAAAAATATCAATATGACATTCACTTACCTTCCAATTTCATAAATGCAGTTTGCGTGAATGATATATGGTAAGTGAGTGGGTCGTATTTCCCGAGCATGTAAACGTTGATCCATCCCTAAAATACACAAACGAATATAGCAACCATCAAATGCCAGTTTGTAACGAGGTATTTCAGCAGGGTTATTCTCCAATTCATTAGGATCTAGACTAGAGATGCCGAACTGAAATCGCTCGATGGACCAAATAAAATATTGCATGTCTCTGACAGGCCATACATAAATATATTGAACCTTAATAATAATACGATATTTTTGTATTATTAATCAAATAAACAGCTCACTATTAAAATAGTTTTATTATTTTGTTAAATTTTTAATAACATATATTCTGACCAATATAGCCAGATAGCAACCTGCGCATGCCAATCTGTCTTGCTCAGTCAGGGCCACATGTGGCCTGCGAGCCATAGCTTGAGCATGCCTGATCTAGAAACTAATTATTAGAGGGTTTCTAATTCTCAACATTGAATTCAATTTTTACAGTTAGAACACCTTAAATGTAACAATTGCAGATATGTTCACTGTTGTTATAAACCAATCAAAAGAGTGTCTTATTAAAAGAACACTAGTGAGCCGCAGCACAGCTGTTGCAGAGCACTGGTCTAAATACTCGAGAATAGCCCAGTAGGTAAACATATAATTGATGGACTTACCTCGTATTTCTTTAGAGGTTCAAACTCCACAATTTTTGGCATCCTAGCCATTGGCATTTTTGAAAAGTCTGGCTTCAAAAAAGTTTCTTTCAGTTTCTTAGTATCACTATTGTACCCCAGATATTCTAGTATATACATGTTAAGCCTATTCAACATATAAGTGAACCAGATACCCATCAAAAACCCATTAAACATATACGAATTTGGGTAAAGTATTAATGATAACACTAAAGATGATGTGATGAAAATCATTGAGCACGAGATGAAGCTGTTTCTTTTCGCAGAAGTGACATTCGGCTGCATGAGATTTAATAAGCCATTTAACGATCCATCGTTTTCGACGTTAGCTTCTGTAATCACATTACCGTCAGTTTTCGTCACCAAATCAAAATCTTCCAATGCGTCTACTCCGGATTCTATCTCCATCTCTTCGTCGTCCATGGATGAATTATTGGAGGTTAAATTCACTTTATCGGGCTCTAAAACAAAACAACAACAAAGCAGTTTTATCAAATGTGAAGATGCGTAAATATTTTTGTACACATCTTGAATGTTTTGAAAAAATGTTTCGATGTAAGTTGCCAAAAAATGTTCGATTTATGAATATGTTTTTTTAGATGACCTAGAAAGAATCACACATCAACAGTGTAGAGCAGAAGTCAGCAACTTTTTTACAAGGACAGGCACCCTAAATAGTTTCGATACAATAAATGAAACTATCATAATTTTCCTGGATGAAGGAGACGTGAGTTTCGTCACTCGATTGATAGTTTGGATAACGATGTTTTCGTCATTTTATAAAGATCCAATATTAAATTAATAATCACAAAATTGATATAAAGATTTAATTTTGATAGTTTTCAAGACGGATGACATCAGAGTTGTCAAAACCATTGATAATGCTTTCGTAAAATGTAAATAATTTCGCATATATAAGCTTACACGTGCATCATTTTGGTGACTGGCGGACTTTAATGCTTTAATTTTATTCTGTGTTTTGTGACAACCCTAATAAGGATTTGTTAAAACATTCTCAAAAATTATAGTGATACAGCTTGGCTGGCAGGAATGAGATTAATCGTTGTCTGCCTAGATGTATATAAAGCCGATTGCTTATTCCCAGGTTGTTGACCACTGATATTTTTGTTTGACAATGATACCTTTACAATTGCCTTTTCTATGATACAACAAAGTCTGCACCTATAGATTGGCGCTCTGCGGACAAAAGGGTTAAGGTCTGCAATTTTTTTGTCCATTATCGCCCAGATATTCTCAATTTTGTCTAGATCGGGCTACTTGGCCGTAAAAGGCTCTTTATGCCAAGATTTGACTAAAACTCTTTTACCTTGAACAGGCAACTTTGACAGTATTACAAAAAACTAACACAATCTAAATACATACAGAATGTTGTTAGAAATTTTCATTAACCTTTTTGTCTTTTCTTTGCGTCGGCCGTCTCGGTGACATTTTGATTCGTGTCACTAGAGCTGGTCATTTCCATTTCCGTGTCTGTCATCGTGCTACTGTGCGAAATGACCGGCGGAGATAGTTCCGATAAGTTTTGCACACTGCTTGCTAAGGAGGACACCTATAAAATATCAATGTAAATTATACCAACAATTACGAATAGTAAAAACTGTGCCTACGATATCATATTTTACCATCCACAAACGATGAGAAACCAAGATGAACATATTTGATCTTCTAAATATCCTACAACTACTGTGCTGTTGTTTTATAAATTTAATATGCAACAACTACTACTATGTGCAATTTATTTTTATATTTTTCTTATATATATGTATGCAATATTTGTGATTGGGTTATTAACACAAAAACGTTCTAAAAAAATCAGGTTGTCAGAGAAGAAGAAAACTAGTTTTATTAAGATCAACTGTAATGTTAGACTTCAACAAAACTAGATTAGACAATGAATTCATATTTTTTAACAATCATATGAATTCGCGTGTTTCTAGCAGGGCTGTGGAGTCAGGTAAAAATGAAACAGCTCCAGCTTTAAATTGAAAAGCGACTCCGACTATGAATTGATTTTTTTAATCATGTCTGTTTAACTTACAAATCTGCACACCATCAGATCATTCTAGTATGTAGATTTCACCAATTAATATGATTTTTTCAATATCTTTAAATTATTTTTCTGCATCCGGAACAAACACCGGACTTCACGACTCCCGACTCCAACTCCACATCCCTGGTTTCTAGCCTGTCGAAAGGCATATCAACAGGCAAGTTGCTGTGTTTTTACAATTAAATTTTAAGAAACGTTTCAGTATATTTCATGCTTGCAAATGAGATGCCTCCATTATTAATATGTATATTCCACATTGGGAAAAGACATGCTTTAAAAATATATACATTATATTACTACTCATAGCTCAGGAAAAGATATAGCTTTGTGATACATATGTATATATTATATAACCGACATTAGTGAAAAATTCTGCATAGGTATTTTTTATAGAATTTTTTGTGTCACTAACCCATCAATATATGACTTCAGATTTAGTGACTGAAGACAGTTTGTATCTGTATTTGTGTGTTATTTGACTTAATTTTATTATGATTTATCATTAGTTGAGTTCATACAGTATTGTTTGTGTTGATTAGTTTGTGTCAGCCTGTAGAATGTTAATCTTCATTGCTGATTGAATTTTATTTGTTATTTTATATGGTTTTTCGTTTAATCAGTCATTCTAACTCGATGGCTGCCACAGACGAGATATCTCGTAAAATTTTTCATTCTCAACACGCCAGAGACGAATTATCTCATCGATAACTGATTAAATTAATAGTTGCAAATTATAGCCGGCGTGCTGGGTAATTACTACTAATTATCTACGGCAGCTAAAATGCGTATTTATTCAAATAAATATATAATTTGATTGAGAGCTCCAGATGTAAAACATGTGACAGTATTTATATTGATGTGTCTATTTTTTTATATGTCACGCGCTGCACAATGTTGCGCTTGTGCACGATGAGCAGAGAGAGAGTATGTGTTTGAGCGTGAGTTTAGACAGACGGCACTGTCACCTGGTGTATTATATTACTAGTTATATAATTATAACGGCAAAGTAAAATAAATAATAAAACTATTGATTTCATGCAGTTTCTAAGCATACAAATAATAAAATAAAAACATTATGTATATATATACAAAAAAAAGATGTGAGTACTGAGTACAGAGATAATAATTAATTAATAATAAACCCAGTTTAATTTGATAAGACAATATTGTTTTGTGGTGAATTGAAGCTGCATGCTGAGTCTTTAAGTTTTACTAAATATTAAACCTAATTGTAATATCTGCATCAGTCGAAAATGAAGTGTATATTAAGATTTGTTAAATAATGCATACGAATTGGCATTAACCCATCAAGCTTGATCGGAATGTTGTGCACGTGGATCAAAAACCATTCCCAGGGATGGAAGCGAAAACAATGTCCTATATTATCCTATATTTTTGAGCGCAATATTCAACTGATTTCGTTCAGATAACTTAATAACTATTAAGAATAGATTCACATTTGGGTTGTGATTATTTTTTATCGTATTTTATTTGATTCGATAAAGTTATCAACTGATAAATTTAATGTTTTTTTATATACATAATTCGTAAACATATTTACAAATTAAACCAATAAATTCTTTTTTTAGGCTGCCATCATAATATTTGAAAGGTATATATTTTTAAAATAATATCAGTCTAAACAAGAAGGAACTAAAGGTGGCCGGAGCTTTTTAGAGTTAACAGTTCGATGGCCTGAGTGATATTTTTAAATAGAGAAATACTCGACAACCACTGGTGTCATAAAATAATTGGCCTAAATGTCACCAAATATGTTTTTCAGACCAAAACAACTTTTTTATATTTCATGAGCATTAAGTTATTCATCAGAAATGAGAAAACGAAATTCCAGTAACATTTTAAGTGTTAATCGAATAAAAATTGTGTGTAAAACTTAATATTAATATAAACTTCACCATTGTCTTCGTAAAAAAAATGTAATATGTCCCTGGGACTGAAATCGATTTAAGATTGCCGAGCCTGAAGGGTTAATGCAGAAATTGTAATAATATATCACATAACAAAGACTGAACTATTATTATTGGTAGTGATTCAGGGTGTTTTTTATTATTTATAGTGCCAGAACATCAGAAATCACAGATAAATATAATAGAATGGAGTTTTCGGTACATTTGCACTCAACATATGTTGACATCTGTCGAGATAATTGTTCTCGGGACTGATATTGGTATAATTTAGATTGATGTCACATACTAATAATAAACTATGGATCATAAATGAATCAGTCAATGAATGCATTGATATAAGTGAAATTTTGTATACAGTGAAAACTTCTGTAAGACATTTTTAGAAATCTAGGAGCAGTAAGTGATCTGAACTAAAAGTAATAGCTCGAGCCACATTGAATCTTTAATAAATTATTGTTAATATTCTTTCTTTATAGCTTTATGGGAAATTTATAAATTGCTGCTTTAAGTCATATGATAATTAATGAAGTTCAAACAATAATCAATTAATTTAGCATGATAATTTATACGAGAATGCAAATAAATGAGATTCTCATGAAAATATGTACCAAGCTTGGTACAACATTTGTAGCACTTGAAGTGACAGAGTAAGCTGTTGGGAAGAAGCTATCTTAAATCCGTCAATAGATGAGAAATTTTGTTTAGGATAGACTGAAAAATCAATCAGTGTAACTGTCTGTACCAGGATTCAAACAAATGAAAATCGCAATCAAAGACAATGACATTGCCTATTCATCTATCATCTGACAATTTTAATAAAAATATTAACTTAAAAAAATCATATAACATAAACAAACCTTGAAGCTTATCATCTCATTCGTGTAAATTAAAAGATGGTTCCGTTTTGTTTGACAATACTCAGTTTTAGAGTGTGTAAGCACTTCATAACAGACATGCCATTTTTTTATTGTGTTTGTTATCATAACATCTGATGACTAACTGACGTTCTGGCAAAGATACCTAAGTGACATGCTCAAGTAGACAATACAGTGCAGTTCACGAGTCACTAAGGTAAAGTGTGACGTGCAAATACAAATTAAAAATGAGGCGTACTTGATTTTCAGTGCTAGCACAACTATTCTGATCGATATCTTGGATCAATGAATTCTCCTCAGAGTCTGTTACACTCGCATTATCTGCAAGTCCTTGTTTATCTCTTATTTCGGTTCCTGCGGTTTGGATAAAATAAAAGATGATTATAAATTACGCTATAAAAGTAAATAAAATAAGTAAATAAAATAATATTTAAAAAAAAAAAACTCAGAATGATTCTTAATATATATATTATAGTAATATTGTCACTAGAAATACTTTACGCAATTTTTCTTTATTCAGTATTCATCCAGATATACGAAACTTTGAAATTTATTTTTTCCCGCTATTTACATATAGGTAATTCTTCTTAATCTTTATACTTGTATAACAAAATTTGATTGTTCAAATTTTGTACACTTTTATAATGTTTTCCACTGCCTACTCGGGTTTCGCTTTTCGGCATCTTCAGCCAATCAAGTGCACAGATGAACTCGAATGATTCATCAAAATATTATTTTTAATGGGGTTAAACATCCGGAAATAAAATGAAATAAAAAAGTTTGACTGGTTGTGAGACGAAATGGATACTCCTAGTATATGTATCATTTTACTTTACAATCCTTTTTGGTTAAGATTGTAAATCATATTCTGCCTATCTAAGATTTATATATCATTAAACTGTAGTAAATAAAGTGAACTCTGTTTTGTCCGCCATGTCAGAAAGTGAATAAATATGTTTTGGATATTTTCAGTACATGCAAGTAAAAAGAATCACCACATGGCTAACAGGAAGTGAGAAAAAAACATATTTATGAGGAAAACCAAGTTTCATGATTTATTATATTGACTACCAATTTTATATTATTCATTTCGTCAGTTGTTTGGAAGAAGTATTTGAGATTTTACCAATGATCTCTACATAAACAATCCTCGAAAAATATGAGATGAATTCGAATAACAATGGATTATTACTCAACCCAATTAGGCCTTTGTCTATTATTTGGACGAATACGTTGAATAAAGAGAAATTTTAATAACAAAATAATACAGAAATAAGCTTGAGTGTATAATAAAACAAAGACATAATTTCTTGATATATATTCGATCTGAATTTACAGTTCTTAAGTAAACATACTATTTATCAATTGAATCGCAAACATGTGTAAATTATGACAACTATTGAATGATCGGAGCATGATTATTCATTAGTCAAAAATATAGGCATGCAATACTGCTCTCATAAATAACAAGCAATTTTAGCAAATGTTTTATCACTGGCACTTGTTCTAAGCCTAATAAAAAGGTATCGGTAAAAAAAAAAAATGTTGATGGAGGAGTAAGAAGACTTTTGAAAAATAATGAATTTCGCAAATGCTTCAATTTGACACTGTTAAGATGCTTACCTGCACCTGGCTTGGCAGAAATCTAACTACTGTATTAACAAGCGCAGGATTTCCTTCTCGAGGACTAAAATATTACAATTATCATATATTCTAACGGTAGACAAATATTTACGTAGAAAGAATATTAAAATACGTATTATTTCAGCGTGATTATAATTACAAAGATAATACCTGAGTAAAACCGTTCACTATACCTTCTGGAGTCCTCGAAGACTTGATATCTTCCACGGCTTGGGCAATCTTATCTCTAAAATCGCTGAAAAGTTTCCATCGATCGTTGTTGCTCACGTCTTTGTCTTTAGAGTCCTTGGATGATTCGACATCACTATTTGTGTCGACGCTGTCGGACCGTTTATTAAATTTACTAAAGTATTCTTTTATCGGTGATCCGCTATTTTCATATTGACTATCGAGTATCTTCTTCTCTACTGTATTGTCTTTGGCGCAGTCTACATCTCTTGCCTCCGATTTGGCATCTTCTTCATTGGGTTTGTCAGGTTTGAAAGCTTTTAAGTATTTGTCGATTATTGACACGCCGGCTTTTTCCTGTTTTTTTGTTTTCTTTGTATTGTCACTAGTTTCTAAGGCGGCCGAATTGCTGGCCTCTGAAGATAAAAACTCTTCTAGCTCTTCTTGGTTTGCATTATATTTGATAGATGGAAGGGACATGTTCGGAAGGGGAGCTGAAAATTAAATCAAAGTTATGAACAATAATTTGTTTTGTTTCAATTTTTATGACTTTCTAATCATACATGAAATGGTTGGTACTCAACAGTGAAAACTAGTAATAACACATACATAAACACCCAATGTATAATTTAATGTTTCTAATATAGTGATATTGGTGAAACATTTGTCATATTTTTTTCATCTATCCATGACCAGCTACATATAGCTATGTTATACAGTGAAACGCGATTCTACATTTTCCAAGGGACCATAATAAAACAAAGAATAATGGGGGGAAACCGATAATGAGGGAAATCTTCAAATAATATTTAATTTTCAATTAACTTATTTATTTATTTCACTTTATTTATTAAAGAATATATAAATTTATTATTTAATTGCTTAATACACACTAAGTTGCCTATTTGTAGCTTGACACTTAAATTTTGACAGACACCCTTCAAATTTATGTTATTTTCTAAATTAACTTTTTTTCTATGTCGACTCGTTTTTTCTCCTAGATTTTTTCAACACCTTGAATTTTTTTCAGTTTCTTAGCTGGAATTCTAGTTTTCTTCATAAAAGCATTTTAGTTTTGGCTTTTGAGTTAGAAAAATTCGCACAACCAGATGCGATTTATGATTTATGAGCGAAAAAAGAGATATTAAAAAAAAAGATGAATTGGGATAATTGGAATAATAATTCAAAAATGCTGTTCGTACTAGGATTCAAAAACATGAGGTCCGGCATGGAAGCTCAGTAATATAAAAAAAATGGATTTTTGAAACGGCCTCATAAATCGAAAGCCCATTGTACTAAATATTTTTACTTGGACACAGTGGCGTAGCAAGGGGGGTGCGGCAGGGGCCGACCGCCTCGGGCGACACATTGTTGGGTGCGGCATTTTCAATAGATAAATGCAATATTTTTCGAGAAATTACAAGTAAAAAATTAAGTAACCTGTAGTAAAAACTCCTAGTTCATAGATAAAAAATAATAGAAGTGGGGGCGACATGACCCCTTCCTACACCACTGGTTGGACCAAACTCCACTGGCTCAAACACGAAATTATAAATACTTCAATGCAGTTAAGATAAAGATATTTTATACTAAGAGATAAAAGTAAGCATAAGAATCATTAGAAAGGCAAGTATAGTTATTATTAAAAGCAAAACATACTATGAGGATTCCTCAAATTAGGATGAAGAAGTTTTAAATCAGCATTCACATTGGCAGAAGCTAGCGAGATCTACATAAAAATAGCAAAAAAATACATTACAGGATTAAAACCTTAAAATATCAATTATTCTAAATAATATATATATATACACACATTAGATAGTAAGAAAATGCAATTCTACAAAGTTGATAAATAATATGTACACAGTAGATAAAAGCAAATACTTTGTAAAATCAAAAAATTTTGATCTACCTATTTCAAAAATACTTTTTCATTAACAATACCAGTTCCAAGTATTGAAAACCGAAAATGAAATATTAAATAGTAAATAATGCTACAAACTTACAACATTCCATCTAAAGTAGAAATAAAAATCATGACATATATGTATACTTGGAGTAAATGTGTCGTGATGACTGTATTCAATTATTTTAGAACGATGTTATTTATGTTCAACATTGAAACACCACTAGTCACTTCAAATGAAATAAATCACAAATCTACTCTTATTGTTAAATATTTGCTTGGATGTAGTATACGTTCAAGTAAAAATAACCTTATGTAAGTATGCGTAATACTTAAAAAAATATCAAAAGTTACATAACCTTTAAGTGCAAAGCTCAGACCTACATAAACTACATCCACATGATGGAGTAAAAAAAAATGTTTTAATATAAACAATTATGTCATAATAAGATCTTTTATTGTAAGGTACGATGAATAAATTGATCAATGTTTACATTCACATATCAGCGAAGGGATTATGAGATAATTGTACAATGCAATAACCAAAGGGTTACATATAATATCATAAATCAAAAAAATCATTTGAATATTGGAGCTTTGGGATGAATATTATTTTTTAATCAATATATCGTTGACAATGTGTAATGAGTGTACTTAAAGTCTCATTCAAATCTCATTGTTATTTTATGCACTGACAACTAATCTACGCAAACTATTAGCAAAAGTAAATAGGTATAGATAAAACATTAAACTTTAGAACTAGCAAAAAAGCAGAGTTAAAAACAAAAATACAGCATTTATAGTAATAAATGTATGTAAATGTACCTTTCGGAGCTTTACTTAGGACATGATTCTCTCTTTAATTTCCACATTTTATCGAGTCCTACGTAAAACTTAAAGTTCACCCTAAAATACCAAGGAAGTGTTAATAGAACACGATAGAAGAGAGTGCAAGGTACTAGTTATCAAAAGATATAAAAATCAATTCGCAAATAGTAGTATTAGTAATAAATTGTTATCTGATGTGACACTTACGGGGTGTTGATAAGTGATCCATCTGTTTTTGTATCACGAGCTGTCACACTGAAAATTACATTACCGCTGTGTTGGAAGAAATCACTGGCAGTGCACTTTGAACTTTTAATAAAATTATTAATACAATCGAGGCGCATTTAAAATGACTGAAGGACAGCAGCAATCAAAACAATAGTCACAGATAAAAAGATAATGTTATTAAGTTGCAGATTGTCATACGTCAAAATTGTTTTACGTTTTACACCTCCTATTGAATTGCCATTCAAAAAAAGTATTGATTCCTTATTTCTCGGATTATTGACAATGTATGGAAATCATGTTTTATGTAAAAAAAGAAGTGCATCCGTACATACATTGAATTACATTTTTCACAAAATTCTCTATATTGTACATTTAAACATCAATGTAAGAATAAAATTCATTTGACCAAGTCAAAATAGCTGTACAAGTAAAGTAGTACAGTTTGCAATAAGTCAAACAAGATATTATGTTGTGCAAAAAAATATAATAACCTTATGCAGTTACCGATTTAAATTATTAATATTTTCAGTGTGTATCTAAAACGTAATTACTTTCCATTTGTGGCATTCCAATTATTGTTTTTTTTACTATTTGTATTATTTAATCATACACTGATTTTTGACAGTATAGTGAAATAAATAAATTTATTGAAACGATAAGTCAAGGTATATTTAAAAATACGTGCCACAGAAATTTTGCGCGGGAATTCCCAAAATATATTCACATGTATAAGGCAGACGCATCTCTTATTTCTTTTATTTTCTTCAGGTATTGCTAGATTTTAAAAATAATACCGGGTTTACTATAGGTATATTTTTTAGGGTAGCAGCATTTTAATTACAGCTGTGCCGTACATATACATAAACACCTCACACATATTGTTATATAGTATTTTTATCAAATGCCGTAAAGTAAACTATGGTTAGCATACCTAATCATATTGTTTTATATACTGTTCACGAAAAATTTACTGTTTCAGTGCAGATGCTTATGCCATAGAGGCGAATTTTGATTGTATCGCTCTATTCTCTATCAGTAGGTTGCCACTGGTGGTCGTTCGCTCTCTTTGTTACATAGTTTCGCGATATTTTCACTTTCGTAGATCTTTTGTATTAATTATAAACACAATGTTTTATCAAAATCAAGGATCTGATAACGTTCTTTAATTTCTGTTCAATAATTGACTTATAACTTGTGAAATATACAGCCGTATACGCTTTTATTTCAGATAGTGACCTAAGTGATCCCTTTAAGCTTTTGTGTTGAATTAAAAAGCCCTTGATATTTAGTTTTTTGTTATAATA
Organism: Himalopsyche anomala; assembly: GCA_031772345.1. Lineage (NCBI taxonomy): Eukaryota > Metazoa > Arthropoda > Insecta > Trichoptera > Rhyacophilidae > Himalopsyche > Himalopsyche anomala. The sequence continues at coordinate 8,669,469 of CM062840.1, forward strand.
TTTATATTAGTGATATCTGCGTTCCCGATATGGTCGGGAGCGTTTTCTAGCAGTCTTCGAGGCTGTTTTTGTTTTCCGGTAAGTCGATCGATTTCTTTTTTATATTTTATTTTGTAAACTGTGTGCAATAAATATAATGTAGGGACATAATAAGTTATTTAGTATTCACACTGAGCTCAGTCGCAAGACATAACTCGCATGGGAATATGTATTTGACAGTGCATAGTAAAAATTCAACGCAAGCCCAAATAATATCAATAACAATGTAAGACATAAACATTTCATTCCAAAGCTTTCCTGGTTGACTTTAGATTTTGACGTAATCACAAATAAATAGATTACTGATAACACTTCAAAGAATGCATTTGAAGTAATTAACGTTAAGATATTTAGATGGATGATTTTTATAAAATACTCGCATTATTTTGTAATAATCATATGAATGCAAGATACGTCATATTATCTTTTTACTGTATATTCATATACATAAATCATAATACAATAAATAAAAATCGTTGATGGTGTACTCAAATATACTATAATTATCAAATATTTCCATTAGATTAGGTGGATTTTTAAATTATGATTTTGAATATTGTGGTCGTATCAAAGTTGGTTATTTTGTGGAATACCAATATGCCTACTCTATTTTTTTTTTAAATATTTTTTACAGACTATATATACTACTAATAGTTTTAATAAATATTTACTCTACGGTGGCATAGTTAAAAATTTAGGGCCCTCAAGCAAACGTTACGCAAGTCCCTCCGCGCAATTTTTGTATAGAGCAGTGATGCACAAACCGCGGCCCTTTTTGAATTTTGTGGCGGCCCTTATATCTCTTTCTCAAAGATATTTTTTTCACACAAAACATTTATTTAATAAATGTAAGAAAGCTTTTTCTTCAATGACGGAGAATAAATCGGTTCATAGAAACAGGCTTACACATATTATGTCAAATTAAATTATGAATTGCATATAAATGATACATAAATATTTCACAATGAAACGAGTTTTAATAAGCAAGCACTCATAATCCTTTTTTGCATGGCTTATTTATTTTCAAAATAACACGGTCAAAATAATATAATGGATGTATCTAAATTCACTTATTTTTTTACACTATTTTAAGGATGGATTTTACATGGAACGTACATATGTTCTGTATAAAAAAGGATTGATCGTACTTTAAATCATTATTTTCTTTGCGGCCCGATAGAAGGTAAAGGTTGTGCATCACTGGTATAGAGTATGTAGAAATCCCCCCCCCCCCCCTGACTCATTCATTGGATGACTATGCTATTTTATCTCAATATGAAATTGCCCACGCCATAAAATACTGCAAATATTATTATTTTTATACTTGATTTATTTTATTGACATAATTTAAAAAAAAAATGAAAGCTACTGTATGTATATTCTAAGTTTCATTGCCCGCTCATTATTCTTGCATTCTTCGAAACATTGATAACATTGTTGACATTTACCAATATTTAAAAACAAATCAAAATATACGAATAGTTTATCACAGATGTCAGGTTATCGGGGATGGCGACATGTTTTTTCTAGGATTAATTAGTTGATAAAATTATTGATGGCGATTAACTGATATCGCTTGTAATTGAATCATAGATCACACAGCGGCGTAGCCACCTCAGCAAATTCATGCAATGCGTGGAGGCCCAAATTTCTATATAACTCAATATAACAAATTGCGTAGAAGGGCCTTGCGTGACGTTTGCATGAGGGCCGCTAATTCCCAGCTACGCCACTGGTCTGTAATCGACCAAAAATACATTCGCGATCGACGCAATGACCATTCCTGTTATAGATAATATCTTTCCACCAAGATTTAGTATTAACCCATATATTCATTATAACATTTTTGTTTTATTATTATTTCGTGACCAATACCGGATTGAATGTATTTATTGCTGTCATTAATTTTATTGTTTATATATTCCGGTGGCGCTGCAATTCGCACGAGGGGCAATTTTAATTTAAACTTGTTTGCAACGTTATCCACTCACAAAACGCATTCCTTTGTAAAACAATTAAATATGACTATACATACTAATATCGCGGGAAAAAGAGAAATCGACGATCTGGCCTTGCGCGTATTTTCACAGCATTAATAATAAAAATCAAATGTCAGTTAAATTTATGTAGTTATTATAATATGAGATAAAATAAATCGATTCCTGCTTGATGCAGGTTTCGAAAAGACTCATGTATTTTGTATGTAAATATATACATATTTATTTTTTTACCACGTCCGCTCCCAATGTCGAGCATATGAATTAATAATATGTATAGTTTATCTCAACATAAATGTTTCTACGAGAACTGCTTGTTACTCAATTGCTCATCCTTCTTTTTTCCTAAGATTATAGGCATATAAGGATAGGGCTAGGACAGAACTAGTGGTTAAACAGTCGTTCTCGATACGCCCCGTTTTGAGGATAAGATGGGTGATAAGGGGAATTCAAGATATTACATACATCCATGCATTCGAAAAGAAATTCATAAATCGATTAAAAATCAATTATAAAAAACTATCCGTACTGGGATTCAAACCCGTGACCTCCGTAGCCGAAGCCAACGGCGTTGATCACTCGGCCACGCACCCGTCATCATTATTTCTATGCCTACTCTCTTTGGAATGTGAATACCATTTGTAAATAATTGCGCTGGAACTTGGTATTATATATGTATACATATAAATTGCATAAAACAACTTTAAAATAAACTGTATTCAATTTGCAAAAGGGGGTGTTTGCAAGACGCTCCTCAAACTAGCGGAACACGTGTCTTATTAAAATAACAATTGTAAAAAGGATGTTATGAATTTTTGTTTTATATTGAAAATGAACTGACAATTCCATCGAGATCAGGAAAGATTACACATTTCTATCCAAATTATCACCTAAATCAGTGTTTCTCAACCTTTTTGGGCCCGTGGCCTCTTTTGAGTGTCTTTATTTTTCTGTGACCCCCATACCTGCTTTGTCATCCTTTGTCCTGTTTTGGCTTTGTTTTTTATACAAGATTTTTTTCTGGAATGTATCTACCGTGTTAAAAAAAAGTTGAGTGTATATCAATTTTCCAACCAAAATTTCTTCACTGTAGCAAACCAGTCTTAATCGCTGTAGATTATCACTTAAATTGTATACACGTAATGTTTTTCAACCGACAATTGAGGGTTAGCACAGCACTGTTATTTGTATTGTTTGTTTTATTTTCAAATTTAAAGTATGTCTTCAACGAGATTAATATTATTAAGGTTGTTAAAGTATGTAATCAATACGTCTAACTCCGATTCCTCACTGTCTATATTTTCGCATTTATTGCCTTTTATAATTAAAATAACACCGTATATAAATGTATAACATATACACCTAAATAGAGAGCGACATCGCTATAAAGCTCATTTCTAGAAGTAAAGAAAATGATTTATATTTTCTTTTCGCTCAGGTCATTTCCGCCCAGTTTCCTCCTTACACCTCAGGGGATTTCCCTGCCTAAGGACTTTTTCGTGTTGTTATGTATGACCCAATTTTTGTTGAAACTGTTGTAAATAATAAATCGCTGCTGCTGAATACCAAATGTCTTAACCAAGAGGTTTTTTTTTATTTTGGAATGTAGCTGCTTAAACATTTATCTAATTCTACGATGTACTTACTACCTTGCTCAGCGCGCAAATAATAAAGTACCTTAATGATAAATTTAGAGTTTCACGTGATAGTTGTGTAATGTGTAATTAGTTTATTCATTTCCAATACTGAAATACATATTAAAATCATGCCCGCTCCCGGTTTCGAGCACGTGCAGTGCTGAAATCGTAAACTTCGCAGATATTTCGACATTGTAATTTTCGTAAAATCGAGTACTTACCCCTCTTCAAAAAAAATCTATGTTTGTAATCGAAAAAAGTAAGCCTCATGTAAGGCTGCGCCTGGTGCAACATGCAGCTTGGCCCCTCGTACCTCCATCAAACGCTTCGCTTACCCCAGGGGGTAAGCACTCCACACTTTGGGAAACACTGGTATACGGTAACGCACTCTTGTCTGATATTGTTAACCCTATATTAACACGATTTACACCCATATTTTTACCACGTATAACATATTTCTGAATTGTGCTTTACCGAAATGAATGTTATTTACCTCGATTATAGCAAATGTTTTTAAAATTACAGAATGGAATTTGAACCTTATTTTCGGAACCGTGTAGGGCGAAAGACAGAAAGTAATGACCACTCGGTAAATATCTGTCAAAAAAGCTTGAAAACAAAAAAAAAATAACATACCCTTCTTTACGCAGTGCGGGAGATATGTCCTCGATTGCAATTACACGAGTTAACCCTCCAAGGACGAGCGTGACCATATGGTCACAGTAAACACTGTTGTCTATTGATCCAACTATTCATCCTTTTTCTACCTGAATATCGTTCCTTTCACTCATATTTGGTTAAGAAGGGTACAGACTTGAGTTAGTCATCAGCCGCGGGGACAGAAACGGCCACCAAAAACACATGTCATTTTTTGAATTTCCGTTTTTTTAATAGACTTTGAACCAGTTATTTTTTTATCAAAATATCAACTTATTTACAGTTCTTTTGCTAATATATTTGTATTGAAATTATGTTGATCTAAAAAGGTCGAATTGTAAATATTTTTAAAAAATTCACGTTTAGCTATATTTCAAACCCGATTGTTTGCGTGCCCATACGGTCAGGCTCGTCCTTACACAATATTACACGGTAATAAAAGAATGAGCATGACCATATAGTCATGCGGGGTTTCTATACAACGACTTGGCGTTTTTTTTTTTTTTGTTAGAAATAAAAGTTATCCGTGAGTTCAATGTAGCTTAAAAAATATTTTTTTTTCTATCGAAAAAAGCTCTCGTCTCTGGGGGTTAATGTTCGCGAAAATTTGAATATAACAAATCGGCGCATTGTTATTTACAATGCAAAACGAAATTGACAGTAAAGATGCGTCAAACATCCTTCAATATGTTTATCGAAAGATCTGTTGGAAATCAATTTATTTAATGTAGTCTTTCGAAAGTTGCTTTATTAATGCGTTTTACACGCGCGAATTATGTACTCTCAAGTAGGGATTACAATACCGGTATTACCGAAGCCGGGAACCCGGTATTTTTTTTTATACCGAAATACTGGCTTACAAAATGGCTACTGGTAGGTATTTCGGTAATTAAAATGAACAAAAATAGAATATTGAATGTATAGACACCATCAGATATCTTATTAAAATTGTTCGCATTGGATTGAAATATTCAAAACAGTTGCATCAATATTGACGAACCTTTCAATGATGTATTATTATTTCTGTAAAGTTTAAGTTTATTAATATGAAATATTTTTTTACCTCCGGTATTTTTTCTGAAATATCGAAGTACTTATTATGATTCTTTTTTTCTATGCTTTAATTAAACGTATTTGTAATACCGGTATTGATATATTCATCCAGTATTGCAATCCCTACTCTCAAGGTAATTTGGATATCTTCAAATATAACATTTATCTATTCACTAATTTGGTGGCAAACCAAACTTTCATAAAATCCATGATCATTATAGTCACGTGCTGTGGCCCAGTTGGTTAGAGCTTGCTCTACCGATCACGCAGGTCTGGGTTCGATTCTCGGTCAGATCACAGTGAATTTGAGAATTATTCAATTCAAAGTTGTGATCGAAGACTGGGTGTGTGTGATGGCAATTCACATCATTTCCTCTCCTCCCATCCTTCTGATTCTTAAGAAATTATTTTTCATCAAAATAAGAAAAATAATATTATTTTATCCTAAGCAAAGAGACGATTTGCAACCAATGTGTCTGTGTAAGTATTGTTTTAGACCCAGTTCTAGATGCGTGACTTATAATTGGGTAAACATCAAGTTTCATTGAAGAGTTCACAAATCAATTGCAATTCCTCCCTGAACATTCAATTACAAGTCATCCTTGAACGTTCGCAGAAATTTGTATGACCAATATGTATGGCGAATATGGCTGTCAAATTTCTCAAGTAAGCCGAAAAACAAATCTCATTTCCGCACACGTCCGATCGATTTCGATTCGGTCCTTTGTTTGGTCCTCTTGCTGATTTGGTTTCCTGTCAGGAATAAACGAAAATATTATCCTTTCCTTTACTGTCTTCAGAGCAGATCACAATGTTTAAAATATACAGTAAAATTTGCCAACATTTGACAGCTCAATACAAATAGTGCGTTTTGCAAAAAAAAATCTGTCTGAAATTTCTATTGGAAATAGTGCACGTTGCCGTAACATGGAAATAATGCGTTTTGCAAGAAAAGGTAGATGATTTCTCGTTGGAAATAGTTGAAAAACGACGGTGTTCTAAACATTTTATCGTAAAACTAATAATTACCAGTCTATTCATTAGGCTTGAATTACCCTATCTGCATACCTAACTCAATATCGCTCATTTCGGAAATATATAGTACGTTTTGCATTATAGTTATTATTGGTTTGATAAATGAAGCTAACTTCATGGATGATAAGAAAATATTTGACCTTGTAACACTTGATTAATTTGCACACATCTCCGAAGACAATAGCACAATATTGATACCATTTACCAGGGTTTCCCAAACTATGTTCTATGTTCCTACTGGTGTTCCGCAGAGCCAGAGTAGGTGTTCCGAAAAAAATGGAATGGTTTTATACGCTGCAACATAGTTTTAAAAAATCTTAAAAATTCCGAATAAAGTGTTCCTTTATATTTTCCGGACTTGCGAAGTGTTCCATTACAGAAAATGTTTGGGAAACCCTGCCATATACATATAATATTTATTTGATTGACGAAACAACTTTCAACGAAGTGATTACTTTTGAAGCGAATTTACTCTGAAACAAAACAGTATTGGCTGATATTTGTATGTGCTTTATTAGAAATTCTAGCAATAAGGACGCTGTTTTCAAATATTTACTTTCTTTGATGTTCTCGTCTCGATGAATAAACAGTAAATACGAATATCTGATATCATATTGACAAGTGTTCGACGAATTGTGTGTTCTTTCCCGCGAACAAACCACGATTTGCGGTTTCAATCCAGCGTCTTTCGCTTGCCGTGATGATATTATTATAAAATAAACCCTCTCTCATACGCGCTTTCGAAATGTCAATAATGAATGTTTGACAATGTATGCCGATTGTTTGTAGCGATCGTTAGAATTTGTGAACATATCGAAATTAAATTTCAAACTTGGAACGCAACATGTTCTGTCACTTCTGTCAGGCTGAATGCAATAAAACAAATGCAAATATTTTATAAATTTGTTACATATTATTATTGTGTAGGTAATTAGATATTCATAAATCATGATAGGGTAGAAACGGGAGTCTGACGTAATATAGAAACCGTTATTTTCTAAATGATTTATTCTAAAGTGAAACTACGCCTTGATATTGTCTAATCTTCACAATATACAAACAAGTGATTGATGTCTTAATCATTTCCGCCGCCATTTTTCTTTTTTAAACTTATGGCGATATAAGTATCCAGTGCTTTTTTCTCATGTAGGTCTCATGAACTGCAATGCTGACTCATTTCTTTAAGTTAAATTGAAATACAAAAAGTTATGCATTGTAGTAGATTTAAAAAATACATTTATAAAATTTTCCATTTTTTTAAATCGAGGACGGACCATTTGTAAATTCCGTAGTTTTGAGTCGCGGTTTTTTCAAGATTTCACACCCCTAATAAAAAATGTATACATTATAATTCGTAGACCACATAAGCAGTGTGAATTCTTCTATCACGAGCTACCGGTAGTTGGTAGTTCGAAATAAAGTGGATTCAATACCTATATTATATTATATATAATTGACAAAAATATAAAATGACATTAGTCTCAGAAGCTAGCTTACAAAAATTGTAATTGTTATGATATAGGTTTTTTCAGGGATGGCAAACAAGCTTCATAAGATGATAATAATATAGGAGCATGTTGTTGTTTTTTCGCGTCAATTATGATTCAATACATAGTTAAATATCTACAAACGTGACCATAGCTATAAAAATAAGTATACATTATTAGGTGTACAATGTGCAATAAAAACCAATTGGTCAATGTTAATTACAGTGAAAACGGATATAATTATTACATTAAGTAGGTATTGCAATCCCAGTAATAATGAAACCGGGAACGCAATTTTTCATCTGCATTTTCAAAACCGATATTATCCATTTTTAAAACAAATACATAATGATTATTATTGACGACTGTTCGTCCAATATTTAATTTAAGGGGGGGGGGGCTTTATCCAGGGCTATGGATTTTTGAAGTAATAAGACGACTCCGACTTGATGTTTTAGGCTTAGAAGCATGCAGTGGCGCCACTTTTGACCCTAGCAGTTTGAATATACAATTTAAAAAAAAGAATTCGAAGTTCGACTCCGACTCCACAGCAGTGGAGTAGGAAGGGGTGTTGCCGCCCGGGGCGATCCTTGAGTTTTGTTTTTAAATCACTTCAACTATTTATAAACTATGAATGTGGAGTTTTTACCACAGGTAGCTCAATTTTTTTTAACGTATACATATAATTTCTCGCAAAATATTGTATTTACATTTGAAAATGCCGCCCCCAAAAATGTGCCGCCTGGGGTGGTCCGCCCCTACCGCACCCCTCTTGCTACGCTACTGCTCCACAGCCCTGTTATTTATACCTATGTATCTTTGAACTGGTTATGAGAATATGTATGTAATTATAATTAGCAGCAAAAATATGTTATGTTAATTGAATTATGATGTTTGCTACCCGTGTCACTTATTTGTCATCAATTCTCAATGACTACCATATTAGATTTTGTAATAACTTATATTGTAAACTCGTCTTATAATTTTATTTTTCTGCTTACAGATTATGAATTTATAAATAGTTAATTGATTAAATAACTCAGTATGTTGTGGTAATTATTTCAACTATGTATGGTTGCTTGACATTGTTGACGCTAATGAGTTTCTAATCTTTTGGGAATGTGCATTAACTCGATGGCTAATAAGTCATTAATTTCTTGCGCATTAATTAATTGCGGCTCATCTGCTGTAGTGGAATATTCCTGTTGATGGGATAAGAATCTATATACAGTAAAACCTCCATTTACACTAAAGTCGGAACAGTGTAATTCGGGGTAGTGTAATTGGGGGAGTGAATCTCATACAAAATCAGGGATTTGGTTTTTGGTTTGATTACATTATTTGGTACCTGTTTTATAAAATACCCGTGGAAAAAATATATATACATTATTCATCTTTCGAAAAAACACCCGTCCCTTAGGCTGACTACTGAAACAATCTTCCTATATCATGATGTGCGGATATAATATATGTACATAATGCAATAAGACATCAAACATAATAGTCGGATAAATCTTTGTGTTTTTAGAATTACGTAAATGTTACGACATTTAATGTTTGTGGACGTCATGATAATAAAGTGAATATTCAAACATGGAAAACTGTATAAAGTTTCATTTTGTTTGATTGGCCGATATATGAGTTCCTCTTGCCGGGCTATTCCCATCCCTAGATATGTAAATTTAATATTAACCCTTCGATAAGTATTTCATGTGCGACGAAGTATTTTTTCTTCTATTAACTATTGCCATTCTCGATTTTTTTATTAAATTATTATTATTTCTTCAGATATATTACACCAATCATCAATGATTTTTGATGGGTCAAATTTGTTTTATTATTTGTTTGCAAACAAAAAAAATATTTTTGTAATCGGTAGCCATATAAAATTTAACGTAAAATTCTATTTCGACTTAATTCTCCTCCTGGTTCCAATGTCAGTGGAGGACCACATACGAACGCAATACAAATCTAGACTCTATTTGGAAGTAATGACTTCTAGAAAATTATTTAAGTTGATAACGTGTAAGCTTATTTACATCTTTAACTATGCGTATCAAAATTCTAAAAATGTATGTAATACTATTTGAAATAATAAGTAACATTCTTCTCAGTTTGACCCACAAAAAAAACTTTTTGGGTAGTAATAGTAAACATAATTAATATATACCAAAAAAAAACTAATTTAATAAAAAAAAACATCTCATTGCTCGAAGGGTAAAGGTACTTACTACCTATTCTGATTAAGCCTTTTGTTTTTTCGCACCGCTAAGTTGAATTCAATAAAGGATGTGGAAAACGATTGTTCCAACCGAATTTCATTTCTTATTCAGGTTAATTTAAATTTGAAAATGGAATCTAATTTCATTCCAAATTTTAAATTCAGTACCACTTTGATTCTCTCTTTCATATACTCATATTTGTGTGGAGAATTAATTCACTGCTGAATTCAAACGGAAATTCAATAAACTACTGTTTCGTCTAATAGGTGTATACAATTAATAGTTTCCTTGAGTGAGTTTGCATGACGTAATCGATTTTAATTTTAGAACGAAATTTTACGCGGTAAAGTTCAGTAATAATGGTCGTTAATCGAATTGCCTTTAAATAATCGATAACCACTTTCATTATTGTTTGAATGTATTGACTGTTGCTAAGTGCACTTACTGTGCACTCAATACACTGCTAGTATGTGTACGTGATGCTGCTCGATACATACAGACATTCTAAACAAATATAATTGTTAATAACATTTATAAAATAAATATTATACGCGAGGTTGATTAGACTAAAAATCTATCAGACAAGCTATTTATTTGTGTAAACGAATATAAAATATGCGCGGGATTGACATATTTAAAATGGTTTAAATGTATGCTAATGAGGTCACATGTCATATTTATTCGAAAATGATTTCATAGTTTTGTTCTATTCCAAACCATTTTTTAAAACCAAACATATGTTTGTTACCTTGTCTACAAATACTTTTAATTTCATAAGTTCCGTATTTTGAGCTAATTCAGAGGTCTAATTTTGTTCACACTTACACGAGAAAAGCAAAACCTATGATTGTTGGACACAGTGGCCAGTCAAAAATTACAGTTTCAGAATGTTCAAAAATATCTGGCTGAATATCCAAAACGTAGATATAAGTATTCAAGGCTCAGGTTACATGTATTTATGAATCTTTAGATGATATAAATTAGACAAAAATGTACCGCTAGTTAAAAAAATATTACCGAAACGGAGACTGAAGTTGCCCTGATGTCAATTGCGAGTGGATTTAATTAGGATTGACGTGTAATGAAAGAAGAAACGAGATAACGTTGTTAAGAAACCGAACATTATTATTAACTCCAAGTACGCAATATGGCAGCAAGTGGGTGTAACGTTTAGCAATAGGTTAAGTGACCATTATGGATTTTATTACAAGTACCAATTTTCGCGCGAATCGCAGTCGATCTATTCAGCGACTACTATTTAATATAGAGGAGATGACAATATTGTATACTAGCGATAGGAGTACATCCTATATTTTGACACATGAAGTAAGCTGCATTCTATTTAATTCAATGAATTGTGCTTCATTGAGCTCAACGTCAACACACCTGACACCTGTCAACATCTCAAGGAACAATAATATGCCGCTAGGCCACACACTTTCGACCGTACTTTTTTATGTCATATAGCAGTGGTGTGCACCATTTTTAATCCAAGTACCACTTTTCCAATGTTAAATTTGTAAAGTGCCACTCCAAATTTTCCAATATCTTATTTGTTCGCCATTTTTTATAAACAAGCTCAACAGTATTGGACAAATAAAATCACACTACGTATTAAATGTAATAGAACAAAATATACTCAACTACAAATAATAAGTAACTAAGGTTATGATGCGGATGACCTGTAGCAGCGATTTTAAAACTCGACTAAATAGTATAATATGTTGTGAACGTTGCAAAAGAAAAATATTGTTGTCTCCATCAACTAAAATAATTTATGAATTCGCTTATATCAAATTGACAACAGCGGAATATCTTTTTTTTTAATTTTGAAAATACAATTTTTTTCAAATTCTGAGTGTCACCGAAAAATGATTTGAGTGCCACAAAAGTGGCACTTAAAGTACCCCGTGCGGATCACTGTCAAAGAGTAATAGCGGAGAAGTCAAGGAACGAAGTAGGTATCTGATGAGTTGATGCTTTGTGATATAGTGTTGAAGGGTTAGAGGAAGAATACAAACAGACTTGATAATTCGATACTACAGGATCAAACTGCTTTAATGACATTCAGTTGGACACAATATTTGTTAAATACGAGAAAGCCGTGAGGTACAGGGGTTTTAAAAAAGTTCGTTTACGAGGAGGAAGAAGACCAAAATAATAAATAAAATAACTGGATAACTGCTTGAATCCATTACTAGACCGGCACAGTGCAGAGTGCAAAATGGAATGCATACATATAATTCAGAATTGACAATCCTCAGACATGAGGAAAATAATTTAAAACAAATGCTTATTTATTGATAAGAAAACAAACTTGTAAAGCATGACCAATTTTATTAAATTATAATAAAACCACAGCTTAAATTTTAAATGGACAAAAAATATTTGATAATATCTTGAAGCGATTGCTTATCTTAAACAGGTGATATAATACACGTATGTATTTTTAAAAATCAAGTCCGTTCCCAATCTGGAGCATATTTAACCTTTATACGCCCAGCGATCCCGTTCGGGACCGTTGATTATGGTTCATTTCGCTATCGGATTACACTGATTTATGATAATATTATTCAAGATGTGAATATTAGGTTACATAAATAATGTCTTTGAGATACTGATCCATAATTTTATTTTCGGTTTCGATAAATATTTTTGTCATACGAGTAATATAAACATCTGCGTTACAAGGTCCGACTCTTAAGAAATAATATGTCCGTTTTGTAATTTTAGGCAGACCGTAATAAATCAGTTCGGACACAAATAAAGCTTTTGTAAATAATAAACAATCTTTTATTTTGATAATGCTTTTTTTTACTCAACCAGGATGACTAGTTTTAGAAATATTTTTTTTTGAACGGATGCGTTTCTCGCGAATATTTCGCAAAAAAAAAATGCTCGGGCAGTGTGCTACTCCTTTTGCGCACAGCATGCGAGCGGATAAAGTTTAATATAAAAATTCCACCAAGCACCTTCAGTCGAAATCTTAAATCCTAACGGAGTGTTTTTTCTACGAGAAACCTAGATGCAGATGCCCCAAGAGAGTCTGAACCCGACGTCGTGGAAGACCACTAATGACCATTCACAGGATGTACTCAGCGGAACTACGGGACGCTGATATGACATGGGAGGAAGCAAAGAGACTGGTGGGGGGGATAGGGAATCTTCGAGGAACCGTGTGTTAACCCTATGCTCCGTATATGAAGCGCATATGGAAAAAATGTCTTTGAAACGTATCCCCTGTGCAAAAAGTATAGGGTGTATTTAAAAATCTCAATCGAAAAAGAATTGGCGCCTTCTCTAGTTAGTAGTTCAGTGGGTCGATCAATTGTTTGTTCAACTGTTTTACCTTACCTTGTACAAGATCATCTATGATCAAGTTGGTTCACCCCCTACCGTTCATCATGTATGTATGCACAGCCGCAACCTTCACGGTCGTCTTTAAGAACGGATTTATGAGTATCTAAAAATAAATCAATTATTCACAATGTCGCTCGAATGATAGCTGCGTGGAACCGATTTTTAAAACACATAGATATATCGAATGCCCAAACAATCGCGTTTTTTTTCATGACAGCAAGGCACTCGCATTTTCGTTCCATAACAAAACGATGCACAATCTAAGTAGGAAGATGATTAAAATAATTCAAATCAATTCAACCCTTTCATGACATAGGTTCAGTGTAATAAAATTCAAGTGCTACACAAAATTTAGGAACTTTTTTTTGTTTTTTGTTAAAATTGCACAAACTAAACCTTTTTTCTGCCAAAAACAATATAATGAGAGACCAACCTATGTTTTTGGTATTGATTTGTATTTATACCTATTTTTCAAAAAAATATTTTAAATAAAGCACTTCTTTGTATGCCTGTTTCGCTTATCGCAATCATCAATTGATAATGCTCACGATAGGCAAAATCGGTGTCTATAAGTTAAAAAAAAAACAAATTTTTCAAACTTAATGTGCTTTCACCAAGAATTGACAGTGAACTCTTTCAATAAGACTGATAATTCTGTCGTAAAATTATAATTTATGAACGTTTTCTATTAAAAATGTTGTTCCATAATTATAATTTTACCTGCACATGTTAATTATTTTTTTGTTCTTAATTGCTCAATATGTCTTACAGACATTTTGTAGGAGTTTGGGATCAAACGCCCAAATCCAGATTTCAGAAAAAAATGAGATATCGCTGAAGTATTAGATTACAGATTCAAAAGATCAGATATTAATTTTGAACGTAGCTAAAAACGTCGTAGTTTTCATGCCATTGGTCAAAAAAAGAACTTATAATCAAAAACTGTCTAATTTATTTTAAGAAAATTTTGTTTTTCTCTGTTCAGAAAAAATCAAATATGATCATTTTTGATCCTAAGCTCCTCAAATGTGTGTTATAGAATTTTTCACTTAACTTCTGTCATATTTTTATATTCGTATTTGAAAACAACTGAGATGCCATATAAACAGAATATAATATCTAGTAATTTTTTAACGTGTCTGTAATAGTAGAGTGAATTTTAATGTTTTTTTTTTAATCTAGAAAGGTCTTTGAAGTGATAAGACTATTTAATAATGTTGTGCACAACATAAAAGTAGGTCAACGGCATCGGGCGAGTCGACCCCGTCAACATTTCGGTGCACTCGCCTGATGGACTCGTCCTGGATACTCGGTCGAAGTGCATGCATGTGGATTCTTCCAGCATCCCTCAATATTCGTAGAGGCACCCCCTCGCGAGCCCTTAAATTCAGACACCGAGGATTTTTTTTCCAAAACGAACTGCATATAATGCAAGCAAATTTATGTTTGTATTTTTTTTATCCGTTTTAACCTTTAAATCGGTGCAATTTAGAACTACACTAAAGAGATTTATTATTTTTTATTAAAGCTACAATTATTTTATACTTATAATTACATGGAAGATATGGTCTTTTACACATTAAAGAAGTCTAGAGTCAATGTTATTTGACGAAAGCTGACAATTCAACTTCAAGGTTACGGTATAAGAATAGCACTAGGAAGGACTAGGCGATTTTTCCGGACGTTTGACGGGCTACACGAATCGCAGATGTGAATTGCGTTCAAAATCAATACATGGAAAGGTCAATTTGAAGTCTCATGCAAATTACCGCGGAATTGAGTTAGAAAAATCCCCGTCATAGGCTGGCGGTAAAGTATGCTTTAAAATATTAGGAACTACTTGAATACCAAGCGGACACAGGTGTCCGGAACATATGCAAGCGAACACGGATGTCCAAGACATTTAAAAAATCAAATACTTGGTATTCTAATAGAATATAAGCAATATTTTGATGAATATGTGTACTAAATTTGAATCGTTTAAATTATGTACATTCTCACAGATTTTGTCACTAACGACCCGGGTTTCGCCTTTTGACATCTTCAAGCGTTCAAGTGCACGGATTAACTTGAACTTCAAGACTTGTCAGTTCAAGTTCATCTATAATTTTAACGATTCAAATTTAATATTGAAATTCCACCAAGCACCTTCAGTCGAAATCTTAAATTATATGAGTATATTTACTTCCATCTATACCGAGTCAATATAGGTTTTTAAAATATCGAATTCGAGTGTATATTAGGCAAAATTATTTTTCTCAAAAACACGCAGTATCTTTGGGACATATTAATGATTTATTTGCGCGGTATTCAAACGGTTAAAAACACTACAAAAAACTTTTAAACGGACGGATTCGATTAAAAAATATTACTCAGTTTACCTGACTTTACATTGAATTTATTTAGTAAAGTCATATAATTTAACATTGTATTTTCAATTAAAAGATTGAGAGCTTTTGTATGACGTCACTGCAGCGCCGGGACGCTGACTACAGGCGCCAATGAAAATCTAGATCATCCCATCATTTTGAATCCACGAAATTGTATTCTATCATAAAGATAGGAATTAGGGAAAGTTCCTTTGGTATTGATTTTGATACGCAGACATAATGTGTGTGTGTGTGTGTGTGCGCGCACGAAACAGATGTTCACAAGCGTTTAATGTTACTAGTAGGTCAAAATATCAAGGTATTTAGTTCCAGAATATTGGAACAGCGGATGGCTATTCCATCAGAACAGTGGATTTTTGGCAGTTGCTACATTTTTGATGTACACGAACTGAATTTTCATTTCTAATTGGAGCAGCTTCATACTAATTGAATGATTGAAGTCCCTAGGTATTAATAGCTCTTGTAATTCTTTATGGTGGGTAGCCTTTTAAGGTCGCCGCTATAGTTAATTTGATTTAAAATTAATTTCACACTCATTTTCGAGGGTTGACAACGAGAAAATATAAAATTTAAATCGTTCAAATTATGTATATTCTCACAGATTTTGTCACTAACGACCCGAGTTTCGCTTTTCGGCATCTTCAGTCGGCCAAGTGCACGGATGAACTTGAACTGACACAGTTCTGACTCAGTTCAAGTTCATCCGTGCACTTGAACGCCTGAAGATGCCGAAAGACGAAACCCGGGTCGTTAGTGACAAAATCTGTGAGAATGTACATAATTTGAACGATCAAAATTTAATTTTGAAATTCCACCAAGCATCTTCAGTCGAAATCTTAAATTAAAAAAGAGAAAATATAAATTTAATGTTGATCTTTTAGGAAATATGAACACGGTTCATGATGAGCACTGAAGCTCATATACTTCCTTCTTTTTCTTAAGTGGATCTATTTTCGAGTCCAATGATCGATTACCTCAAACCATTTAACAAGGAATCCTCTTAAATGTAAGCAAACCACATTCATCACTCGAAAATGACAATTTTTAATAACGTCATTATTTACGGAGAAATATATTTAGGAAATAAACCACAACAAGTGGAATAACAAAGATGAGCCTACGACTACCGTCGAATCCATCGAAGGTCGGTTTTTTAAATTCACGTAGGTATGTAACGAACCTTCAATTTTTCTCTTAATTCCATCGAATTCTTACACTGTTTTTTAAAAATCGGTTTTCAGTGGAACACACCTTTTAATTCTGTATTTCGTTCGATTTAAGCTGAATGTTTTTGAGAAAATCGCAAACTCATTGTGTATTACCGCATCTGTTTGTTGAAGCAGCTCCCCTATCAGTTTTGTAATGGCTAAATATTTAAAATTCAATGTTGCTGTGAGTAAGACGGCTCTAACCGGTAAGGTGATCACTAATTAACCCTACCGCGCGTTTCCATTAGCGAAGGTGTCTCCCTGCGGTTTCCATTTTCGTCATGGGAGACATCTGGTGTTTAGCAGTAAGTGAAAATTTTCCCCAATTTTCATATACACAACTATATGATGGGTATACTTGATCACACTATCAAAACGATCATTTTAGGTAGTAGCCTAACACTTAATAATATTAAAGTCATCTAAAGAAGATTTGTCGCCTGTGTGGTCGAGTGGTCAACGTCGTTGGCTTCGGCTACGGAGGTCACTGGTTCGAATTCCAGTACGGACAGTTTTATAAATTGATTTTTCAATCGATTTATGAATTTCTGTCCGAAGGCATGGATGTATGTGATGTCTTGAATTCTCCCCTCCCACCCATCATATCCTATGAACGTGCGTATCGAGAGCGATTAACTAACCACTAGTCCTGTCCTAGCCCTATCCTATTCTTACTCTCTTTGTAAAAAGAGAGGTTGAGCAACTGATTAACAAGCAGTTCTCGTAGAAATGCTTCTGTTGAGATAAACTCCACTAGGAGTCCATATGCTCCACATTGGGA
The DNA here is from genome assembly GCA_031772345.1 of Himalopsyche anomala. Taxonomy (NCBI): domain Eukaryota; kingdom Metazoa; phylum Arthropoda; class Insecta; order Trichoptera; family Rhyacophilidae; genus Himalopsyche; species Himalopsyche anomala. The sequence continues at coordinate 8,687,335 of CM062840.1, forward strand.
GTGGACATGGTAAAAAAAAAGAAGATTTTATTTTTTATCATACAGCTGGGTATGTATTCTACTCGCCAGTGTCGTTCTTTTAAGTTACTGTGTCCACGTGCTCGAACAATTTCATTATTCAATAGATTTATGGATTTATGTTCGAAGTCTGATCTCTAAAAACTCCCTCCGACACATTCGATCCAAAAAAACAAGTTTTAGTGAGAGCAGTTAACCGACTATTAGTCTTGTCCTAGCTTTTTCATACTATTCTTACTCTATTCGACAAAGGGGTGTTGACTGACTGATTAACAAGCAGTTCTTGCTGAACAACTTTTATTGAGAAAACGTCCATTAGAAGTCCATATTTTACACATTGGGATCGGACATGGATTGACAAAATTAAGTATAATTAATAATAATAAGTATTTAAATGTCTCATGATTAAAAGTGTAATCACCAAAATCCGATTCAGTTGAATATTGGCAGCGTCACGGTTATTAATAAGGGATTACTATTAATCCTATCATTTTTATGTTATTTTTATATTCCTTTAATTGTTGATAATTACAGCACTGTGCAGGAATGTAGACAAAAGAATTAATATTATAGTAAATTTCATATTATAGGAAATCAAAATGTACCCTTATATTATGCATACTGATGTCATTCGGACGCCTGTTCAATAAAAGTACACACTTCTCTATTGTGACCAACGTCAGATCATTAACCCCTTAAACGCAAAGGGACGGTGTGATAAAATCGTTGTATTCGACCAGATGCACGCTGCACGCACATGACGTACGTCGTAAGCTATCGTTCTACTATTCAATTATTTATATCTGTGAAATGGTTTTCTTTTAAAATCAATACTGTCGTCTGACAGTTATGTCTGGCAGAAGAAGCGCCATCCGCCATTTTGTAAATCACAATTTATTTCTATCATTCTCGGCAATCTAAAGCAGTGCTCCGCAACCTTTTCTCACCTACGACACACCACAATTCTTCCTAGAATTCCGCTGCACACCAAAAGCAAAAATATATAGGTATTAAATTGATACACAAATTTTACAATAAATTTTCGTTTTTTATTTGAAAAGTATACATACATAAAACTATAATATATTTACTTTTATGCAATCTTAATAATTACTAGTTAATGTGATACCTACGCTTGTTTCAATGAACACAAATGTTTTATATTTGGCTTGATATTTGACAGCACAACCCGATGTTCTTGGTCAAAATAATTTTTCATTATGTATTTGACCGCGGCACACCTGTATCTGGCACGGCACACCGGTTGCGGAGCACTGATCTAAAGCATCTACCTACACGCTCACAATTTTCTCTCGACGACGAATATAAGTACATATTCCATTTTATTTTATATTTTTGCGGTTGCTATCCGACAACCAATAATATCTTTCGCAATAATAGCCTTCTATCAAAGTCAACCATATTCCAGTCGCTTCAAATGAATTTTAACCGTTCACAAAAAATATTAATTTCTTTTTCTAGTGCAGTATAAGTACGAGTCGTCGAATTACAAAAATGTGGTATACATACACACTTAGTCAAAATCGAAGAAAAAAAATATGTGCTTATTCTACGCGCAATTTTACACGAATAACCTTTACTTTACATCCATAAATTAATGAAGATAATGTTACTGAGGTGAATAGGGTAGTGACTCCAAATTATTATTTACTTTTTATGTTAAACGTTACGTCATACGTCATACTAAAATCATACTGATTAACTTTGGTAACACTGTTTAACCTTCACACTTCGTTGATGAATAAGTTTCTTATCAATATTTGCACAAACGATGTGTCGTCAACCCTTTATTGGTAGATAACTTTAAAATGTAACTCTAAACTTGCTCTTCACACTGTTAACTATTTCTGATTAATTTATTCGTGTGCTCTTTCGTGGTCGTTAACAAAGTTTTTTTTATTGTTTTCTTGTATCTATTGATAAACTTGATTCAACCCTTCTAGGACATCGATATGAGATCCGTGTTATAGAAGTTTAGAGCTTCACACAAAATTTTGGATTAGTTTTTTTTTTGTTATCTAGTTACAGAAGAACCTTGTTCTAATAATGCGGTGATGGGGTTTCCGTTAATGCAAGTTGTTTTAGAATGCGGTTTTTTACTAAAAAAATTAACAGAATAATTCAAGCCCAGGGATGTTTCCAAAAATTGATTGAAACTATTATAAGAGTTTAAACAGTGATAAGGTAGATATGATAACATTAGTTCATAGACAAGTTTTCTGATATAAAATAGAAATAAAGAAACTTTTTGTTTCGAAAATATACTTTATTTGTAATTCTCTACATACACAATATTAAAACATTAACAAAATCATATATATTCATCTTCGAATGATATATTGTATAAGATATTTTTCCGTTATACCGAGGTTCCACTGAATACATAATCAAGAAACCAAGAATTTCTCCGCCTAGAAGTTCACTATTTATAATTGTTTATTATGCAAATCGATAATTTTTGACTACAAAATATCTACATAGTATGAACTTTTTCTATTGGAAACATTGTTACAGTTGTTTTTCGCCTCGAGGGCCACTTGCTGCCATATTGCTTAAAATGTATCATATCTAGAAGTTTACTGTGAAATACACAAAACAAACCGTAGAAATTAAACCATGGCAGCAGAATATTCGCTCACGCTAAAAGAATTATTCTGTGTATGGCCTCAGTGGAGCTTAAATCCCGTTTTTTCGGATTTCGTCATCCTGGACTGCCGCTTATGACCACCCACATGATGAACTCGGCAGAACTACAGGATACAATTTCTAGAAAGTAAAGTGATGAAAGGAGACAGAATCTTGGAGGCGTTTTGTGGTGCTTGTATTTGATTTGTAATTTACAAATCAAGTAAAAAGTATTTTTCACTGTTTTACAAGTGGTCAAACGTTAAGTATGCACTGTAGAACCGAAGACATAATTTATTTACATGTAACCCTTTAGGGACGTATGCCTGAAATAGATTTTAAATAGCAGAACATTCAAAGTCAATAAATAGCGTAATGAGCCTCTGATGAACAAATCAATAACAATAAAAAATGTTTTTTTGTTTAAAAAACATATCAGAAAATAATTTTGAAACCAGTGGTTGTCGATTTTTTTATTGAAATTTGTTACTCACATACCGGTGCGTTTTTGGCGCTATTTGGTAAGTTCAGTTGACAATGTCCGCCATGAGCGAAACCGGTCCTGATCTTGATAAATAAAAAGTGGAAATTAAGTACAAAGGAATACTGTATTTTTTCTCAATATAATGCCTTTCCACCAAGTATTGACAGTGAACACCCTAAAAGTGATATGGTAAGACTAAAAAGCTCCAACCATAGTATCAACAAAAAAAAATCATCTTGTGTATCAAAATCGACTATCTTTCCAAACTATGCATAAAAAAAATAAACTATTTTTTTCCAATTTTTTGTAGTTTAAAAACAAGACTACAAAAATTATTTATAACAAAAATTTCAATCATTAAGTTATTTGAATGAAATCGGTGAACTTTTACTATTATCAAAACAGATCATTTTTTGACGTGCTATGAACGTCAAACGGGCTTCTAGGGTTACCCTCTAATTTGACTTCACGGATTAAAAAAATACACTTTGTTTTGATTAAAAAATACGTGCCAAGCGGCCTCCTTATTGTATATAGATTGTTAATTATCACTCATCATTAAGTCATAAATTAATGTAACGTAATCAAATAGTAAGAATGGAGGCCACACCTGTCACATTCTCGTTGATTCACATTATTGTTTCATGATATCTATATAAACGATTTCGAACGAATTTCAGTTTTTTTAATCCAGATAATTTCGAGACAAGCGAACAAGGCTTGATCGTGAAATTGAAGCCCTCAATCAACACCAACGAATATACGATAGCGGCAATATTGTCAAATATTAAATTTCGCTAAAATGATCGCAGACGACAAGATTGTTAAGTGGAAATTTGAGTGACAGTAATTAATCATAACGTAATCAGTTATTTATTCCTTTTTATCCACAGAAAACCTCTATCCAGTGTCGCACATTAAAATCAGGGATCGTGTTACCGGTATTACCAAAACCGGGATTCCGGTATTCTTTTTATTTTTAAATACTAATATACCGGTATTAGAAAAAACACAATATTCCTTTGTACTTCATTCCACTTTATTTAATATGTCAGGACCGGTTTCGCTCATTACGAGCATCGTCAACTGATAAGAAATATAATTTAACAATGCTATTTATACAAAAATGAACAGTTATAAACAACAATTGGCATTGAAAAGAAAATACCAATTACATTAAAAGTGATAAACATTTTAAACATTTTAATTTTGTGCTATTTTAGAATCACTTTTAATGTAATTGGTATTTTCTTTTCAATGCCAATTGTTGTTTATAACTGTTCATTTTTGTATAAATAGCATTGTTAAATTATATTTCTTATCAGTTGACGATGCTCGTAATGAGCGAAACCGGTCCTGACATATTAAATAAAGTGGAATGAAGTACAAAGGAATATTGTGTTTTTTCTAATATAATGCCTTTCCACCAAGTATTGACAGTGAACACCCTAAAAGTAATATACCGGTATTGAAAGTGTTAAAATACTTTTATTTCGGTATTGAAAATGAACGAGAACCGTATTTTGAGTGTATTAAAAGCATTGTAAATTGTAATAAAATTGTTCGAGGTGAATTAAAATATTTTATATCTTCTAAGAGTTATATTAATTAACATTGTTATGTTTAAGAATTGATGACCCTTTCTAATGATGAATTATTATTTTAAAGTTGTTTATGATTTTGCACATTTTTAATGATATTTTATACGAAATATCAAAACGTAGATTTTGATTTACTCGCTCGTTATTGCGATCCCAATCGGTCGTATTGTTTTGTTTTAATCAATGTCCGCTCCCAATGTGGAGCATATGGCCTCATAATGGAGGTATCTCAACAGAAGTTTTGTTAACGAGAACTGTTTGTTACTCAGTCGCTCAACCTCTCTTTTTTAAAGAGAGTAGTAGGGATACAATGATAAGGCTAGGGCAGGACTAGTGGTTAACTAATCGCTCTCGATACGCCCGGTTATTAAAAGATCGTAAGGGTGGGAGAGATTTTTTAGACATCACAAACACCCATGCCTTCGAACAGAAATCGATAAAATGCTGTTCGTACTAATCGAACCCGTGATGTACGGCACGGAAGCCCACAACGCTAACCGCTGCGCTATTAGACCCGACATTGTTTTTTTGCTATATTTAAACATTTTTCTGTAATACCGGTATTGATATTGGCAATGCCGATAAATTACCGGTATTTCAAAACCAAATTAAAATGACTAAGTAATAAAAAATGTGTTATTTATTTTTATTTTCAAAATGGCATTCATTATTCATTAACAACCCACAAATTACAAAAACATAAAATGGTGTTCGGATTTCAACATTAGAATTTTGTTGAAAATTTTAGTTACCGACCACTAATTTCGTATCTAAACAAAAACTTTATTCAGAGAACTAACTAATTCACCACCATGTTATATAGTAACTAATATTAATCATACAAAAGATGACAAGATTATGTTGTTAATTTTATCAATTTTCGCGTTAAGGCGGATTAGGTGTACACAAAACGTGATGTGATTTTTTCTTATTATGTTGGCACAGCGGCAATGTCATTTTTGTTATATTGGTCTTATCTCTACTTTATTATTGTAATAAATATAATATTAATATATATTATCTGATGAGTTGGCAACATTATGAGTTATTTATTAATTAAAATTGTTTATCGACACCTGTGATTTTTAGATCAAAGTAAAGGCATAGCTAACAATTCAGATTTTCTCAATTTTAGGATAGTATTTTTGGATTTTAGAAAACGTAAGTATGCTATCATTTCACGTTTAACGCGTTAACTGCCAATAAATTCTTGTTGTATAGGTATATTTATATATTTAAATTTATGTACATATATAAATGTAAACGACACCATAAAAATAAATATCTACAACCCTATTTGTACATATCGACTTTGGAAAGGGAAAACGACGTAACCCACACATATCAAATTTTACAGGAGGCGCTAAAAACGTGTGTTGATGATTTTGTGACATAGGCAAATTATGAATTATACACAACCTTGAAGTGCACGGAGACTTCTAAACTGGTGTTTAAATCACATAATCTACTATTAATTTAAGAAATTGTCTAGGAAAAACCTTTATTTCAGTCTTTTTTCTTGGTTTTAATCTTTTTCAAACTTAAAAGCTAAATTTAGATACTAATTCGGCATTTGCAGCTTGCATCCTTTTGATAGAACGTGTATCAAGTTTGATACATTGTGATTATCGAAAAAAACCTGTTTTGAAAAAACTGTAGGTTACGTCCTTTTTCCTTTCCACAGTCGATATGTATTTACAATGAAGCCACAACGTAAAATATGAAACACATAATAAGCTTTTTAAAACATTTCTCAAATATTTTTTATCAAATTTGACAAACGGAATACTTTAATTTACCTTTAAAAAATCTATAAATAATTAATAAAAGCTATTCTTAATAGCATGAAGTAATATTGAGAATAAAGATTATTTCAGCCAGGTAACTGAGTAACAGTATTTAACTACTTGAAACTCAGTTGCTAAACCTTTGTTTTTAGAAGAGAGTAGCGGGGATAGAAGGATATTGGTTAACGAATTTCTATAACCTCACCCCGTTATTTTATGATTGGTAGGGCAGGAGAGAATTTTTAGAAATCACAAACACCCATGCCTTCAAACAGAAATCGATTGAAAAGATTCTGCTCGTACTGGAATTCGAACCAATGAGATCCGTCACGGAAACCAACGACGTTGATCGCAGTGCCACGGATCCGAAATGTTTTTACAAAATCTATTTTCAACCACTTTTTAACATTAAATAATAATTTATGTTGATTAAAAACAATATTTTACGTATTAACAGGCGTTCTATTTGAACGGTGGTCAAGGGCTCGCTAAACATTTCGCTAAACATTCTACTGATCAGTCACTAATTGCTTTTTTTATTTAGAGTAATTAATGACTTGACCATAATCTATGTTTCTTTGCTTCTATTTCAAAGAACTTTTTGTAACTCGTTTTGCTGGTAATCCCCTGGTGGTAGGTCTAATGAAATATTCAGTTTTTTTCGTTGGATCGCGTGTTTTAGACCGACAGTGATAAGGAACCATTATACAAGAGCGACTTACAGTGAAAGTATGGCAACACTATTTCGTCTTTAAAAATTAGATTGCTTTAGTGACAATTTTTCGTTTTTTTCAAAAGATTCTGGTTCTATAATAGTTAATGAAATTTGATGTTATAATCTTTAAAATTATGGAATTTAATCGAGCATTATCCGTGCGATAAAATTAGCCAAAAAATATATTAGTACGTTTGACTCCATTTAAAACATATGGATTTTAATCCATGATTTTTTCTTTAATTATGAAACCACCAGTGTTTAGTATCAGAGTGTAATCGCCCCTAGTGACTGTTAAAACGTATTTTTTCTTCTATCGATAAAACGTCTAAACAAAGTAATGTATCTTACATTTTGATATCATTTACATTGTTTTGTAAAATCAGTTTAATAACTTGTCATTTTTGCTATATACTGCTGCTTTTGTTATGAACTCTTTTTTAACTCTTCCAAAATATACATGTGTAGAATTACCAGCTCCATGCGATGACATATCGTCCCGTAATCGGCAGTATCGTAAGCGGACAATACATACATTTTACAGAAAATGGTTTTTTTGTAACTTCCTCTGATAATAATCCCATAAAAAGAAACTTTAATTGACGTAATATTACTAACTGCGTTTGGAATTATTTTTGTGAACTTATTACACGAGAGGAAGATAATAAAACCTTTTGTTATGATCAGGGCTGTGGAGTTTGAGTCACGAAAAACGAACGACTTTAAACATTTAAAAAATATATATTTAATGGTGTGTATTCAAACTAAAATAGTCCATAGTGTTGATATTACATGCTTGGCTGACTAATGATGATCTGATCGAATATATATAAATTAAAATGAAATGATTGAAAATTTTCTTCGTAGTCGGAGTCGTCTTTTTTACACGACTCCACAGCCCTGATTATGATTAAAGCCTGACCATTCCTGTAAAATTTATGAATAGTCGCTTACGTTGTTCCGTCGATTATGGGTAGATATCTAACTCATTTTCGATCAAACATGGAGACTGCCGCATTTATTTCCAGAATTTTCATATTAACAGGAGTATAATTTCGTTTTTACTTCGAAAAGCGTCGAATATTGATGAATATTGTAATTAGGGGGTGATATTGCCAATATGGTTAACTTTTCCGGTTCTAAGCTCAAGAAATGCGACCCCAATACCCACATTTTCTTAAATATCTATTTTAATATGGGTGATACAATGTTTATAGTTAGGGTATTCTTATATCATAGTTTTTTTGACCTTTTGTAGTTTATATAAATACGTGATAACGCGATGCGATAACGAGATAAGCGCCCGCTTATCAGCGATCGTTCGTAAGATAACTAGGATGAAAGCGTCAGTTGCAAATACATATTTGCACTGGAATGACGTCTTTTTTACGCGCAACTTAAAATATGATTATTTATTAAAAAACCACGGATTTTTATAAAAAAAAATGTATGAGGAATGATGCAGAGATATTTTAAAGCTCTTAGACTATTTTTTTTTTTTGAAATTCATTAGAATAAGGCCAATAATGAGGAAACCACTGGGGTCCCTAAACGACCCCCATCGACAGAGAAGTATTTTTCTAGTCTCCGAGCCGCGAGAGTTAAGAAACACTAATCTAGATTTTCAGCGTAGTGGTGAATCGAATGTAGAGTGCCGTTACCTCTGTATCGATAGGTCGATAACATGGTACGAAAAACCATGACTTGGAACCTTGAATACATTGAAATTAAATGGTTGCACATCGCCGACTTAACCTGAAGCACGCAACCCTATCACTATGCGGTCAAAACCCAAATCAGTAAATAGGAAATTATTATTTTACCGACATACGGAACAAAATCAATGATGTGCCCTTCGTGACCGCGAATTTTAGATCACGTTAACGTCCCATTACACCAACTGTTTATTTTTCTTTCATTCTCGCGGGAATTCATTAACAATAATTGTTTACGTAACTCTGCAAACGGACAAATTACAAAGCATCGTCCCACTTCCTTTTTTATTTACTTCAAAAGTATGCTTTTATTTATATTTACTGTTAAATGTCAACGCGTGTTCATTCTTTAGCGTGAAATTCAACTCGTTGTTAATCCAAAATGTCTATTTAAAATGGCCATAATTTTGTAATGTTGACTCTCAGGAATCAAAAGGTGCTCTGCTCGTTGTTGACGGTTTGTGGATGATTATTGTAATACAGTGGAACCCCCAATTAAACTACCCCGAATTACGCGCTGGCTTGAAATATTCGCCGCAAATCCCCCAATTACACGATCGTATTCCATTGTCGTTACTACGAAACGGTCGTCTGTGCCGCGCATACAGTCAAATGTTGGCTAGCGCAGTGTATTCAACACGTGCCAGGCTATACACGCATAGCTGGACGTCTGTCTGTGTGGGGGATATTTTCTACTACAAAGCTAAATATTTCTTTAGAGAAATCTTAGTTTTGCAATTTCGCGGAAAAAAACCAATTCCCTAATTTTGTATAAGATTCACACACCCCAATTACACGGTCCCGACTATAGTGTAAATGGGGATGTTATTGTATATTGCTGTGTTCACTTCACTTGCATGCTTTGACATTTGATTTTATCAATATTTTTCTGCAGAAACGTTCGAAACGTTTCCTATGCGTTTAATCACTCTTGCTTTGACTATTAAACCAGTTAAACCACTGTGGAGTCGGGTAAAAAGAAAACGACTCCAGCTCTAAATTACAAACCGACTCAAACTCCAAAATGTTTATTTCAATGGTTTCCGTTTAACTTACATATCTGTATGCCATCAGGTAACTCCAGTCACTTGAATAATTCCAGTTAATTTCATCAATCAATTGAATGAAAAGGCTAATAATTCTAACTCCACAGCTCTAGTGATATTGCACATTTGACAAGCCGTTTCGAATTTAAACATGGCGTTTGTCGTAGAAGAACAAACCTGTTGTGGTTTAAACTTTAATCGTGTAAGTGTTGCCAGCGCAATCGAATCTGTAAATGATTATGTCAATAAATTATGTATACATGATCAACAATACATTATGCACGTCGATGTGATTTATTTAACGGTGTTTACTTACGGATCAAGTAAAATAATAATATGTGCTTAAAGTACTATTTATTGTTTGATTGACTGTTATTTTAAAATAGACCGTGTGATATTTATTGCTGTCTAGGTTTCCAAGTCCACCTATTTATAAACCGTATCGATGACCTTTCTTGAATGATAATCATTATCACGAATGTGAGTTGGTAAACCTGATGCTGAGTGAGTTTTCTTATCTATTCTAAAGCCATGTTCACTCCCAACTAGACGTAAAAGACTAAAACGTTAATAGTTTGACTTAAATTCAATTTAGTTACTGATAAAACGAGATGAAATATTTAGACGTCTGAAGTGCATTTATTTGACATAGTCACTCTTGGTGGTAAAATTGATGAGCGGGAAACGAAAACCTATTCAACGAATTTAATAAGTGAATTGTATTTAAACAAGTTTCAGAGCAGATTTACATCACATGATTTTGCGCGGGGTTACCATTTATCCTGTAAATAAAAAAAAAACGCATAACAACGAGTAAATAACAACGCTTGATAATGTTAATACTGCCTTTTGTATTGACTACATCAGCAAAACTCTCGCAGTGTGGCATGTGGCAATACGATTTTGGATTCGGAAATTCCGAGAAGAGCTAAAATAAATAAAACAAAAATGTCCCGCGCCTTTTCATTTTGTGAATTCCGTAAATTCCTGGGATTTCGAATTCGGAAATTATGGAAGAACTATATTATAAGGTCTCGCGCCATTTCATTTTGGGATTCCGTATTTTTTTTCGAGATTTTGAATTCCACTTAAAGGGGACGGGATTGGATGTCATACTCTACTATCCACTTAATTAGATGTAGACAGGCGCAGACATCCTCGAGCTGGCGCTGCTTATGATAACACTGAGTATATGCAGTTGCCGGAATAATTGGTGTACAAAACTGTCACTTTTTGCTCACTAATGAAGTAGACGAACGTCACACGCAAACAATTGCCTCGGACCAAAATAAATAAAAATGTAATACGAGATTACATTGGTCTCGGGTCTCGGCGGTTTTTATTTTTGATTGGTACTTTTTTTCTGTAAATGTCAAGCCAAACGTATGGAATTCGATAACAATTCTTGGCGCAGAATCGAAAACATAACGTCAAGCAATGGCGTCAGAACAGTAGACCGCAACTCGCATCTTGGTGTAACTTTTGCTTTCATACTTTTTAATGCACAATTAATTAATGTGACAAGACGTCATTGGCGGATCCAAGGGGGGGGGGGCGATGGGGGCCATGGCCCCCTCCTTGGGAGAATTTATTTTCCATTTTTATAATTTATTAAAACTTTATTTTGAAATGGGCTCTTTAATTGTTTAGTTTACTATGTTTTATAGAATACATACTTACTTAATTATGTATTGACTATTTTTATATACACCCAATCTTTTTTTACGCGATACATTGGACGAAGGTGGCGCATAAAAAAACCTCACTTTCGTATGATTTGATAAATCGGTTCCAAAAATCAAAATATCGCGTAAAAAAGTATCAAAAATGTATGAAAAAAAAATTGTTCTTCAAATTAGCGCAAAAAATATTTTTTTACGGTGCCGTCCAAAAAAATCGCGTAATTTCAAAATCGCGCAAAAAAAATCCCATAAAAAAAGTATTATTTATGTATCATGCTTATTTTCAAATTGAATGGCCCCCTCCTGGGACAATTTTTGGATCCGCCACTGCAAGACGTCCTGTTTTCAGGCGGTGTACCGGTGTTGCCTAACACAGCTTCAATGTCCGGTTTTTGAAAAGAGAAAAACTCGCAGTAACAATTTAAAAAATGTGCAAAATTTAAATTCTGGCGGTAGAATCTAGACTAGTAGATGGAGACAGGTTTTTATATAAGTTCATATAATATATCTAATATGACATGAAACACATTACTAGGTAGTCAATTGTGTTGTATGAAAGTGTGAGACGCTTAAAACGGCGCCTAAAAGTACCATTTTTAGGTGTCCCGGTTTGGGGGAAGAAATAAAAGGTCACGTTAGGCTGCACAGATAATTTCTTACACATTTTGAATACAGTGAAACTTTAAATCATCGAGTTGGAAAAAGCACTCTGGAATTTTTTTCAAGTTTTGTGTAAGTTACGAAAAACTGCAGTGCATACATACTAGGGCTTATACAAAAACCGACTTTTTCGAATGTCAATATTGTTAGAAAACCGGTTTTATCCGGTTTTCGAAGTTTTACAAAAAATGGATAATTCAATTAAAATAGCGAGTTGATTTTTTTATTTTGTTTATTTATATACTTACATTATAATACACAAAAATAAGTTATTTGGTGTTACTCTTCAGAAAATATGATTTAAGAAAACACAAAGCGTCCACTGATTGTTTTGTGACAAATTTCCTGATATCGAAAATACCCTTTCGCTGGTTAATGATGTGGGGCATTTGGTCTTTAAGCCATCAAATAAAAGATTCAAATTTTCTGTCCTTCTGTTTATAGACTCGTTTATGGAAAATTCGGCACAACCGGTTACGAAGTTGAAAACCCGGTTTTCGAATGTCACAAATTTAGCAAAAAAACCGGTTTTTGAAAACCGACAATCCCTAATACATTCCTAACATTAAATGTATTATTTTTATGGCATTGTATTTCCATTTCATTTGTAAGCAGATAACGCGTATCATTTTTTGTTTTTGAGACTCGGCTTATTTTAATGAGTGGTTTTTGTAAATGACCCAAATTTTCTAAATGATTTCCTCAACAGATAAGATGGAATTTAAAGCTCTCACCCGCCTTCCTAGATAGGAAAAAATTCGTAGGGTACTAAATAACTTTCTTTAAATCAAAGAATGCTGTAAAATAATTTCACTTAACCAATTTTCATTTTTCTGCTTGTTAACGCTAACCTTACGCTACAAATTCGATATTTATATTTGTATATGTATTTAGACTTATATACACACCAATATTAAACAGTAACAATATGTCAATCCAAGAATTTAATATTTTGTTTCTTCTTTTGCAGGTAAGTGCTACAATTGTTACGATGCAAGTGGATTATGCTGCGAGCATAATGTTCCTTATCATGTAAGATTATTATCTGAACTAGTTTCTACAACTGACCGATATGTCAATATGTATCTGAATTTATATGCTCGGTAGCTAGGATGTCTAGTATTATTTTTCTGTTGGCTTAAAGATCATAGTTATTATTTCATATATATAAATTTTATAATCATAATCAACATTCAATGTCATCTACTTTCGCGGTTTCGTAGTTACGCGGATGAGAATTCAAAAAAATCAATTAGGTAAGTTTGTTCATTTGTTTCATACATCGATTTACATGGATTTTGTATTTGAATTTGTAACATAAGAATTGGAAGAATCCTTTAATATGATAGATGGAGGAATGTATGAATTAAAAGCACAGGATCCTGATACTGATCGTTTTACGAAAGTGCATAAAACTGTGCAAGATGTAATTGCCGTTTTAAACATATTTATTATGATAAAAGACGAGCTGTCGTACAAACATCACTGGATAAATATTTCAATAAACAATTTTTAAAATACACTAATATGTTATATCATCCGCAAAGCTTGAGAATATTATAATGAACTAGTATAATATACAGACGTGGGTACGTGGAGTTATTTACATTTACTGTTGGCTTTATTTTGTTTTTACTTTATTATATAATTTAATGATAAAGAATTATGCAGGAAAATGTATACTCTGAAAACCTAATAAATAAAATATACTTCAAGGACGATATTATATAGTTATTTACTTTCACATGATATTATATTAATAAAAACACAATATTCCTTTGTACTTTATTACACTTTATTTAAAAGGTCATGACCGGCTGGCAATGAGCGAAACCGATCCTGACCTTTTAAATAAAGTGAAATAAAGTACAAAGGAATATTGTGTTTTTATTAATATAATGTCTTTCCACCAAGTATTGTCAGTGAACACCCTAAAAGTGATGATGATTTATATCTTATGATATGAAACTGTGAATACAATTTACATCTGTGATCTGTCAACATATTACGAAATTTCACCGCTAGATAGCGCCAGATGTTTACGTTATGCAATCGCAATATTTTTCGCAAAACATCTTCGATTCGCTCTCGACTTCGGCGTATTTATACAAACAATGGAGTGCATTATTTTCCACACTCAACTACCTACTGCATTAATTTATTACTATGTATGCGTTATTGTGTTTAAAAGATATTATTTTTTATTTACTCTATTGTTTGTAGGCATGATTCATTATTATGATTACGTTAGATTGCTTATTGTTCTATATTATTATATTGCTGCGACTAGGGATTCCAATACCGAATAAATAGGTCACTACCGGACACCGGTATTTTTATTTTTTTATATTAAATACCGGTATTTCAAATATCAATACCGATATTACGAAATTCGATAATAATAAGCAAAATACTGTAATTATTACGGTCAATTTAGATTTATATACTTCACATTAAATGTCGGTACTAAAAATATCTGATCATAACAAGGATTTTGACCGAATCTTAAAACAAAGAAAAACGACGCAAATAGTCGTCGCAGGTTAAATGTTTGTTAGACTTAATTAAATTGATAAATTATAATAGATATTTTTTGCAAGTGTTGCATATATACGAGTTCTAGTTATTACGAAATACATTTTGAATGCACACTATTTCCGGTAGCGTTAAGAAAATATCGCCATATACGTATTTGAATTGGCATTTTCTTGTTGGATTTCCATCACGAAAATGTAAATAATGTATTTTAGTCAACGGTGGGCTGCCAATGCGCTAACAAGAGGCTCGCTTAATCTCGAAGCAATTCCCGGTGCTGCGGGGGAAAAAGTAAATAAATCATAAATTACAGATATATACTAATTTCATCTGAGAATATTGTTTTATTTTACATTAACAAGGGGCTCGTCGGCCTTAGTAAAATTGAACAAGGGGATCGCGCGAGCCCCTCCGAGCCCCTTCAGACCCACCTCTGATTTTAGTTCTATAAAAAAACTCGAAACTAACAAAAGATGAGATACCTACGTGATTGTAAAAAATTAACGACAATATGAGATTTTTTTAATAAGCAAAATAAAGTTATATTCTAATTTAATTTATTAAAATTTTCTTAGGCTAGGTAAGTTATTTTATTTAGAGTCACTGACAGAGAACCTTAAACTTCCACTGACTTAAAAAGCCATTTTAATTTGCGATCGACCATAAATATGTTTACCAAGTATAAACCACGTTCCACTTATAATATGTAAATAATGCTTTTGAGAAATGGATAAGTTCTTACATGTTATACATTGTTCTTTACCTTTAAGAACGGTTGAATACATTGGTATGTATATAAAATATATAACACCATTGTTTGAAGGATTATTAATAAAACCGCAACCAGCTTATCAGTTTGGCATTTTCTTTATGTACATATAATATATAACGTCAAGATAAGTCAGAACACGTGTATGAAAGACTTTTTCAATCACGATATGAATAATATATAAGACTTCCAAGTGGTCTTAATAACCCATCAATTTATAATGGTTATTATATTCAATGGATTCACAGCGAAATTATTTTTGAATATATGTAAAATTAAATGTGATAATCTTTATTCCAGTGACTGTAGAATAGACATTGCTGAAAAAAACCGTAAAATTGGGGAAAAACGGAAATTTTGAAAAAAAAAACGTAGACTAAACGTAGGAATAATTTGTTTAAGTAATGTGTCATCGTTTTTTCAACATACTAAAGTCCATGTACGTACATTAATATGTACGTTTTACTGATTGTCATCAAAACAAGACCAAATATGTTGTTTCGGATTCAAGTATACCCAGATGTCACCTGTCAAACTCATAGACAAGTATTTATCATAGACTAATATTATATTTTATAAACAGCTCTAACTTCATAACATTAAATATATTCATCTAAGAAATGAGTAATCGTTATACGAAGATCAAACATTACTTTGAATTCTAACAGTTTTAATATTCTTATATGTTTTTGCATGTCATTTTTTTCCCCAGCACAGTTATCTTAACAAAAATATATATTCTTGTTTCGACTTTCCTTTTTCATGTAATGGTATAAAAAACTGCCAATTTCATTGGATCGTCTTGTCGCAGCCATTAATTAATTTAGAAAGTTTTTGATAAGATAAATTTATTTTTTAACCTTTCAGCATTTTGACTTATAATCTTTCAGTAATGTCATGCCAAAAATCTTCCATATTTTTTTTTGTCTTTGTTATCTACCGATTCACCCATTAAAATACTTAACTTCTTATAACGTTTGATTCCCTTCACTTGAACATTTAGGACCGCAATTGGTTGAAACATTTGCACGATTCTCTCGAAAAATATATTTCTCGTGAGATTGGTAATATTGGCAACGCTCACGAATTGTAACTCACGATAAATAATTTATAAAACGTATTTGAAATGCTTTTACGATACACAAGTGTTATGACATATTACGTATGACGCGATATCTCACGGGTAGAGATGCCTACTAGGGCTTCCAGTCCCGGGATCACTACCAATTTGTCGGTTCTGCAATCCCGGGATTGTCTGAATACCAATCTCAGAATTTGAGGATATGGAAAAAACAAATTTAAAATCAAAATTCTTCTCGATTTTCTACCACTTTTATAAATACATTATAAGTAATAGTTATGTTTATTTGTGTACTTTTTTGTATAATAACTACATAATAAATTAATTAATTGTGGTTTCACTCTATCTAATATCCACCCATAATCGGCAGAAAATCGTTTTTCGTTCGAAAATTTTACAGATGTAGGTTGTATTTTTAACTTCCATTCGTAATAAGCTTGTAAAAAGAAACTTTAATTGACCTATTATTACTAACCGTATTTCAGGAATTATTTATGCGAGATGAAGTGAATAAAATCTAGTGTTATGATTAAAATCTGACCATTCCTGTAAACGTTATGAGTGTTAGCTTACGTTGTTCTGCCGATTACGGGTCGATATGTTGTAGCAGTCGTAGAGAAAAGCACATATTTTTCATAATTTTACACAAAATTCAGTTGCAATAATTTTTGCAATAATTTTCAATTTGAGATCATGTACAACGGGTGTTTGTGAAATCTTTTCCCTTCAGATTGATCTCGAGAAACAGGTTTCAAAATAAAAATCTGTCGGCTAGGCCGTTACTTTTAATTTCAGATATTTTTTGATTAGAATGAAGGATATGTACAAAAATTAAAACGTGAACATATGGTAAATAATCCATTCCATGAATCCCGATATAACAAAAATGGTCCCGATGTAGATGCCCTAATGCCTACGTGAGTATCGACATATTCATCCATTATTTGATAAAAGGAATTCAGTTACTCGACATAATTATCAAGTAATTTATAAATTACATTTCGTATTGCTTTTTAACGATGGTAACGTGTTATTTCAAAGACCTGCAGAAATTTTAATTGTTTATGCTATTACTTTCGCAATTTGTTGAATGTCATTAATATCAAGTCATTAGTAAAACTAATTTAGATCGCCATCAATAACTTTGAAACTTAGTGTGACAGTATTTTTATTATATATGTACATGCACAATACAAA
This sequence comes from Himalopsyche anomala, assembly GCA_031772345.1. NCBI lineage: Eukaryota > Metazoa > Arthropoda > Insecta > Trichoptera > Rhyacophilidae > Himalopsyche > Himalopsyche anomala. Next base: position 8,705,271 of record CM062840.1, read on the forward strand.
CTACTCACCTAGCGTAAGTTCAACCGTGCACTTGAATGAATGGATATGATTAGGGCTTCCAATTAACCGGACTTTCCAACTAACCGGTTTTCGGTTTTTTTCTGGCAATAAAACCGGTTAACCGGTTTAAACCGAAATATAACGTACTTTGATTAGGTAGGTATGCAAAAAAAATTTTTTTGTGGAAAATTTTAAATATTTTGATGAAAAATCGATATTTATCATATAGATGGAACACATAATGCATTATATATATATATATACAACAATGACAATCAAATGTGGAAAAATATTTTATGATAAAATATGTCAAATAAAAAATAGAACTTGATAATAAAACTCATCAAAAGAAAGATCTTTAAATAAATGCATTCATTTTTTTAAGCATATCGACTAGACAGGACATCCAATGCTTAGACAAAAATATAGTAGAATACAATAATATTAGCTTATATTATGTCTCCACTCCCACTTTGAAGCATATAGACTCAAACTTTTATTTTTTAACGATAACTGCTTGTTACTCAGTTGCTCAACCCCTCTTTTTTTGAAAAGAGAAAAGATTGAAAATTATAGCTAGAACATGGGTGCCTGATCACTCTCACTACGTCATAGTAATTTAAGGGATACTGGAATAGAATATTAGGCATCACAGACATCCATGCCATAGAAAAGAAATCAATGAACTGATTGCAAAAATCCGTCCGTCCGGGATTCGAGCTCGTTTGGTCCGCAACCCAAAGAAACGACGTTGACCACTCGCCCATGTGCAGACCATAATACTTAAATTATAATTGAGAATATCAAGCACGATAATCATTATATTTTATGATAACACCAATTATTTATTGGGTTTATGTTATTTTCTGAACAATTATTTATTTATACATGTAGGTATTATACGATACTAAAATTTTCATTTACGTATTACGTACAAAATGACTTACATAATATTTTATTAAAAAAATTATAGTTCACAGTGTGTTTGTTTATCTATTGCTCAAGAAAACAATTCGTAAAAAAAAGAATTCATCGAAAATGTTATATTTCACGAAACTACAAATTTGAATTCAAAAATTGTATCAATCAAAAAATTTTCACCAAGCAAAGCTGTATTTGAATATATTTTTATATTGTTCTAGTTAGGATAGATATTGTGCTATTTACCTGAAAAATATCAATGACTTCTTAATTTCCTATAACCTCATAATCGGTGCGTATAAGCAATTTGTATATTACTGAGAAACTATCAATAATCTCATATTATTTTATATAAAAGAAACACTGTTTTTTTTTTTTAAATAATATGAGATTGATGATTTAAGTAAATGTATTAGCATTAAACTCTACTAAGTCATAAAACATCTTTTAAGTTTGTCCGTTCTATTGTTGATTATTTTACTGTACTTCGTCGACCTTGTGGGAGGGTAACATTTTAGCCACATCTGGTATTAATTTAATGACACTTAACAATACGCAACGTCTAATGTTTACAACTGAGAAAGGATGAGTCCTTAGGTTTTAAAAATACGACTGCATCTTTTGTCAACGTTTTGCAAACGGAAATGTATGAAGCAACCATATAATTGAACAATACATTAAAAGTGACATGGGACAAAGTTCTTGGAATAATTTTGACCCCCCGTTAGGTAAAACTTTACAATTAGCTCTTGGGTATTAGTTTTCACATATTGCATTATGATGGAGAATAAAAGGTTGATACAATAATTAAAAATATCATATTTAAAGCAGATTCTTTTTGCATTGTTGATTTAAAGACAAAATTAAGTATACTTAGAATAATTATAATGCAATAATTATGCAAAGGAAGAATATATCTACTAACAAGCTCACAAAAAAATAACAATGTGTAAGGAGATGTAGATTATTACTCATTAATTAAATTGTATACGTTTTAAAATGGTACATAGTTATATGGTATCCTTATTAATAATTTTTTCATGATTTGTCAAATTTACAATAAAGGTTATTGAGTGACATGCATGTAAGAATCATTCCGTCTTTTTATAAATAATTGTCAATAATTACGAAAAAATATTAAAATATTTGAAAAAGTCATTTCTGTTCACATGGACATGGACAACTTTGAGACATAAGTAGATTTTTTTATACAATTCATATGCATGTTTCTTGTGTTATGTCAATTGTTTCCGCTTCTACGCAGTAAATTCATTGGAAAAGATTTTTCTTTTTGAAAAAAAAATAAAATAAGAAAAGAGTATATTTGATAAAACGCGGTTAACCGCGTGAAATAAACCGGTTTTCGGTTTTTTTCAAAACATGCGATAAACCGGTTAACCGGTTTCGGTTTAAACCGGTTTGGAAGCCCTAAATATGATGAAAGGCAAATCTGGGTCGTTAGTGACAAAGCACATGGAAACGTATACAATATGCACGATTCAAATTTGATATTGAAATTTCACTAAGTACATTCTGTCGAAATCCTAAACATCCAAACGTGTACGTATAAAATTGACAGCAACCGAATTATTATCATCTCACGTTGCTTAATTTTCCAACACCCGCTACTGATTTAGTCCTAATGTGTCTCCCGTTACATATTTGTATTAAACGCTTTCAATTGATTGCAAGAAGTGTCTCAGGAGTAATGAGATATTCCACAAATCATTTGTTTTCTCACTCCGCCTGATATTAACAAATAAGTGAATTAGGGCAGGGCTTCGAACCGATATTTTTTTTTCGTTTCGGTTTTCGTTCCGGTTATCGTTTCAGTTCGTGTAAAAAATATAAATCGGCTTCGTTTCGGACAAAATAACGGTTTTCAGTTCAGCTCTGAGTAGCTTATTTTATATTTGAATTGAAAAAATATTTTCTACCATAATTTAGAACATATATGGTATATTATCTATAAATGAGTATGGTGCGCCGCACGGCCGTAACGATAATTTTTCAAATTAGTGTATTGTAAAAACGAATACTTACGTATGTACGTATGATGAAGAGTGACCCAAGAGTCTAAGAGTCCAAGGGCCAGAACGTAAAACGTGTTTCGCCTACGACAACTGCACGACAACTGCAGTAGCAAGTAAGATGGTATTGTTATTTCGCGTGCTTAAACGTGTACCGAAGCGAAAAAACCATTTTTTTCCTGATCGGTTTCAGTTTTCGTTCTGATAAAACGATTTTACCGGTTTCCGGTTCAGTTTCAGTTCGAAGCCCTGGTTTTTTTTAAAATCCATGTCTGCTCGCAATGTGGAGATTATGTAATGGAGTTATCTCAACAGACGTTTTTTACGAGAACTGCTTGTTACTCAGTTGGCCAATCTCTCTTTTTTTGTAGAGATTAACCCATTTTGCCCGAATTTGCACGTAATTGACGCAAATAAAAAAACACTGCTCACTCCGACAGGTTCAAATCTGAAAAAATACTACACAAAACGATTCCCACACTTGTTAGCTGTAGAATGATTGAGACTGATACAATCTAAACTTTTATTACGTCATGCATACATGGAGTGGAAGTAAAAACACTAAATGTTTCAATATTGGAACACTGGGCAAAAATGGGTTAAGGATATAAAGGATAGGGCCAAAACAAGATTAATGGTAAGCTAATCGCTCTCGCTACGCCTCGTTATTGTTAGTATTGGAAGGGTGAGAGGGAATTTTTAAATATCCATGTCATCTAATAGAAATATGTTCGTACTGGGATTCGAACCCGTGAGATATGTCACGGAAGCCAACGACGTTGACCATTGCACTACGTAGCCGATATAGAATAATAATAATTAAAATTCGAACGATAGCCTATTCGAATCTTCTGTTTTCTCACTCAACTTGCATTGAATGTTGAAAGCAGTGATAGTTTATGAAAACAAATGATCCACGGTTCAATTCTGTATATAAAATAATTTAATATAATGTTTTATCCAAGCAACCTACGTTAAATAACTAGGGTACCGACTACTGACACAGAAACACCCGGATTTAAAAGAGCCGTGGTACCTAATTCGACGTCTCCACTGACATGCGGCATGGAATATCCTTTAGGGACACATACATCGGGTAAAAGGCTGCTTCTCTGACACGGGAGGTAGGAATGATGTGCCTCCGCCTAAGTACCCTAAGCCTCTTCCGCTGCCACTGATGTTCAAAGCCTCTACTAAAATCGTGACACTCTGTGACATTTAAATATTACATTTTATTCAAGGGCGTACGTGCGCAACCGTGCAATATTTATTTTTTGCCGTAACAATTTCCATAATACGGAGGATATTTTGAAATTTTGTAGCGAGGGAAACGTGATGATGTTTGCATGGTAATTGACGCGAGTAGAAAACGCAATAAATACTTAGTTTATTGCTTGATTAAACCTTGCGTATAAACCTATCATGCAGCATTTTAACAGAAGTCGTTTTGCTAAGACTGATTACCATTCAGTCACTCAATGTATAATCTATATGGTGCAATTCTATCTACAGGTATAACTTTGACCGGTTCCGGTCTTGAACTCGCTGCTTCACAGAGACGTGAAAATAACTACCATCCGCGAGTTCGTTCGTGAAATCTCTCAAAAGTTTCACAGCGAGGTAGGCAAACATTGTAACCCAACGATCGTTACAATTCATAATTATGACGAGACAATACCTCAGAATCAGAGCGGTTCTGCGCGAAGAACCTCCATAGATTTGATTTTTCTCTAAAAAATTAATACAACTTATAATCACAAACCTTTACATAATGAAAATGACTCTTTTGACATTGGTTATTTATGCATGGTTTAGTTTATGGGGCGGTACATATATTCTGTTATATAACTTGCATATTAATACATATGGTGTCAACATGAACTGGTTTCACTGTGGATTACTCACCTCTCAAGCGATCACGCTCTCTGTCAGCAGGAAAGGAATGCAAATTATCAAAACATCAACGATAAAGGATCTTTAAAGGTAACACTCACTGGACTTGCAGCTCCTTTTATGTGATATGAAAAATAAATTTACAGCGGCAAGGATTTAAAAAAATATATCAATTATTTATAATACTATCAACCACTTTAAAGCGGAGTAATCCGTCCAATACGAGAATGGATATTAATAGAATGAAAGTATTTACAATACGTAAATTTACTTGCCTGCATCATAAATGTCTGATGGGGTGATATCAGTCTGGGTCAAAATAACTAGGTCACTTTCAGCTGTGTTGCATCTGTCTATTTTTATTCGTCATGCAATATATAATACATCGGCAATAGTGCCTTTGCAGTCTTTGCACGCGAAAAGAGCAAATGTACAATCCTAGTACATCATTTAAACGTCTAGTTGGGTGCTCAATATCAAACACGGCCAAGTCAGTATAACTGTATTTTTCAAGAAACCCGAAAGTTTATTGAAAGTTATAAAATTAACAGGCATAAACAAAACATCTTAAATTAACAGACCATTATCAATCCACCACCCCTAATGTAATTAATAATAAATATCAATAAAAACACACTATTTCTTTGTACTTTATTCCACTCTATTTAATAGGTCAGAACCGGTTTCGCTCATTGCGAGCATTGTCAACTGATAAAAATAAATAAACAGTGCTATTTATACAAAATTAAATTGAAAAAAAAGGTGTAAGCAACAATTAACAATGGCAATAAACATTTTAATGTTGTGTAATTGTAGAGTCACTTACACTGTAATTTGTAAATTATTATCATTTGTCAATGCTCGCAATGAGCGAAACCGGTTCTGACCTATTAAATAAAGTGAAATAAAGTACAAAGAAATATTGTCTTTTTATTAAAACAATGCCATTCCACCAAGTATTGACAGTGAACACACTAAAAGTAAAAAAAATAAAGTTTAAATTTATCCTAATTTACGTTGAATTCCCCCAGATTGCTTATCGTTCTTTGAAACTCTAGAGTTATAGAGTATAATTGTAATTTGAATTAGGATTTAAGAGTGAATAACATGATGCATTGTGTATCTCTTCGGAGCCAGTATATATAGCTGAGAAAAATGTAAGTTTAATCATAGTTCTGACGATGGCGAAAGTCGAAATAGCTATCAACTAATAAATATAAAAAACTGTAGAACTAAATACGTTGCTATTTTTACTCTATTATTGACAACCTATATATTTTATTAAGAAGCTGGTAATATAACTATATTAAGTGAATCAGGATCTATCTTATGCCATATATTCAAATAATTCTACGCACGTTCATTATATTGACATGACTCGTATTTTTTCTTTGAATGCACTTAACCAATTTGTGTGAAATAACTAAATGAAACACACTGCCGTACTCACCGAAAGGCAAGCCGGCGATGGTAGGGATTAGAAAAGAAATTCAGCTTTACGAAATTATGCGTTTATTTAGGGATTCATAAACATTTTATTTAAAATCATACAAAAATTTTACAAATGGGATTTAAATTACAACAATCAACATCGCCGAAATTAATAGAGAATGACATTACAAAAAAAACAAACTAATTTTAACAAAATTTTGTCGCCCGCGCCGGCTTTTTAATTACTACATCGAAATACGTCTTTTCAAATCGACGGCTCACAAAAGAAGGAAGATCCTTAGCAATTTACAACTACTCCCTCCCTCGGCTGACTGTTGAGCGTCAAAAAAAAATGCATCGTTGCCTTTAGACAACGTTGCCAAAATAGTGTTGTTGCAAGCAAATCGCAATATCTGGAAATTATTACATATTATTTTTTTAAAGTCGTTTTTGTCAACTGGTATCCCGGCTTCAAATACAAAAATTCACTATTATTCAATTAAAAACGTTTGTATATTAATTTGAAACTGCCTTGGTTATAATAAAAACAAGTTGAAATATGTAAGCTACATATGAACGTTAAAAATATGTTATTTTGGTTAATTTTGAAAATATATTTGTTTCTTATTTTGATTCGTATACACGTATATAGCAATGCTCCCTGTAAGATTAGATGTTAACTGCGCGGAAAATTTAAGGGCTGCGCGGGACAATCCAACAAATGCACGGCATAATTGGTCATGTTTGATATAAAATATAGTTTTTTTTGCGCGCGCATTTTAGTGTAAACGTTGTTAAGTTTTTATTGAATACGGGATAATAATATTTAATCCACCGCTAAATAGAAACTCTGACTAAAAAATGTCAATTTTAATATTTTTTTGTTAACTTATAATAAAATTCTTTAAAATGAACGAATATTCAAAAAAATGATTTATTTTCACTTTTTTGTGAAACTTCGAAAACCGGTTTAACCGATTTTTATTAATAATTCGAAAACTGTTTTTTTCAGTCGGTTTTTGTATAAGCCCTAGGAGCAACGTATAGTAGTATAAACCTGAGGCAATTTTATGTTTGAATTAAGTTACTTCGTATCTTTTATTGAAAAAATCAGTATTTAACTTCGTATATTATTGTCGATGGTCAACAATCAACATACTGACGTTAAAACGAATGCCCATTTGGAATTTTGACCTGTGTATAGATTTATTAAAAAATGCCAGATTTTTTTTTATTGTATCATCAATCTTACTTTTTTGCCTTCTTCTTTGTATTTAGCTTATGCAACTGATATTTCTACAGAGGGTACAGACAAAGCATTGATGTCCCCTTTACGCACATTTTGTAGTACTGTATTATTCAAGATTCTGTCCGCTGAACACGTTGAATGGGGAAAACGATTAAGAAAAACACCCAACGAACACTGCTTGTGGGTATTCAGTAATCAGAAGTGTTGAATTCCTATCAGGGATTGTTTGTGATGTTATATTAAACATGAAGAGCTAAATTGTTTCGATTTATTAAGCAGTAGCTTTGTGGGAGCTCATTTTTAAATAGATAATTTAAATTTATTTCTTATTTATTCTACTGGTTATGTTACTTATTGTGTTACGTGTTTCGCATTTTTAAAAAGTATCTTCAAACTGACAGTTGTCAATTTGGTCAAAAAAATGAAATATGTGTCACAATGATTGGCAACACAACCAGTGAAATAACATAACATAGTTATCAAGTTTTATTTTATATTAAAGATTTTATTTACTTCAACTTGCTTTGTCCTCTCGCGATTTTTTTGCGACGGTGGATGTGGGACATTAGATTGTAGCATTTTAACGGGATGATTTTTTTTTGATTGACTGAGTAACAAGCAGTTATTATAGGTATAGGCACGCTTCATATTGTAGCGGAAATCGATAGAAGAAAACATAAATATATTTTTTAAATCTTTTGTTTCTTTGCACGTACACTGCCGAGATGAAGAAAATGAAAGCAATATAAAATATCTGCGCGTTAAAAATCGTAATTTAAACGTACAGACATTGTAAATATCATAAAGTTGAATACTCGAGAGGCAGAATAAAAAAAACAATTTGTACATTATTACTGTTTCAAGGAATTTTATAATAAATAAAATAAAGCCACAATCCCTACAGGAGATTTAAAATTCGCATATTTTAAATTTTATAGTTCAGGTAACACCGATAAAATTTTACTGGAAACGAAAATAATAATGGCCGCATTCCCAGGAGGCTTATTGGCTAACTATGAAATTCGGAGCATCCCCCGCATGGCTGAACAATTTTCCGAGCAAATATTTTTAACGCCGTGTGTACAGTGACGCCCCTAGGCGACGTATTATCCAAAGCCACCCAGTGAAGCCTTTCCTCCGGGTAAGTGAGGTGGGATACTCTTTACAGTTATGGATCTAAGGGTAGATGAGCTAGGATTTTGCCTTGGGTTTTACAATACCACGGAGTATATGATGTACATGTATATATATTGTAGATCGAGCATTATAAGCTGTCCGTTTTGAGAGGGCGCCAGTGTCACGGGAATAATGTTGCCATAATTATTTTACCTGTCATGGCCGCTACGCGATCCGCAGCGTTTTTCATTGGAACTAATAATTATTTTTTGAGACTAGCCGTCTTCAAATACCTGCTAGACTTTTGGAATAACCTACTTCGACCTACACATTCCCACGAATTGTTTTAGGAATACTTGAAGTTGTCTATTATTTTTATTTTTATTTCCACTAATAAAAATACCACAATTTTGTGGCACTTGTGAGCTTACTTTTGACAGATACAGGCAGTTGAGTGACTGATATTATGATACAATATATTGAGTATGGTAAATTCACATTAAGTTAATCTTAAATGTATTCAATATATTGACAATTGACAAGATTTTGTAGGGCCAATCTCCCACAACTGGCAGACATTTAAAAGTTTTAGTTCAATTAATTGTGCTTAAAAAAATATCATATAACCGGTATAATCGATTGTTTATGACCGTAAATGGCAACAATGTTTTTGTAAACCCGGAACGATTTTGCGTTTTTTTCTTTTTTGCTTTTTGGGACGTAAATCGAACACAACTTGTGTCGGTGCATCCCGCTGCTGGAAAACAGTTCGAGCAGCCTTTAGTTTAAACTCACTTGTGTTTTTTTGTGGTTTTTGTGCAATACGTTATTCCTAGAATGGCGTATCGGAAAACTCGTCGTCCGGATTGAAAAAATAATCCTTTTCAATCTCGACGATAATTAAAAATATTTTTTGGTTGTTTGTTGCACGCGCAGATTTTAGCATATTTTTTTTTCTTAAATTAACTATAACTTCATTTGTGCAAACCAGGTATTAATTGTTGTAATGTAAATTCTATTTGTTAATAATTTTGTGTGATTTAAATAAAATGATTGCAGATACTCAATAATCATACTTTGTAACATTAAGCGATGTTTTTTCATTCCTACCTACTTGTACCTCGAATTATCATTCTAACTGCGGTTGGTCGTAATGACTTTCATTAGTGTGGATTTGTTCTTTGGGTATAACATCGTGTATACAAATTTCTCACTATAAATAAATTACGAGTAATGTCAATATCTCTACATGGAAGGTAAAGTAACCACTAGTCCTGTCCTATCTCTATCTTATCCCTACTCTCTTTGAAAAAAGAGAGGTTGAGCAAGTGAGTAAAAATCAGTTTTCGTAGAAAAAAACTTCGGTTGAAATAAACTTCTTTAGAAGTTAGTATGCTCCACATCGGGAGCAGACATGTTATAAAAAAAAAATCATACAATTTTTTTACCTGCCATACTTAATCACGTTGATGTTTTATGTAAATCAAATGTGCCACGCAACCGTATATTTATAAAAAAAATAATGCTAAGTACAAGTGTAGGGTGGATTCCCCATAAGGGAGGTTTTTGGCATTTTCCGGCTCTTTTGAGACTGTTTTGTATTCTGAAATATATTATGCGGCAATGTGTAGGTTATGTAACACGTGCGTACTAAAAAATCTAAATATGCAGTGTTGGGAAACATTCGGTACTAAACTTGGAAAGTAGTGTTCGGTGTACAGTATATCGTTATTATTCAGGCAAAAAAGTGAGAAGAAAATTTACAACTTTTCTGTTAAGCAATATCAAAGAAATATTACATTTTTTGTTGAAAATTAACAATTTTTTTCTACACGTCAAATACGTTCCACAAAAGCCGTGTAAGAAAAGGTGATGGAAATCGTAGAAAAAATGAAGTAAAAAAGAACAAAATTTTGGAATAGAAAATCGTATAAAAAAGGTAATAATATAAACCCAATAAATAAATTACATATAATTACATATTTATAAGATGTATATTAAGCAAGAAAAATAATACTATTCATCGCTACTTAATTATATACGGGGACTTTTATGAAGGACTGGACATCAATCCCTTCCATCGATAGAAATGTCTGACACGTATAAAGTGTTAAGATCTAATGAACTATTTTGTATGTAATTACTGTCGTGTGATGTTGAATTTTTTGTTATTAGGAAATTCGTTATTCGCTCCTCTGGGAATTCCAAAACCGTGTATGATCGATTGATGAATTGAAATATTTTAAATTTGCTAAGAATTGTGTCAAAATTGATAGGTTACGGAATCGACGAGCCTCTCAATGATGTATTATCATATTAAGAAACCGCATTTTAATGTATATTATATATTTTCGAACATCGGTATTTTTTATGACGTGGAATTACCGATTTTGATTTACTCATTTGTATTGAGATTTCAATTAGCCATTTTTGTTACTTATTTGTTGTATATCGACCGTGGAAAGGAAAAAGGACGTAACCCACACATATAAAATTTTACAGGAGGCGCAAAAAACTTGTTTTGATGATTTTGTGACATATGCAAATTATGAATTATACACAACCTTAAAGTGCACGGATACTTCTAAACTAGTGTTTAATTGACATAACCTAATATTAATTAAGGAAATTGTCTCGGAAAAACCTTTATTTCAGTGTTTTTTCTTGGTTTTAATTTTTTACAAGATCATCTTTTTCAAACTTAAAAGCTAACTTTAGATACAAATTCGGCATTTTCAGCTTCCATCCTTCTAATAGAATGTGTGTCAAGTTGTATACATTGTGATTATCGTAAAAAAGCTGTTTTGGAAAATGGAGGGTTACGTCCTTTTTCCTTTCTACAGTCGATATGTATATCTGGTATTGCAATCCTAAACCAAAAGTACAAATTTATATAAACGGGATTTTGTTTTAAGGTTCGCAATAATTTCATTTTTTTTTTTTTAAATCATTGTGTTTTTAATTTAAAACGTTAGCACTGCGCTGGCTGTAATAGGCGGTGGGCTGTCGCAACCCTCGAATCGGAATAGGGGATGGCGACTGATACAGGAAAAGAAGGGACGCATAAAACCGCTATGTAGTACAGACTTTACGTACATGTTTTATTACTGTTTGCTCTATACATATTACACGTTTTCGAAATTGATCCATCATGCGTAATTGTACCCAAGCGTGACGTTGTATTGGTTTGCTATTTGTTGTACATAGACGTTACCAAAAATATTAAAATATAATGTACATACTCAATTCTCTTCGGTTTATATTTTTTCCCAAGAAAATATATTTTTTAAATTGCTTTAAAACTTTATTTAATACAAAACCAATGTTTCAAAAAATAATCTTCTTGAAAGAAAGTAATATGTTATATTTACACTTTATATATGTTCCCATAAGAGGTGAAGTGAGCCAACTAGTAAAATGGACAAACTTTTTTCTTGAACTTCTAAGTGCTATCACGTCTATACTTGGTGCTTTGGTGGATTTGTTATTTTTGTGATGTCTGAAAATTTCCTCTAACCCTTTTCGAACCTTTAATATCTGGGCGTAGCGAAAGCGATTAATTAACCAATAATCCTCTCCTAGCCTTATCTTCTATCCCTTTTACCCTATTTGATAAGAGATGTTGAGCGATTGAGTAACAAAGTGTCCCCGTAGAAAAAAATCTGCTATACCTCCATTAGAAGGCCATATGCTCCACATTGGGAGCGGACATGTATAGTAAATAAATATTTTTATTTTACAGAGATAACACTGTTGCTAATTGCGATGTGTATTATTTGAGATTACGTCACTTTTACGATACTTTAAGACGTGTAGAATAATACCACGGATCTACAAGTGATCTTGGTAAATACACATTACAAGTGTTATTTCTATAAAATAAATTACTGGTGGTTTTACTTAAAAGTCCAATATAAAATTTGTTACTTTTCAAATTGTTATATGAACAAATCGTTAAAAATGCCGTGATTCTTTATCATGTTCGTCGAAGTTACGCCGCTGATCTTTAAAGGCGCGCGAAAATTCCATCATCGATATTATTTTCCTCCGCATTGTGCAAGTTTTCGGGGCGCATGCTCTGGGCGTGGGCGCGTGGGTACAGTCTGCCTATCGAGGTAGACTTATTACATAATCCCATCGAAATAATCACTAAACAGTTTAATATCCCGCTGTAATCCGCTCTTGCTTAGTTATCATTCTCCGGGAAAAGCCATCCGCAAAGATTTGATTCTTGCTGCGGTGCGGACCAGCCTGCCTGGCGACAACGAGGTCCGACCTTCGACTGCCATTATGCGCAGAATTATAAAATTATGAAGACTATTTGTATTATGTATATTGATAAAAATGGTGCATATCTATGCATATCAGTCGTAATTAATTACTTGTACCATAATATCTATAAAGACAATAATTTATTTGAGTAAAAACACAATATTCCTTTGTACTTTATTCCACTTATTCCACCTATTCCACCTATTAAATAAAGTACAAAGGAATATTGTGTTTTTATTAATATAATACCTTTCCACCAAGTATTGACAGTGAAAACCCTAAAAGTTAGACAAGACAATAGTTGTTAACAATGCTTTAATTTAAAAAAAAGGTATTGAAACTGTCAAGCTTTGTTTTCCTAATCTATGTCTGTTCCTAATGTGGAGCATATGGCTTCCTAATGTCTCAGTATTTCAATAGAAGTTTTTTACGAGAACTGCTTGTTACTCAGTTGCTTAACCTCTCTTTTTTTTGAAAGAGTAAGAATAGAAAGATAGGGCTAGAACAAAACTAGTGATCTACTTTTGGTCTAAAACACTAAAAATGCTAAAAGAAAATGTGCCGGAACGCCGTTCTACCGCGTTGTATAGGAAAAAAGCACAGGTTGTTACTGTGGTGCAATCAAGAACAAATATAATGAATCATTTATAAATTGACATGTCACATTACGAAAAACTGTTAATCTTCTTACTGATTTCTTGAGTTTACCTGAATTATTTTTGAGCGCAAATCAATTAAAACGTTTGAATTTCTTTTATAGATAACAAATTCGAATAAACACTAATTTTCCAATTTTAATTTAATTTGGAGGCTCAGCGAGAGCATAGCTAACCATCATTTATATCTTAGCCCTATCTTTTCTATACCTACTCTCTTCGAAAGAGTGAGAAACAGTTCTCATAGAAAACATTGTGTAGAGATTAGAGGTCTGCACGGGCCAAACCGGGCCCGAAAAACTCAGGCTCGACCCGGCCCGGGCCCGAGTCTAATACCGCACTTGTTACCCGAACCCGACCCGAAGCCCGAAACTCCTTATTTTAGCTCGCCGAGATATTTGAAATCCTCGATTTGCTATACTTTTTCCAGATTATCTCCGAAAGTCCTTTTTTTTTTTAGCTCACCGAGGAATTTGAAATCCTCGATTTGCTATACTTTTTCCCAGATTATCTCCGAAAGTCCTTTTTTTTTTTAGCTCACCGAGGAATTTGAATTCCTCGATTTGCTATACTTTTTCCAGATTATCTTCGAAAGTCCTTTTTTTTTTAGCTTACCGAGGAATTTGAAATCCTCGATTTGCTATACTTTTTCCCAGATTATCTCCGAAAGTCCTTTTTTTTTTTAGCTCACCGAGGAATTTGAAATTCTCGATTTGCTATACTTTTTCCCAGATTATCTCCGAAAGTCCTTTTTTTTTTTAGCTCACCGAGGAATTTGAAATCCTCGATTTGCTATACTTTTTCCCAGATTATCTCCGAAAGTCCTTTTTTTTTTTAGCTCACCGAGGAATTTGAAATCCTCGATTTGCTATACTTTTTCCCAGATTATCTTCGAAAGTCCTTTTTTTTTTAGCTCACCGAGGAATTTGAAATCCTCGATTTGCTATACTTTTTCCCAGATTATCTCCGAAAGTCCTTTTTTTTTTAGCTCACCGAGGAATTTGAAATCCTCGATTTGCTATACTTTTCCCCAGATTATCTCCGAAAGTCTTTTTTTTTAGCTCACCGAGGAATTTGAAATCTTCGATTTGCTATACTTTTTCCCAGATTATCTCCGAAAGTCCTTTTTTTTTTTAGCTCACCGAGGAATTTGAAATCCTCGATTTGCTATACTTTTTCCCAGATTATCTCCGAAAGTCCTTTTTTTTTTTTAGCTCACCGAGGAATTTGAAATCCTCGATTTGCTATACTTTTTCCCAGATTATCTCCGAAAGTCCTTTTTTTTTTTAGCTCACCGAGGAATTTGAAATCCTCGATTTGCTATACTTTTTCCCAGATTATCTTCGAAAGTCCTTTTTTTTTTAGCTCACCGAGGAATTTGAAATCCTCGATTTGCTATACTTTTTCCCAGATTATCTCCGAAAGTCCTTTTTTTTTTAGCTCACCGAGGAATTTGAAATCCTCGATTTGCTATACTTTTCCCCAGATTATCTCCGAAAGTCTTTTTTTTTTTAGCTCACCGAGGAATTTGAAATCTTCGATTTGCTATACTTTTTCCCAGATTATCTCCGAAAGTCCTTTTTTTTTTTAGCTCACCGAGGAATTTGAAATCCTCGATTTGCTATACTTTTTCCCAGATTATCTCCGAAAGTCCTTTTTTTTTAGCTCACCGAGGAATTTGAAATCCTCGATTTGCTATACTTTTTCCCAGATTATCTCCGAAAGTCCTTTTTTTTTTAGCTCACCGAGGAATTTGAAATCCTCGATTTGCTATACTTTTCCCCAGATTATCTCCGAAAGTCTTTTTTTTTTTAGCTCACCGAGGAATTTGAAATCCTCGATTTGCTATACTTTTTCCCAGATTATCTCCGAAAGTCCTTTTTTTTTAGCTCACCGAGGAATTTGAAATCCTCGATTTGCTATACTTTTTCCCAGATTATCTCCGAAAGTCCTTTTTTTTTTTTAGCTCACCGAGGAATTTGAAATCCTCGATTTGCTATACTTTTTCCCAGATTATCTCCGAAAGTCCTTTTTTTTTTTTAGCTCACCGAGGAATTTGATATCCTCGATTTGCTATACTTTTTCCCGGATTATCTCCGAAAGTCTTTTATTTTTTTTAGCTCACCGAGGAATTTGAAATCCTCGATTTGCTATACTTTTTCCCAGATTATCTCCGAAAGTCCTTTTTTTTTTTTAGCTCACCGAGGAATTTGATATCCTCGATTTGCTATACTTTTTCCCGGATTATCTCCGAAAGTCTTTTATTTTTTTTAGCTCACCGAGGAATTTGAAATCCTCGATTTGCTATATTTTTTCCCAGATTCTCTCCGAAATTCCAAAGCCCGGCCCGACCCGACCCGACCCCGCGGGCCAGGCCCGGTCCCGTGCAGACCTCTAGTAGAGATAGATAACTACCTCCATTAGGAAACGAACGATCCACATTTTGAGCGAACTTGGAATAAAATAAAAACTTTTCTTGGTAAAAAGTAAACCAAAAAAACATATTTTTTATGAACGAAAATTTCAGTCCTTAGCTTAATGAATGCTATCTTTTCCGTCAGTACCACTTACGTAATCGCTGGTGTATAAGTTATATGGAAGCTCTAGTGACTAGTCTATATTAATATCGCCTGTCCTGCTCCTTGTTGTGTTGTTTCAGAATTTGTTTTTTTGTACGAAGTATTTTACACGCGGGTCTTAGGAAAATTTCATCTCGCTAATGTGACAGCACTTTGCGCTTTTTTCGTAAAAAAAAAAAACTACTTAATTAATGATAAAGGAAGGCCGAACTTTCGGAGCGACCGTATAAATAATAGGTGTGTGATTATATTCTTGTAATAAAAACTTTCCGGCTCAGTACAAAGAACTTTGAGAAGCTAGCATTCTTAATTCAGCTTCTTCATGACTCTTTTTTCTCTCTCCAATGCGATCAATGAGCAGGCCAAACCAACAAATGCGCGGCTCAATTTTAAGTGTTTTTTTATGCTGCTCTACATAAATAAAACAAATATGTATCTACTTATATTAAAAACAATGAAACATATTAATAAAAACACAATATTCTTTTTTACTTTATTTAATGGGTCAGGACCGGTTTCGCTCATTGCGAGCATTGTCAACTGATAAGAAATATAGTTTAACAATGCTAGTTATACAAAAATGAAAAGTTGTGAATAACAATTGGCATTGAAAATAAATTACCAATTACATTATAAGTGATTCTAAAATAATACAAAATTAAAATGTTTAACACATCTAACATATAATCAAAAAGTCATCCAAAATAAATAAATTTAGAGTGGTGACTGAAAGTAATTACAAACATAATTAAAAATTGGGATTTTTTTGACAAAGTGATAAAATTATTAATAAAGTGAATAGGCTTAATGATAGTTTTCTATTTTTCCTGTTGTGTTTTTGTTAATATAATGCCTTTTCACCAAGTATTGACAGTGAACACCCTAACAGTGATCAATGAAACATATTTTTTTTACCGATAACCTTTCTTACATTTTATACGGATTGATATTGATAAATTTGAATGTTTTCAAATGTATGATATGTTAATATGACGAATATTTATAATCATACATATTGAAAATCAGATTGTTGATTTGTTGATTGTGAAAGTGATTAGAAATGCTCTCGATAGGATGTATTATGCGTCAAGCTTAGAAAGTTGCTGCGCGGCCGCGGTTGCCTGCTACTAATAATGGTCATAATTAGTAACTCTTCTCATCTTGCCTTGACTGTGACTTGGTTTACGTAAGTAGACTTGAGGTGTGATCACACTTGAGGTGTTTTTGAAAAAAATATATCCATGAAAAAGGCATCACTACGTAAACTACACCAAGTCGATATCTCAATTTTGCCCACGTTGACATCGTAGTTTACCTTCCATGTACAGATATATTATATTTGTATACTTTGCGATAAAAAAACTAGCCCATCCTAGAAATTTTGTTTAAAATTTTTGACGTGACAACGTCTTATAAATCGATGACGCCCGCTGCACGCACGAAAAAACATGACTCATTGTCCCGTTTGTTGCGTTACGCCGAAGGCAAGCGTGCGAGCGAGAGCGCGGATAAGCGATAGAGAGGCACGATCGGCCTACCGTTCGGATTGTGCCGCATCTATCTCTAGCACATTGTTACTTGTAAATAAACTGTTCATCAAAGTAATAAACATATTTGAATTAATGAGTGCGAATAAAATATATCAATAAAAAATTGTAGATTTCATTTCACTCCTTCGTATCCATACAAAATAATGATAATTCAATAAAAATGATTCCATTTTATTCATAAAAGTATGCAATCATTTCATCAATGTTTTCTTATGACGTTGTCACGTTAAACTATCGTCCGTAAACCGACTTTACAGACAACCAATTTTTTGTGTTACTTTGTGCTTTTAATATTTTATTTTTCACGTGTTTCATAGACAATAAAGTTTTATTTCTTATTTTTTTTCACTATCTAAGCTAATGTTTCTCATAGAATAGTTTGTAACGTCATTTTTTCCGGTGGAAGTCCTACCCCGCACTTGTGATGTGTTAAAAAAAGTTAAGGTAGAAAACAGATAACCAACGATTGAAAACATTGTATTCAATTGGTATCGAAATTTAGGATATTGTAATCTAGAGGGAAGTGACCTCTGAATTAGACGCAAGCCCAACAATGTAAAAAAATCAGCTACAGGCTTGATTTATTTGTATGTATTAACCATCTATTCATTAATTGCAATACTATTAAAACTAGCCACGAAATTAAGAGCCAGATTAGACGACATGTCCTGATTTGGCCAACCTTGCTTGTGATTTTGTGCTATGTTCCATTACTGCAATAGTATCGGCAATTATATTATCAGACTTAATTAAGTGTCCTCGGACGAATTCGGTGCTCAAAAAGACTTAAAGTTATTTGTCAATAAAGTGATGTAATGCCTGACCTTATTCAATTCCCTCCGAAGGTCAACTAAACTAGATTGACGAGAGTTGTCAATGTAAACAAAAGTATAAACTTAGTTATTCTCAAGTTGACCAACATGTTTTTATTCAAATGTATATATTATATCGACACCTCCTACGTAAAGTTTTGTCACTTCAAAATTGGAACATTACAGGAGAGTGCTTTATAGCAGTGCTCCGCAACCGGTGTGCCGTAAGGCAGATACAGGTGTGCCGCGTTCAAATACATAATGAAAAAATATTTTGACCAAGAACTTCGGGTTGTGCTGTCAAATATCGAGCCGAATATAAAACTTTTGTGTTCATTGAAACAAGCGCAGGTATCACATTAATTATTTATTGATTGCATAAAAGTAAATATATTATAGTTTTATGTGTGTATTCTTTTCAAATAAAAAACGAAAATTGATTGTTAAATTTGTGTATCGATTTAATACCTATATATTTTTGCTTTTAGTGTGCCGCGGAATTCTATGAAGAATTTTGGTGTGTCGTAGGTGAAAAAAGGTTGCGGAGCACTGCTTTATAGGAACAAAATGTTGGTGCAAGTCGAGCTTTTGATCGTTTCGCACCAGATTTGATATGTTAATTGTTAATTATAAATAGAATGCGCTCAACTCTTAGTAGATTTAACATATTTCAATTCATCGCGAACGAATTAAAAATTCGATTTTTATATATTATCAATACACAAAAAATATCGGTATTGAAAAAGACCATGAATACCAGGATCCCGGTTTTGTTATCTCGGTAATGCAATCCCTAGTCTGGTCTCTGGACACTAATTGCAAAGAGGTTAAAAGTTTGTATTTTACGTCATGAAGTAATTTCAAATGCAATTAAGGTTAAGATAAGGCGGTTACGCCATTCTTCGAGAGTAGTGTGATGTACCCAAAACCTGATAACACGACAACTTGAAATCAGTGTTTTTCAAACTGGGGGTCTTAACATTACCTAAATGCGACTCGTTTTTTGCTTATTTTAAAAGCTTATTTTGACAGTGAACACCCTAAAAGTTTTAAAAGCATCCCCAGTTTTAACTTACGTTCAAAATAAACGAACGACCAGAAATAGCGAATCATATGTAATGGTTTAAATATAATTTAATTGATAGCTCCTTGCGGATTCTCTCACAGTCGTATCAATGAGAATGGCGAATCTTTCTCCTTGGCTGATAACCGTTAAAATTACCCCCATACATTTTACTAATTTCGGTAATTAATAAACGAAAATCATCACATAATACTAAAAAAATAAACACGTGTGACAATTCGTTAGATCAGAGTTTCCCAAACATTTTCTTGAATGGAACACTTCGCAAATCCGGAAAATATAACGGAACACTTAGCTGAATTTTTAAGATTTTTTAAAAACTGTTGCAGCGTATAATACCATTCCAATTTCTTTCGGAACACCTACTCTGGCTCCGCGGAACATATTTGGGGGAACCCTGCGTTAGATACACGAGAAATATAATAGAAATATATTTTTTAAATGTTTATTGAACAATGCCATGTAGTTGTAAATGAGAAACAATGTTTCGTTGGTAATTATTAAGCTTCATTTGTTCTCGTTTTATACAAAATAAAAAGGGATTTCGGTAGTTTTAATATCGTTTGTTGTTTTAATCATTTTGATTATTCATTGTGTCCAAGGAATTTTATAGTTGAATTTTGTTTTAAATGCAGTAGTATATTCGAAGTTTGAATATCGTAAGCTATTTTTTCATAATCGGGGGGGGGGCTATCTATAAAATGTTTGAGAAGTACTGCTGAAGATAAAAGTTACCAGAGTTCAAGGGGTCAATAGTGTCCGTAAAAATGGGTACACGCTACTAAATTTTACTCGCTCATTTTTGTGAGGCATTCGAAAGTTCCTCTCCATTGGAATACTGAATTCGAATCCCAAATACAATCAAATTATTTAAAGGTAAAGCGATTTACTATACTAGAATATGTATAAAATTTCAATTTTGATCTGCTTTAGTTCGTTTATTAAACTCGATTTTCATGTAGATGTCTCAAAATTTCCTATGTAACGCGAAACATAATTGAAATTGCCTAAGTTTTTGTAGGTCTCGTAGCCCATTGGTCGATTTGCTAGACCAAAAACTCTTCACTCTATTTAATAGAATTCGAAGCGATTTGTGTGGCTAATGACTCGCTGGCCAATAATTTTATTGTCCAATTAAATGGCTCCATTGGGTCCGTGAGACTGAAAATAAAATCATTCGAAATTGGAACATTATTTTTCAAACACTAACGGTAACGATAATAAAATTCCATTTTTTTAAATATTTCAATTGACATTTCGTTCACATTTTACCTCATCTCTTTTACTTGTTTAAGAAATGTCTATAATGAGCTTTCTTAATTTTATCTAATATGCATTGGAACATTTAAACACTCGATCCATCTTTTAATCTCAATATAAAAACCTTCATCGAAGTTAATACGTATAACGTTCAAAAAATAAATAAAAAATGTACAATACGAATAGTTAATATACGTACCTATAAATAAAAAACTATTACGGATTACTGATACATTCTGTCATGAATTTTCCATTTGCTGTGACTTTAGGGAAAATATATTTTTCATACTTGCAACAATGGATTGCGAAGGCCTCAATTGAATCATTGAAAACGAGAGAAATAAATTATTTAATCCATTGTTTAAGTGAAAGCTGGTGTTTTATTTTCTCTCTCTTTTGCGCTGATGTAGAATTTTCTTTGTTTTTAAACAATACATTATCCTTTTTTGGCATGAAAATAACAAGATATATGTTCAGTTGTACATTATATACTGTGGTAAGATTACGTACTTTGACTAATCACCCGCCATTTCGGTATAAACTCTTTTCGATTATTTAAATAAATATAATTGTTTAAATTAATCACGCTTTTATAATAAATTCCGACTTAACAAAGCTTTGAATCGACGTCGTGAATATTGGGTAAAATTGATTTAATTCAACCCCTATCCTGCGTCCACATTTTTGTCACACTGTTATGAGTTGTAGAACTTTCTGACAGTGATTTTTTCAGCAATCTTAAACACAAGTCGTCTGAGTCTCGAGTTTTATGCCTCGGTTTGAAATCATAACATTTAATAAGGTCATTAATTTGACGATGTAATCTGATATAATAATAATACGATATACTCTAATTATTTTCCAATTTTATAATGATAACAGGACCGGAATCACTCAACGATTAAACATTTTGAACTGGTAGGATGAAAAAATAACCATCTTCTTGAGCCGAGTGCTTGAATTCTTCAATTAAGGAGCAAACATTCAAAAAGTGATTTGTCACACAAATAAAAAGCTTGGGAAATGATGATTTGATCTTTGGAAAAGTTTCAGATTGCTTGAATGTGTCAACTTTACGATTTAATTTTTATAAGAAAAAACCTTTTTTGAACACTAATAATGATTTTCATTCATAGATTTTATTATGAACTATTAGAACTGATATTAAACGGCATTTTTCAAAATTTGTGACAAATCACTTTTTGAATGCTCCTTAATTATTGAGAATGTGAAACTAAATGTTTCTGATTAATTTTTGAGAAATCGTGGGAATGAAATGTTTGTTCTCCCAAGGTGTAGGTAGAACCAGTCTGTCACTGAGGATGCCACAGGGGAGAGCTTTAACGGTTTTTAACAATATTGCTTCGGATGTCGACATATTCCACGTGGACTTGGATAAATTCCATCGAATGCTATTTTTTTATGTATTAAAGTAGAGTTTGTCGAGCTTACTCAGTTGACTTCCTTGCCATTTTTTTTTTAAATACTGCTTTTTTATATTGAATTGTATTCTATTTTTTCTTCATTGTAAAAGTTTTAAATTTATGATTTGTCAATTTTATGCAATGTTATATAACGTAAATAAATAAGTGGCTTTCTAATTTCTTGCATGGGAAGGAATCAGAAGCTACCAATTCACTTTGATTTTATGATATTAAACAAAATATAAATGGAACGTCTTATAAAATTTTATTTGATAACGTTATTCCACTGATTGTGTAACAATTTTTACACGTGTACCTCTTTGTGAAGGAAACTATCGTAGTTTAGTTCCAATTCTTAAGTTATAAATTAGTTGAGATTTTTTCTTTGAACAGAGGGTGGTGCGCAAAATACAAACAGTAAAAGTACTAACTAATTTTGTTTGGATGGGTTATTCCCACAGGAAATCAATTCAATTGTGACGAGCCAATGATCTTATTTAAAATGTTATTTACTTATACTTGATTACTTTTATTGATTTTTCAGAATTCTAAACTGTTCATTTTAACATTTTGTATGCGATGCAGTATATTTGTATTATTGTTTTTATTAAAATTATTAACGTTTTCGATTAAATGATGAGCTAATTGAATTTTACATTATTAAATCACTGTGATGGCATTTCGGGTTGTGTTTCTTCGTATTTTCATATCGCTTTTTTTCACGAAAGAAATTGGGGTGTATTCGTAAGTATTATGGGTTTATAATAATTACAACTTTAACGAAACAAATTTTCTCAAGGTAAACAAAAAAGGTGACCCCTAAAGAGAGTTCGTATTATAATTTTACTTTAAATATCAAAGTAAAGCGAAATGAAATAACAAAGGTGATGTCCGCCTACCTAATAATATTGTTTTTGGCGGTACGAAAAAGGGATTTCCAATTTTCACCGCTTAAGCTTCTTGTCCAAGCGACCTCCTTTATTGTATATTTATAGTTCAGTATTCGGGCAAATATATTATGTTATATATGTATAAATTGATAACGTACACATTTTATACATACATAGTAATATAATAAATACTTCCTAAATTCTCCTACAGATGGAACTATTTAATTCTATACTTTTTTAATCATATTTATAATTGTATGACGTTAACTGGTTTAAAAATGGTTTTAATTCGATGGTTGCCACAGACGAGATATCTCGTAAATTTTTTCGTGCTCAACAGGCCAAAGACGAGTAATCTCGTCAATAACTAATTAAATTAATATATGCAAATTATAGCCGGCCTGCTAGGTAATCTATATATTAATAGTCGTTAATGTCCGTCCGTCCGTCCGTCCGTCCGTCCGTCCGTCTGTAAATTGTCCCCGATTTCCCCTTCCCCTCCTCCGCCCCAGCCACGCTGTCAACATTTTTTTATTCATACTAAAGAGATACTTTTTTCGTTTGTATATATATTATGGTCGCGATTTCGCCTTTTCGATGACGTCAAGAAAGACGGTCCCCCTCCCCCCCATCCTGCCCCGCTGTCGTCATTAATTCATTTCTTCATTTTTCTCTGACGTCATGAGTGAATTTTTGAAATCATGACATTTTTATTTTAATATGTGTAAAAACAATTAATTTTCAAAAAATATTCTCTCCAGCTGTGGGATTCGATACCATGCCCCAATTTTCATGCGCGTCGTTCGGACGGCTTACACACTGGTCTACGAATCCACTTGAGAAAAGCGATATAAAAACTTTATATAATTTAAATAATACAAAGCAAAAAAAAAGAACGCGTTTTAAGTGAACTAATAATGACATCTGTGGGTGAAATCTTGCACTAAACGATATTGAATTCCAAGATTTCCACCTGCAGGGTTGTGAACGGCTATATAGGGCTGCTCAATTATATATAATAATTTAATTAACTATTTATTTATATATATACGAAAAATGGTTGTTAGCAAACTTAAACATTATTCCAAAAATTAAATAATTTACGAGGTCTATTTCTGCTAATAGGAAAAATAATTGTTAGCAAACTTAAACATTATTCCAAAAATGAAGTAATTTACAAGGACTATTTTTGCTACTATGAAAAATAATTGTTAGCAAACTTAAAAATTATACCAAAAATAAAATAATTTACGAAATTTCTGCTTCTAAGAAAAATGGTTGTTAGCAAACTTAAACATTGTTCCAAAAATTAAGTAATTTACAAGGACTATTTTTGCTACTATGAAAAATGGTTGTTAGCAAACTTAAACATTATTCCAAAAATTAAATAATTTACGAGGTCTATTTCTGCTAATAGGAAAAATAATTGTTAGCAAACTTAAACATTATTCCAATAATTAAGTAATTTACAAGGACTATTTTTGCTACTATGAAAAATAATTGTTAGCAAACTTAAAAATTATACCAAAAACAAAATAATTAACGAAATTTCTGCTTCTAAGAAAAATGGTTGTTAGCAAACTTAAACATTATTCCAAATATTAAATAATTTACGAGGTCTATTTCTGCTAATAGGAAAAATAATTGTTAGCAAACTTAAACATTATTCCAAAAATTAAGTAATTTACAAGGACTATTTTTGCTACTATGAAAAATGGTTGTTAGCAAATTTAAACATTATTCCAAAAATTAAATAATTTACGAGGTCTATTTCTGCTAATAGAAAAAATAATTGTTAGCAAACTTAAACATTATTCCAAAAATTAAGTAATTTACAAGGACTATTTTTGCTACTATGAAAAATAATTGTTAGCAAACTTAAAAATTATACCAAAAACAAAATAACTAACGAAATTTCTGCTTCTAAGAAAAATGGTTGTTAGCAAACTTAAACATTATTCCAAATATTAAATAATTTACGAGGTCTATTTCTGCTAATAGGAAAAATAATTGTTAGCAAACTTAAACATTATTCCAAAAATTAAGTAATTTACAAGGACTATTTTTGCTACTATGAAAAATGGTTGTTAGCAAATTTAAACATTATTCCAAAAATTAAATAATTTACGAGGTCTATTTCTGCTAATAGAAAAAATAATTGTTAGCAAACTTAAACATTATTCCAAAAATTAAGTAATTTACAAGGACTATTTTTGCTACTATGAAAAATAATTGTTAGCAAACTTAAAAATTATACCAAAAACAAAATAACTAACGAAATTTCTGCTTCTAAGAAAAATGGTTGTTAGCAAACTTAAACATTATTCCAAATATTAAATAATTTACGAGGTCTATTTCTGCTAATAGGAAAAATAATTGTTAGCAAACTTAAACATTATTCCAAAAATTAAGTAATTTACAAGGACTATTTTTGCTACTATGAAAAATAATTGTTAGCAAACTTAAAAATTATACCAAAAATAAAATAATTAACGAAATTTCTGCTTCTAAGAAAAATGGTTGTTAGCAAACATAAACATTATTCCAAAAATTAAATAATTTACAAAATTTCTGCTATTACGAAAAATAGTTGTTAGCAAACTAGAACATTATTCCAAAAATAAATAATTTACAATTTAAATACTGCAGGGCAGGGCTGTCGATATACGCCCCGAGATATTTCTTTTACTATCAGAATTTCTGGATTATTCAATAAATAGGTTAGTAATTTATTTTTCACGCCAGTAACTTTTCTGACTACTTAAAAATGCAACAAAAATCTCTCCGTTGAGGTCAACGGGCTTACAGCTAGTTACTATTAATTATCTACGGCTACAAAACTGGAGATGTTTGCAAAATATAATTACCGTTAGTCAAAATTCTGTAGAATATAATATGTACACTTATTTCTAATTTATAGTAGGTTTTATGGTATGGATATTAGTTTAATTGTTAATCGATACATATTTCAATGTTTCCCCTTTTCATATAATAATATGTAAGTACTTTTAATGCTGTTAACCCGCATGTCGATTATTCAATAATATATTTTAAATGCATTAGACCAGGCGTGGGTAAACTGCGGCCTTTTGGCTACTCTGGTGCGGCCTTCTGGCCAATTCTCTAATTCTGTATTTTTTTCGTAATTTCGTAAATTCTTAGGATTTTCGATGTCAAAATCCTTGAAAGACCTAAAAAAAAGGTCCCACGCTGTAAATTTTGGAAAATCCGTAAATTTCTGGGCTTTAGAAATTGGCATGAAATTGTTTTTGGCCAAAAAAATCCTAGTCAATGCTTACTGCGGCCTTCGTGTCGAATCAGAAAAATGAATGCGGTCTTTAGAGAAGAAAAGGTTCCACACCCCTGCCTTAGACCGTACATTCTGCCACTAATTCATAATTATTTACTAAAAATTATAATTATTATTCAGGTATATCCAGGTACAGCCTGCAATACCCGCGAATCCGACCCGAACATACATATTATGTTTAACTTAACAATACAAAATAACAATTTTAATGTTTTTATTTAATAGAAAAAAGGAAATTATTAAAATATTGTACAACTTAAACTCGTTCGTATAGAATAAAGGTTGTAACTAGGGTATCCAATCCCGGGATCCCGAGCAATTTTGCGATCCCGTAATCCCGGGGTTGTGCTATTTCTAATCTGGTGTTTCGGGATTCAGGATAACAAGTGAAAATTCTTTTAAATTTGGTAAAAAATATATTTTACGCTGGAGTCACCGGCAGTCAAGTATAGAGTTACAAAAAAACACATTTTTCAATAATTGTGAAATCTCTAAAATTCCAGGTTTTTGAAGTCATCGACCTAAAAAAAAGTTTTTGACATTATTTTCTGAGATTATTTTATAATTCGATTTTTTCCCCGCGATCAATCCCGGGATCCCGAAATTCTCCAAGAATCTCAAACAATTGTGGCACGATTTTATAGTGAATGAATGATCAATCACAAGATCGAAAAAATGTGAATCCCGAAATCCAGGGATCACAAAAATGGTCAGGGATTGGATGCGCTAGTTTCAACAGGATATTGAGCTTTTTCAAAGTAAGTAATACTCTGAGTTTAAAACCATAGATTTGTTTGTTTTTCTGTTCATAAATTGATAAACATTAATTCACCTTGATAATTGGGTTGCCAACGCCTGTCCGCTATAGTAATGAAAATTCTTGCGAGATATTTCCTTCCGAATCATAAATATTAATAATGCAGTTCCGGAACGTATACAGATAGCTTATAAAATATAAATTGGAGGAGAGTTATCTCTGCAATGCGCTCGAATAAATACATACTGGGACAAGTCCATCAACGGAGGTGCTGCATAGTTGTCGCTTCTTGGTATTTGTATGTAACACATATTTGTGTTGGTAAAATATAATTTTTTGAATACCTAAAATCATTTTTTTAACATAAGATTTTTATATTGCTTTTATTCAACTAAATATCAATACCTACATATTTTTATTAAATAACTGTAAAATTTGAATCATTCAAATTATGCACATTCACACAAGTGCTGTCACTAACGAACCGGGTTTCGCCTTTCGGCATCTTCAAGCGTTCAAGTGCACGGATGAACTGACCAGTCAATTCAAGTTTATCAAGTATTCAAATTAATATTGAAATTCCAGCAACCACTTTCAGTCGAAATCTTAAATTAAATAACCGTAGTAATACTACCTAGAACAAATACAACAAACAAAATGTGTTTTAACGATAATCACTTTTTATTTCAAAAACTTAAAACGACTATTTATTTAAGTAAATATTTCCCCAGCTAATTGAACGTTATTAAAATCAAATCATGTGTGAAGTGAATCCATGTCGCTATCAATAGATTTTAACTTAGTGATACATTTATTTCTAATATAAACACGATTCACTTCTTTACCAATCGTCAATTTATTTTCACCCGTCTACTAAAACGCATGAAGTTGTTAAAAGGCGAAACTTGGGTCGTTAGTAAAAAAACTTGTGTGAATGTACACAATTGAAACGATTCAAACAAAATTTCAGTTGAAAACGGTTGGAATTTTCATACGGAGTACGGAGTAGAAAGGGCACACCTGGCAGTTCGTCAATCAGTTGTTGGCCTGCCAACACTTCAAGAACATTAGTTTTTGTTGGACGAGTTCGTGGATTAGTAAAATAAATGTATATCTTTGTTAATTTTATGTTATGTATTTTTTTTTTTTTTTTACCATGTCCGCTCCCAATAAGGAGCATATGGACTCCTAATGGAGTTTATCTCAACAGAAGTGTTTCTACGAGAACTGCTTGTTACTCAGTTGCTCAACCTCTCTTTTTCCAAAGAGAGTAGGAATAAAAGGGAAGGGCTAGGACAGGACTAGTTGTTAGCTAATCGCTCTCGATACGCCTCATTCTTAGGATAGGATGGGTGGGAGGGGGGAATTCAAGACATCACATACATCCATGCCTTTGTATATGTATTGGTTTGATATAAATAATTTTTATTTGAGTAATTCGAAAGATGTCAACCGTAATCGTATATTAAGCAGTAGGGCTCATACAAAAACCGATTTTTGAAAAAACCTGTTTTCGAATGTCAATATTGTTCGAAAACCGGTTTTATCCGGTTTTCGAAGTTTTATTATAAATGGATAATTCAATAAAAATAGCGAGAAAAGGATCAATTTTTTTTATTTTTATGTATGTACATAATAATACATAATAAGAAATTATTTGGTGTTACTCTTCAGAAAATATGATTTAAGAAAACACAAAGCGTCCACTGATACTGAAAACCGACAAGCCCCAATAAGCAGTGACAGCAGCTCAAGTCTCCCTGTGTCATATCCATTTTTGATCGTCGTCATCGTTGACCATCGAACCCTGCAGTGATTGTCTGCTCAGTCTTCTTTTCTCTTATTGTTTTATTTTGCTTAAATTAAGTTAAATGTTCAGAGCCTAGCAACAGGCTCATTTGATCTTAACATTATTTTTAAAAGATACATGAGCGACTAGATTATTTTTTGGACTATTTTTAAAAGTTGAAAGTATGCAGCACTCCACCTAATGTAAATTAACTTATATAGCCCGCTGTAAGTCCAGTTCAAAATGCCTGCTGGATAAGAACATACTTCTGCACATTGAAATAAGTGTTGCCTACGATGCAATTTTTGAAGCGTGCGTTTATTTTTGCGTATGGCCATATTATTAGGGATACCATTAAAATATTCGAATATATTCAGGTTTTTTTGATATAAGAACATTCGAATATTTTATAAAATTTTACCTATAACTACACATTAATCGCCAATGTCTATGAGATGTCTGCCTTGTGAAGTGGGCGATATATAATATGTATATTATTCGATGTGAGATTTGTTGTTGTAAACGATTATTTGGAATCCCTAATGTGTATGTGTAACATTATGATAAGGTACCTTTTTGTTTCTATGTGCGGCACGCTACTGGCTTAGGTGAGATTTGGTTGTCATACCATTTATAATATGTCCGCCCACTGATAATTTTGACAGAACCTGCGTGGCCAAAAACCGCCCACAGGGACTACCAAACAATCCGCATTATTCGGTTGTTTCGTTCGGAGCTGGGATGAATATTTTATTTATTACTTAACAACGGTAATGCGAAATTTTTCATTATCATTGAAATACTTTTAAAGGTTAGAGGAATTAGTGAAGAGCACGTAAAAATATAATAAGCATTTTCCTGGTACTGGTTTGTTAGTTAGTCGCCCGACCACTGTTTTCAGTGATGATAGAGATATATATATATAGTGTTAGGAAAAGGCTAGGAGTAAACCGTCAGGATTGGATGGATTATGTGATAAGGGTTGAAATCATCACAAAAAACCATGCCTTTGCGTACAAGAAGGTATGTACAACAATCTATAAATATTGAATTAAATCAATATGCTAATTTAACTATTCGGTGATTGGAACCATTGGTTGCCATTTGGATTCTGTGTCGAGACGTCCCGGGACTTGTCGGGTTTTTTGCTGTCTTGAGTCTCGGGACTTTTCTGGAAAATGACCCGGGAATCGTGACTGTGATTTAAAATGTACTAATAATATGTACATTTTAATTTTGAAAAAATCAATCCTCATGGTTAAGAAACTTTCAAAAGAACTGATGATCCCTTCTTAGTAAAAAATAACTGTAAGCATTGCATATATCTATTACATAAGAAAAATAATAATTATTAAACATTTTATTAAAAAACGCGATTTTTACTAGTGCGTACTTTCAAAAGGCGCCGAGTGTATGTAATACATAAATACATACATACATACATGCAAATATTTAATTTTAATAAAATTAAAATTTTATTGAAAGGGAAATAAATGTCTTGAGTCCCGCGATGTCCCGGGACTTTGATTTTATCACGCCTCGAGTTCCGGGACTTTAAAAACCCCGAGACTTGAGAATCCCTAGTTGGCATATAAACTGTTAAGTTAAAAGGCATATACCAGTGGTTTCTAACTTTTATGTTACTACGCCTCCCTTCGAAAAAAAATATCTTCGCGCCTCCCCAGTCTTTATATCATATAATAATAAAGACACATTTTAAAGGGTAAATAAATATATTATTTATTGATTTGGCATTTACTTGGTAGAACTCCATTTTAATAGGGTAAAATATCAAGGTATTTCAGTTCTACAGTTTTTAAAAAGTTAAAGGTTGATAGCTATTTCGGCTTACGCCATCGTCAGAACTATGCTTTAAACGTACATTTACTTGGCTATATATACTGTCTAAGAAGAGATACACAATGCATCATATTATTCACTCTAACATACTAATTCAAATTCTAATTACAATATTGCACTTATTAACTGTGATTTTAGTGTTACAAAGAAAGATAAGCAGTCTGGGTTTTTAAAAACATTAATTAGAATACTTTAAAATGGTAAATAAATATTTTAAACTGTACGTGCCTCTCTTTTCCGCGCCGTCTACGCCTCCCCATGGAGGTGAGCCTTTCAGGTTGGAAATCGCTGGCATATACCATTTTGTGTACATTTAAAAGTTAACTTAAGATTTAATTATTAGTATATTTTCAAAAAAAAAATATTCGTTAGTTCTGGTAAACGATCTTTGCTTTACTATCTAGTCCATAGACAGGAAAACTCCCGTTTACGCTGTATGTTTTTACGCGGCTAAGAAAATTCACAAAATGTAAATGATTCAATTTTAACGTGTTTTTTTCTGTAATATATCTCCTAATTTCTATGGATCATAAGCTTCATTGAATGTTTATTTGGATATCTCGGATTGCAAATACGTTTCAAAATTGTTTACAAAAAGTAAATTAATCTGCTTTAAAATTCCAATTTTTTAAAAAAGAATATTTTAGAAACTAATCGCAACAATTTGAAAACTCTTTAGTAGTAAATAATATCATTTCAATCTTGTGATTTAAAAAAAAATGTTATGTTTATAAATGTCAATACAGATATACTTGTCATTCTTTATCATGTTTAAACCACCCAAATAATATGTCCATTGATGTTCCATAAATAATCCGCATTTAGTATCAAAAAGCTTTCAATTTTCCTGTAGTGAACATATGTTTATTTGTCAAGATTTGTTGAGGTATAAAGTGAGTAGGCTCTGAGTAATAATGTTTTGATTACAATTGTAATTATATGGATGAAAAAGCGAGAAAGCGAAATTTGGACATTAATTCCAACCAAGTTCGGCAACGTAGCGATGTTATTTACCCCCGCTGAGCGAATTGGCGCATTGCCACATGAAAATTCGACCTTGACCTCGGCGCGGGCGGGCAAGACGTTAGTACAGCGCCGCGGCGGCTGTTCTGCGAACTACTGGCTCGGAAAATCGAACGATTTTGCCGCTTTTTTTGCCACGCGTTCGCATAGGCAAATGCCTACCCGGTTAAAGTTACGTAAGAAATTGTTTTTTTATTTCACATTCACCGATATCGATGTGTCATATTTTTTTATCCTATAAAATACCATCGTATGTATCTGTTTTTTTTTAAATCGATGAAAGTCTAGCGCAAATATTTATAGGCGTCATACCGTTATTTTTTTTAAAATTTATATTATTTCCCTATTTTTACCTATTTGCCTCTGTGACTCTTTGGGATATTTAATCTTATTGCGTCGGCTTTCCCGACTTCTTTACGACATGATTTAGTAAGTAATGCATGAATGGATAATCATTTAAAACCATTTCCGTTCCCAAGGTGAATCGTGTGGACTTTTAGAGCTTTGAATATTTGGAAAGCATTAAGGGTGAGTGTAGCGGTCTACAGCGACACCTATAATTAAGCAAAATTATTAAGTGACATACAAACATTCGTGTAATTGATAGAATCCAGCATAATAGAATTTTCAAAACATCCCAATAGAGTTAAGCATTCTTTATTATTATAATACAACAAAAAAAAACTGTAAAAAATGAACAGGGAGCCAGCGGCGAGTTTAAGCAGCGATCTACATTTTTTAACTGTCAATAAAAATAATCATATTAACATTACCTTTTAATTTCTTTTTCAGGATTGTTGTTGCAAAATGTTGAAAAAGTAACTTTCTAATAGAGAATTGTTAAAAAATTAAAAGTTAAATATGAATGTATTTGATTTTATTAACATTTAATATACTTTTAAAAATATGTTTGACAAGATGCGATCTTCTATTGAAAAAATAGGATGTAAGGAGGCTTAAGCACGCCACTGGCTTCCTGTTAATTTTTTACAGTTTTTTTTTATTGAAATGTAATTATAAAGAATACTTAGCTCAACTGGAAAGTTGAAAAAATTCGTATCTATCAATTAAACGAATGTTTGTAAATAATTTACTTCAAAATTTTACTCAATTTTAGGTGTCGCTGTAGACTGCTACACGCATTAAGCATTACAGCTAAAAATTACTAATTCAATTTTTGTAATAATTAAAAAGCAACTCGAGGATTAAAGACGGCGACTACCCACTAGATGACATTAACTAGTTATTTATTTTATATCGGATACAGTTAGGGAATGTATTGAGCGCCGCAGGATTTTTTTTTCTATTATAATTATTATTATCACACTATATAATCTTGTGCGATAATTTTTATTCAGGCGCAGGCGCGCACAGACGGCTCGGGCCATTTTCGCTAACTTATCAAAAATATTATCATTCTTATCAAATATTGTTATTAATTTCGAGATGTCAACCGGTATTTGCAACTCTTCCGCGATGACGTAGTTAGGTTTTTATCTAATCCGTGATCCCCACTTGTAACTATTCTTTATCGATACTGTGACCTTTACGGTTCTATTTCATGATAAGATTGCTATGCGTTACGCTTTTAAATTCCTACTTATTATTTATGGCCAATCTGCAAACGAGTATTTTAATTTGATGATATTTTTGACCCATAGACAACAGTGCGATAATCAGAAGATAGTCACGGAACGTAAAATACACAAATAAGAGTTCATTGCTTTTTCAACAGTCAAGTAGCACATTGACAGATGCCTGAAGTAACATAATAAATTTACTCGCCGGTCAAGGTTTCCTGTGCTAATAAGCATTTTTTTTTAAATAAAATTCGCTAGTTTTTTTTATAAATTGGCGACTTTTTATACGTCAAGTTTAGGGATTGCAATATCCGTATTACCGAATCCGTGATCCCGTTGTTCATAGCGTTTTATCACCAAAACACAAGTAAACCGGTTTCTAAATACCAGTATTTTAGTATTGAAAATTAACCAAAACCTAATTTTTAATGTATTGAAACAATCACATATTTTAATAAAACTGCAACGTAATAAATTTAAGTATATGTATAGGTATTGCTAGGTTCCAGAATAGATGACTCTTTTAATGGTGTTTTGTTGTTTTAAAGAACCGTTAGTTATTTATAAAAATTACCTGTTTATGAATATTTTTCAATGACGGTATTTTATATTATGAAATATCGAAATTGTGGGGTTATAATGCAAAACGTATTATTTCCAAAATAAGTGATATTGAGTTAGGTATGCACAGCGGTGGGCTGCCAATACGGTAACAAGGGGCTCGCTTAATCTCGAAGCAATTTTTAGTGTTCTGAGGAAGGAGTGAATTTTCTTATTGCTCCTATGCAATTATATACGATGCTTAAATAAGCAATCGATTTTTACTTAATACACGTATAATATGTAACAATACGCAATTTACCGTAAATTAAGTACAGATAAAAATGTACTATTCTGTATACTGAAGCTGTCAAAGATAATATATAAATTCGAATATGCAGTTATAAACTAATTTGATATGAGAATATTTTTTTCTATAAGTTAACAAGGGGCTCGCCGGCCTCAATAAAATTTAACAAGGGGCTCGCGCGAGCCCCTGCGAGCCCCCTCCAGCCCATCCCTGGGTATGCAGATAGGGTAATTCAAGCCTAAAAAATCGACTGGTCGTATTAGTTTCAATATAAAATGTCTAAAAGACTATCGTTTTCAAATTGGAAATCATATTTTTATGCAAATGCTATTTTGTTTATGTTATTCGTTATAGTATTTGACTCTACTCAAAAATTCGAGTTTTGGAAATAGTACGTTTTGCATTATAACCCCACAATTCTGACTTTGATTTACTCGTCCTGTATTCTAATCCCAGTTGGTCACCATATAATTAAGCGCTCTAGGCGCGCGCTTGGAGTCTCCGAATCTTAGGGGATTCAAAAAACGCTTATATTATATATTCAGCCCTTATATTTAAAATTCCATGTTAAATTTCATTAGACATGGTATCCATTTATCCGAACAAGAGATCCTCCTAGTTTTATTTCGTACGGTACTCTCATTTACTTAATCCGTCACTGGTTGTGTACGCGCAATACTAAGATTTCTATGCACGTGTATACGCACACATTTTCAGTGGAAAATTGATTTCATTGATACTGCATTCCAAAATCAATTATTATGCATTTGTTAGCCTTGTTTTTAAATTGCACAATATAACCAATTCGTGATAATCAGACGCCGCCGAAAATAAATATCAGCATTTTTACATCAATCATTGCACTGTACAATCAATAAAATATTTATATGACAGGCAGGACGAATGGTTAAGGATCTATCCTCCATCGTGCCATTATATTAATTAGTCTTGCGAAAACTGTCAAGGTCTACACAGGGAGATCAAAACTAACGACAAAAAAGTATAATCACATTTTTTATTTATCATACATACTTACA
Source organism: Himalopsyche anomala (assembly GCA_031772345.1). NCBI lineage: Eukaryota > Metazoa > Arthropoda > Insecta > Trichoptera > Rhyacophilidae > Himalopsyche > Himalopsyche anomala. Next base: position 8,740,644 of record CM062840.1, read on the forward strand.
ATATAAATAATATTTCATATTTTCCGTCATAATATTTTTTTTATTACGTCACGCTTAATCAACGTTAAAATTCCGTATTTACCTACCTATGGATAGGTATGTATTTCTTATTGTGATTCTGGCAACTCTATCGATTCCTTGTGTACAATTTCTTTGTCGTAGATTGATAATCATTTGTGCTGTTATCGGATTAAATATTTTTGCGCAGGCCTCGTTCGTTCGATTTTAAATCGCATATTTAATTCAAGGGTGGAAGTCAACAACCTCGCCGCATAAATATTCATCATTTACACTGACGCCTTCAGCAAGGAAAAAGGTTATATTTCCCACAAAAAAATTACGTTTCCGGTTCCAGTGTGAACGAACATGTTCATTTTGTCAACTAGGTAATGTGAATACCAGTTCGTTCGAAAATATTAACACGTTTTATAAATCGTTACTATTTTCAATGTTGAATACCGTAAACAAATTGCTTTATTTTGTTAACATCAAAGAATAAATCAGTAGCTCACTTTTAGTTACTTTGGAGGAGATCGAAATACAAATTTATAGAAATTGATTATTAGTGTGTACAATATTTTTCACTCTCCTATAATACACATTGTGAGCTACTGCGAGTATTGGTGTTTGTTTTTTTGTTTCCTTGTCTGTTTGTTTGTTATCGAGTTACTATAGGTATCGATAATTGTTGATGTAAAACTGTGTATTCCATAAAAACATCAGATTTAAAAAAAACAAAAATCGTAAACTTTTCCGGTTCTAAGCTCAAGAAATGCGACCCCAATACCCACATTTTATTAAATATCTATTTTAATATGGTTGATACAATGTTTATAATTAAGGTATTCTTATATCATAGTTTTTTGGACCTTTTGTAGTTTATATAAATACGCGATAACGCGATAGTGCGATAACGAGATAAGCGCCCGCTTATCAGCGATCGTGCGTAAAATAACTGGGCTGAACGCCCCTGAACGCGTCAGTTGCAAATTAATATTTGTATTGGAATGACGTCTTTTTTACGCGCAACTTAAAATATGATTATTAATAAAAAAAACACGGATTTTTATAAAAAAAAAAATGTATGAGGAATGATGCAGAGAGATATTTTAAAGCACTTAGACTATTTTTTGAAATTCATAAAAATAAGGCCAATAATGAGGAAACCACTGGGGTCCCAAAACGACCCCCATCGGCAGAGAAGTATTTTTCTAGTCTCCGAGCCGCGAGAGTTAAGTAAGTAATGGGAAAAAATTGACCCTTTTTGTGGCAGCCGTTGATTTTTTTTCTCACGTCTTCATCTTTATCCATTTTCAAGTATCAGTATCAATCATCACAGTAGTTTTGCCTTTTAAATTACCTTGAATTGGGTATTTTGTCAGGTACAGAATTCTTCAAAATTTAAGTTAAAAGAACACTTTCGTATTTTCAATAGATTCGGCGGTAACGTTGTGGAAGTTTATTTTTAATATAAAATTAAAATGGATAACGTAGTTAGTTATCCCACAAGCTTTGAAATGAAATTTAAATTTAACCTGTATAAATAGAACTGTTTAATTTATTTTTCTTATCAGTTGATAATGCTCGCGAAGAGCGAAACCGGTCCTGATCAAATAAATTTTAAGTGGAAAAGGTACTAAAAATCTTTTATTATTTTTATTAACATACAAATTACAAAATGGAGGTTATTACTAGGTAGTAGAGGTCTGCACGGGCCAAATTTTTACAAAATTACCCGGTCCGAGCCGAAAATTACCGACTCAGGCCCGAGTTTAATACCACAATTTTTACCCGAACCCGACCCGAAGCCCGGATTTATATTCAACATACCGAAAAAACCGTTATTTACAAATTTACAACAGTTTACGATTCTCTATAGAAATGGTAATAATTAAATGTATGACACAAACATAGTCTGAAATCTTTTTCTGAAGAATAAATTCTTTACTCGGGCCCGGCCCGAGCCCGAATCTCAATTGAGCTTACCCGCCCGAACCCAGCCCGCGGGCTGGGCTGGGTAAGGGCCCGTGCAGACCTCTACTAGGTAGAGAGGCGAAATAAGTGTTTCAATTTATTAGGTAACCTGTGGAACAAAAAAGTTATCATATTAATTTTATATTCATATTTTCTATCTGAAAATTCTATTTTCATCACACAAATGTGTTAACGATAAAGAGTTTTACATATTCATATGTTCTTACTATTCTCTGATATTTTCAAAATAAACATACAAAAAATGATTTTTTAAATTTAATTGTTCCATTATTTATGGTCTTTCAGTTCATGACGTGTGTGTTGGCAGCATATATGTACATAGGTAAGATTTTTTTGTGAATTCGAAATGAAAATCCCGCCGTAATTAATTGCACGGAAGTAATATTGCTAGCCAAGGTCCGAAGGGACAGCCGTCACACTTGGCTTCTGTAAATAACACTACGAAATTATTGTTACATTATGAACCCTTAAAGAACAAATGTCGTGTTTGCTTATTTTGGTCGGTATTTATTATTTGGCAGATATATTTTTTTTATTTTTGACAGACAATCAATAGCTGACGATTACAAAAACAAATATATTATATTTTATTGACCACAGTGACAGCAGTAAAAAAATAATCTAAATAATGAAAAAAAAATCACAAAAATAATACAAAAAGTATTTAAAAAATCAATTATATTTTGAAATTATTTACTGTATGTAGCCATACAGTAAATTCTCTTTGTAGATCAGAAGATCCGAGTCTCAAATCCTGGTAAGGTCAAATTTTACATTTTTATTAATCATTATAATGTTTGTACCTACTCGATTGTATAATATACTTTTATTTTTTAATGTTGCAATTTATGAATATTTTTTATATGGAATGCTTTAAGTTAATTTAATAATATCAAACGGCGATTTTTATACAGCCATATTGTTTGATACATATTCAAAAATAAAAAATAAATTACAGCATAATCACCTGTGAAAAACTTTTTTTTTTTTTTTTTAATTTCGACTTCAATACTCAAACAAAAGATTGAATAAATATTGTTTAGCCCATGGGCCGTCAGTACAATGAATTAGAAAGGGAGATACCTACCCTAGATTGTAATAGTGAACAGTTTCAAGATTAAAGAATAAATATGAACTATTCGTTTCGCTTTATGTCCATGTTTCAAACGTTTATACTTAAGTCATCATAGATAATAAATACTACTTTGATTTGAGAATATTGATTTTTCTTAATATAACATGGCGCTCGTCTGTTAAATTCAAATTCAACAAGGGGCTCGGGCAAGCCCCATCAAGCCCATTCCTTATAATTCAAAATGAATTTCCTTTGAAACATGAAGGTAAACACATTAATAAATAAGTTTTAATTTATCATTACATTAGTTGAATTTTCAATTTGTAAAGTTATAGAGGTTTATTATTCCATACAACATTTAATGTTAGGTTTTTTTATTATTTAAATTACACAATATGAAGAAAGTTAACAGTTTGCCGCCAATATATTTTGAATGGACGTCCAACCTATGTAAGTGCACCAATTATGCTTTTTATACCTGATAATATACTTTTATTTATAGTAAATAATGGTGTATTATAAAAATAAAATTTTAAATTAATCTATGGTGATAATGCTGTAATTTTATTCTTTTTTTGAATGTTTATCAATTTTTTGGTTTGATATTATTGATTAACTTAAAGCGGTTTGATATTATTGAATTAACTTTAAGCATTTCTTAAAAAAATATTCATAAATTGCAACATTAAAAAATATAGCTAGGTAATTTAAAGTGGTCGCAGGGACAGTAAATATTTCATTGAACGATTTTCCTTTAATCGGAGGGCGCCGTATAAAGTGTTAACGGTCACACGCCCCACCAATACTAATAAATTCGCAGATCGTCTCTTATCAGTTCGTTGTATATATTCATAGACATGTCATATCACACTGATACAAACTCAATTAGAAATACATGTACCCATATCTCGACACAAAGAAATGACATGCTAGTTAGTTGACCAGTGAGTACACAAGCTGTAGTCAAAATCGCCGAAAATGGTTTCAGTACTCCACGCGACTCGACAGAGAGCGGCGGCTGTCGCAAGATTCTTTTCCCGCCGTTCGGAACCGTAAACAATGATGCAGCTGTCACTCGCCTCCGTTTGCAGCGTTTGGAACAAAACAACTTCATTATCATTGGCGGGGTTTTCGAACACAGTTCGATAAAAATGGCAGCGTTATTTTCGCGGTGTTCTCAATTTGAAACGGCCAACAGAGGACGGACGCAATAATAGTGACAGTTATTGACATATTTGTTTTGTTGGGAAAAAAATAAATCAATATATTGCCGTGGTGATATCGAATTGTCAGTTACATTGTGAAATGTGAATTTTATATTTTTTTATTTACAGTGCAGTGATATTTATTTCTCACGTGTAACTATTTGAAATATTGTTTGAACGAGTTGACGTTTCGGATTGGAAAGCTGTCACGTAATACCGTGACTCTAGGCTAGACTGTATTTTTGCAATGGTATGTAATTGAATCTATATTTGAATTCGTCGACAAATTACCGGAACATCGATACATAAATTCTGTTAGTAAAAGAACTCAAAGAGTTTTATACAAATAGAGATACTTTTGTTTGTCTTATATATGACATAATTGTGCAATTGAAAGTTTTTAAAAAATACTTTCATTTCGGATTCACATTATTTTGTTATCATACATGTAGGTTATTTATTATACATGTTAAATTTACATAATAAAACAACAGTAGCCGATAAGTAACATCTACATTTGATTTTTTTAGTCCCAGCCCGTATTGACAATTTATTAAACGTTACGAAACAAAATACACGTGACAGAACTTTATTTGCATCCGAGATGGTTTCTTTACTTTCATTTCACTGCTGTGGTATCTCTTTTATGTGGATGCTGAAACTATCTACTTATCCGTAAAGTGAATTATTGTTTAATATATTATGATTTATTTATCGGAAACATGATGCATACGGAAATTAATTAGTTGTTATTGTTGTAAAAAAAATATCTGTTCAATGTTGCCGTAGGTTATGTATCCAAAACAATGTAACAAAATTAAAAGAAGTACCACAATGAACTTTGATAAATTATTTCGAACACAAACTCAATAACTCACAGATAAAAAGCTATTCAAAGACATGTAAGCATCTGCTAGCTGCGTCAGTGCATTATTTTAAAAATATTTATTTTGTTATCTCAAAAATACAGCTGAAATGTCACAAAGCTTCCTGATCTCTTAGTGAAATAAAATAAATAAAGTAAATTCAAAAATTAATTATTACACTAAAGTAAAATTTATGCGTAATTGCTTACTGATAAATGTGTTGTATTAATATATCAGATATAAGTTTCTTGGATGGATGAATCGAAAACTCCGTCTAATAAAAATTTATAACACTTTCTATCTGACACGGGATATTTTCGAAGGATTCCGGCGGTAACGTTGTGAAAGTTCATTTATAAAATAAAATAAAATTCAATAAGATCCTTCCTAATGCAAGTATTTAAATAGTGTTTTTTTACGAGAATTGGTTGTTACTCAGTTTTTCAAAACTAACTTTTTGCCTCCTGAAGTGTAACTCCACGAAAACGCAGATCGCCTACAGCAAATGGAGCTCATTTGTAAAAGGGTCCAAATTATGTTTCCTCTATTCAAATATTTGAACTAGTGCATTTATTTTTTGATTTATAATATAAAGGTTCACATTGACATCACAATTCAAATCGTGAAGGTATAAATTTTGTTCTGACAGTTCTCGGAAAGCGTAACACATCAAGACAAGACGAAAATCAAAAGTTTTCAAAGTAGAATAAAAATATTAATTTAAAACATTTAAAATGCAGGGGAAAATTGTGCCGGAATGTCGTACCACCGCGTTAAATGGGATAAAAAGCACTCCCATAACTGACTATTTCCGAAATTGGTGAAAATGAGTTAATTATCCAGGATTGTAAATGTTTGTGTTAGGAATCGATTGGTTTATATATTGTTAATCAGATCGAAAGAATCGCATGATATTTTTCAGTTTGAAATTGCGATTGCTTTTTTACAAATAAGTAACTGACCATTTCCGGTAAACATAAATAATTAAATTATTTTTCTAAAATAAATATAAATTCATTGTATATAATATGTACTTACTTGCATTCGCTATTATACTGCATTGTTATCAAGTGTCCGTATTAGGAAATCGCGTTATGTGAAATAGTGCAAACAATGAAAATGGTCAGTTTTGGAAAAGAACCCTACAATTGTGGCTATGTCTACTGTTGTTATAGTCGATCTTTTATTATTTATTCCACCTATCTAAAGCGTGCGCTAGAAAAAGGTAATTTTAAAACACAATTCAAACTCTTCACGTTGCACAATTAATACGTTTGTAGTATGAAATTGATTATACCTTATTTAATTTCCATGATATCTTAATATCGTTTATGGGTGATCTGATTCATATGTAAAGATATTATTTAATTTTTACAAAATATAATTCGGTTTCTTTTGAAGTTTAATTACTCATTTAATAATTTGAAGGACAATTATTTATTATGCTCAATTAATATTGCTTACTATTTATAATTTCCTGTATTTTATGTCGTTGTTTTATTAATAATAATTGAATAGTATAAACTATAAACTGTCTGTGATTGAATACGTTAAGATTTTATTCAATAAATTACTATATCCATTTTTTATAATTAAGGCATAATGCAGTAACCACAATAATATGTTGGCATTGAATTTTTATTTTATTGTATATACAATATATTATGTTCGTCAAACGGGGCATGTTGATATAATTAAAAGTTGTTGAACTGGTGTTTTATTTATTTTGTATTTTCAATTAAATTATTTGCACACTTTAAAACATATATTTAGCATCTCAGTAGATTACTAATACGCCAGATATTTCAAATCAATCAAGAAGAACGTATCGTCAGCTTAATGAAAGAAGTCAGTAAGTGACAAAATGTTGATTCTGAAATAAACGAATTAAAAATTTTAACTATACTTTTTCAGTTATATCTAAATTTAAATAATAACAAGATTTTTTGCTTTGTATAATCCAGGGCTATGGAGTCGTGTAAAAAAAGACGACTCCGACTCGGAGGAAATTTTTCAATAATTTATTTTTAACTTGTATATATATGTATACCATCAGATCATCATTATTCAGCCAAGCATGAAATGTGAACACTTTGGACTATTTTTTTTGAATACACGTCATTAAATATATTTTTCAAAAAATTGTTGGTAGACTTTACTGTCGATCTCGCCACACGTGCAGTGTGTTCATAAATTATTAATTTATTTATTGTTAAAAATTAAAATTATAGTACATGACATAACAGCTGACGCCAACTCGCCATGTACTTGACAAATATAAAGACACAAAATATTAAATAAAACTACATAATACATCAAAATCAACACACAAAATCAATCAATAAAATAGTAAAATTTAACAAACAGTTCACAAATACTATCACTAAAAATATCCACTTCTCTAGGCAATGAGTTGATCAATCGAACGGCCCTAGAAACTGGTGACTCATAACTCCTAAGCGAGGTATAAGTTTTTAGAAAAAAAAGTTTTTGCTCATAGTTTCGCCCACGTAAGAATAAATTGGGAGCATATAAATTAATAGTCATGAGAATTTCAGGATTATTAACTCGGCCCCGAAGGAGAAGAGAAAAATTCTTAAGCTTGAAAATGATCTTCGAGCTTCAAGAGAGTGAAATGATAACATTCCTAAAAGAAATTTGGTGGGGTAGTATTTCTTTAAGGAATTATCAAAGGAGAAGAATTTAAATTTTAAATTATATTAAATACATAGACTACAGACAATGTAATAAACATAACCTAACGATAATCGTTTTAGACCGAGAGCAGTTCTGCTCGACAACTCACCATAGATTTTATGTTTCCTCGAAAATAAATAAACTATTTAGAACAAACTTAGCATTATGAAAATGACTCTTTGGTTGACTTCCTTATCTACTGTATGTGTATATGTATGTACTATGTAGGCGCATGTGTGTGTACATGTATGGATATAGTATGAGGGAAAGCATATATAATGTAATTTGCAAATGAATGAATATAGAGTCCCCGTGAACTGGCTTCACTAAGAACTTCTTACCTATGTAGCGATCACGACCTTCCGTCATCGAACGACGGTGAGGGAATACAAACTTTCAAAACATAAGCGATGAAGGAGACTCGAAGAATTTTGACGCTAACGCGCCCTGATACTTGAAGCTTCATAAATTTGATATAAAAAAAGCATTTCAAAGGATTAAATGTTACTGCCTTTATTGTGTTTGTGGTCGCAATTTCAAAATAATAAATAATAATTTACATGTTACTTAGTCGCAATAATAGGAAAATGCAAGTGGATCAAAAGTATCGCTGAATCACCAACAGATATATATGCTGTCATATTTATGCTTTTCTACTGAACATGTGTTTATCTACTTAGATAATAATTATGATTTTTCTATTATCTAAATATGTATCACACACAATTATTGTTAAGCATCTTATTCCATTAAGAGAAAACTACAATAATGCAAACACTCAAGTACACTCAACTCTTTTGACACGGTAAATACGTTCAACAAAAAACCGGGTAAAAAAGTAATGGAATTCATAGTTATTACCGTTCTTAGGAAATTCTTTATCCGCTATTTGTTTTTTGTGTCTGGGAATCGTTTAAAAATAAAGTATTCGTTCTTTTTAGTGGACCGCGTTATTTAAAAATCGTCTAAAAAGTGTTGACTGTATTACAAGTATTGAGATTTATTCAACTATTTAAGGCAGTGGTTTCCAACCTTTATGTTACTCCGCCTCTTTTTGAAGAAAAACATATATTCGCGCCTCCCTATCCTTGATTTCATATAGTAATAAAGACACGTTTTAACCTTTAGAGGAGTATCGACGTACATGTACGTCGGCGCCATTTTTCTGTAAATGAGTATAAAAGTAGTTAGAGTATCTGTCTGCAAGCATATATATGCTCTAAGTATGAATAACATATATTCATTGGGAAAAAGTCACAAAATTGTCATGTTACGAAAAGGCAGTAAATTAAAGTAAGGTCTTTATAAATCTATTCACTCCTCTAAAGGTTAAAGAGTAAATAAATATTTTGGACTTTTCGCGCCTCCCTTTGCAATAAATAGTCCGCGCCTCCCAGGTTAGAAATCGCTGATTTAAGGCATTTAAAAAAACACAAAATCGTTATTGACTCATTATTTATTATGTGTTCTTATCTTAGTGAAAGTAGAGTTATATGTAAATATAACAAATTTATCTTTTTCAAAGTACATACTGTCTTCTGACATTACATTACAATTTATATTATTCTTCGAAAGCGCCTACGTGAAACAACATAACGGAAAGATTATGCAGTTCTGTGAAATAAAGAATTTCACGGTATTTTATTATTGCTATAATTAACACCGATAATTAATTTAAAAAAGTTTGCCTGACAGTTCGCACTCGTAACTCAACTAAAAGCTATTACACTTTTAAATGAATATGTCGCATGTTTCCCTATTGTTTATTATTATTATCTGATCGATTGTATTTGCTTAAAAATTACTCACGCACTTAGCAAAGTTTTAAATAACAAATATCGATAATACGAGGCGTGCTTATCATAATTTTATTGATAAATAATATGGTTGCAATGGTGTCGATTTCGCGGAATTAGTACACTTAGCAAAAATGTCGAAGAACAAAATGAAATTCTTTAAAATTTCAATAACACCCAAATAAAGTTCTCCGACCCCTGGCTTATTGAGTCAGTCAACAATAAATTAATAAATAAATAGTTTTCCTTAGTTACTGCTCAAATCCGATATGACGTTAGACGTCAGTCTCGGAATAATATTTATGTCTAATCAAAATATTATGATATTGTGGAAGGATGTTTACCTGGATGATTTTTATTGAATTTCCCTGTCGACTGAAACATATTTTCAATAGTGACATATTAAATTTGCTAGCATTTGAATATTTTAATGGTCAGTGCAATTAATAGGGCGATTGTTTCAGTAGTCAGCCAGTTAAGGGACGGGTGTGTTTTTGAGAGATATATTGAATTAATTAATAATGAACATACGTTTTTGCCACTGGTATTTCATAAAACAGGTATCATATAATGTAGTCAAGTGAAAATAAAACGTATAATATTGTTTCACACATAAAATATGAGCAGTTTTCAACAAAATGGCAAAAAATCTAGTACTAAGAGCAACTTTCCCTCTAAGCCGAGGTTTAGCTGCGCGGAAATTTCAAAGGCTGCGTGGAGACTGCGCGGACCGATCAAATATTAATTTTGCAACTGTCTTTTAGTGCGCGCCAATCTGGAATGAGTGCGCGGGAGCTTTCCAACTGCTGCGCGGCCGCGCACGCGCGCAGCTTAGAGAGAACGTTGACCAAGAGTGGTTAAGTTTTTGTTAGTCGTTCCGGAACAACTCGATTTTGTTGAAAACTTGCGATGTTATGTGATTTTTTAAATATCTATATTGGCTTTCAGAAGTCAGCTGAATACAAGTATACATCTTCAAGTGGTTAAACAATTCTGTTTTTTCAATGTCAACACTATTATTCATGTTTTAAGCTAAAAAGGCTGACTACTGGACGTGGCTAACTATAGGAAAAGTCACCCTATTATATTTAATCATAATTATTGACCGTACTACAAAAATGAAAGGAGGGATTCCAATGACCTCCGGACACCGGTGATGTCTAAAATTCCCATCCACCCATCCGATCCTAAAGCCTTACCAGAGCGATTGTGTAACTGGCCATGTCTTAGCCATATTTTTATATCCGCACTCCTTTCCGAAAAGAAAAGTTGACAAACTGAGTAACGAGCAGTTTTCGAAAACAAAACTTCTGTGGGATAAATTTCATTAAGAGTCCATATGCCCAATGAGAAGCAAAACAAAGTTATTTACATTATGTCCATGAAAACGTCGCGTGAAGGTGTAAAATACACAAAAGCTTAAATCTGAGAGAAAATCAATAGTAGGTTGTTTTTCTTGATTCATAACCCTTTGAGGAGGGAAGTTTTTTTCTTATATTTTGATAATTTGTAGTATTGCCACACACAAAAATAAAAAAACTTTTTTTTTTTTGGATACGGATCAATTGGGGAAGAGTATCGTACATTATTTCAGGAAGTAAATATTTTTTTGAATTATAAAACGCATAGTTAAAAATGTAAAGTAAACTAATTCTATATATATATATATTTTTTTTAACCATGTCCGCTCCCGATGTGGAGCATATGTACTCCTAATGGAGTTTATCTCAACAGAAATGTTTCTACGAGAACTGCTTGTTACTCAATTGTTCAACCTCTCTTTTTCCAAAGAGAGTAGGGATAGAAGGATAGACCTAGACAGGACTAGTGGTAAGCTAATCGCTCTCGATACGCCCCGTTCATAAGATAGGATGGGTGGGAGAGGGTTATTCAAGACATCACATACATCCATGCCTTCGAACAGAAATATACAATAAATCGGTTGAAAAAAAAAAAATCCCCAATTTATCATAACTGTTACCTCCCGGGATTTGAACCCGTGCCCTCCGTAACCGAAGCCAACAATGCTGACCACTCGGGCCAACTTTGGCGAAACAAATTCTAATATAACTTTTAAAATAATTTTCTCATATTTACTCGCGATATTTGGTACCTAGATCTTTTTTTTTTGTCTCATCTGTGTACATGTGACAAGTACAAGGGAATCGATCCCAAATGGTATTTTACGCTCAATATTATATGACTACCAATTTGTTTACAAATGTTAACCTTTTTCTAAATGAAAATCTTTTATTCATTTGCAGCACATGTAGTAAAAATAATGTGACGGCCAAAAATCACTGTTGGATGTGTTTAGTGCCCATATCTGAAGAAATAAAAAAATATGAGAATGGCGATAGATAATAGATGACAAGGTATGGCGAAACTCATTAAAGGGTTAAGTCTCTGCAGTAATACCAACAGTGTGTTTCCAACTGTTTCCCATCCTATACAAGAGTCGATTGCCAAAAATGAAAAATGAAACTGCGTGGGTTGTACCCGTGAAAATGCTGTGAAGATAGATCTCTGTTCACACCTGTTTTCAAGGTCATACGATGTGTTTTTTTTTTTGTTGTCTTGTTCGGCATTTTCTGAGCGATGTTTTCTAAATATTCGACACATGAAAACCTATTTCCTAGACATAGTTTCGTATAGTATTTGCAAACGAAGAAATTCAATTTTAATTTGAAAAATACTATTTATAAACCTACCGGTTCCAACTGTTAGTAACTCCGGTCAAGTAATACTTTTTTTCTTATTCTTTTACAAAATTATATACAACTTTATTTGATACTTTTCAACATCAAAAGGTTCCCCGGCGCACACAGACACACAGGCGCCGCACTAAGATATTTGTACTATCCACTCATTTAGTTCTAGTTTTGCGAGGCGCCTCGTACACAGGCGCAGAAATCCTCAAACCGGCCCTGAATGCATTTATCACAATTAGGGTTGCCAGATTTCTTGCAAGTCAAATCGGGACATTTGTCCGATTTGCTGACTTTCATTATATTTCAAATCCCAGGAATTCGGGACCACCTGGCAACCCTAATCACAATCCAATCGCACAGGTGTTTTTGATCGATCGCGGTCCTATAGAAAGGGTATTTATTGTTCTCTCATGATATAATTAAAAACGATATCAGTCGATCGCTAGCAATAATTTCATCAACTAGTAACTCTTTGAAGATTGTGACCCACTCCTGGCTTGGACAAACGAATGCGTCGAGGGGCAAGCTAGCAAAAGGTACGAATTTACACGTGGCTGCTAGCGTCATTGCTATGGTCGCAAAGAAACAGGGTTGCCCAATGGAGATTTGGACACTGTTAAAAACCAGGTCATGACAAAATAAAATATGATATACAAGGAGTCAGCCGACTTCTGCCAACCCCAAATCTACTTCGAAGCTATAAAGTAACCGCCACGGCTATCAAATAATTGATTAATGTACTTTTTACGCATTATTTATTTATCAAAAACGTATTATTTCATTACTTGTAACAGGCGGGTTGATTTATAACTCTTATCTATATGAAATAACTCATTTCACCGCATAATGGCATTGCAATTATGCAAACATATAATATATCGACATGAACGTGCTTGACAGTTGATATAGTAAAAGATTAATGTGCAATATTCACAGAATTTATAATATATCATATTATATCCGATAAGAAGGCTGTTTCTTGTGTGCTTGCGTGCGCGTACACCGAAATGATCGTCACTTTTTGCTAGTCTCGGTTCCCAGGACATTTTAATAAAACAACCAAGACTACAAAATGTCTACAAAATAGATGTTATTAATTTAAAACAAATATAATTCAAGACAGTTTTTAGACTCTGAGAATCGATTATTTTACCAAGAAAAGATTATTTACGCTTTTATCATGATGATTTATTTACAAGAAAACATAATCCCTTGTTCAATAAAACCAACATCATTTATTTTACAATATTTTCTGAGAACTATGTCGTCAAACTCTGAATTTTGTGATTAAATAATAAATTTTCCCGGGTTATGTAAAGCAAAAAATACAACCTTGGGTATTCCTTATAAGCTAGAAAGCTAGAGTAATTGCGATGTAAATTTTTGTCAAACCGTCCTTAAAAAATATTTGTTTTATTTTTAAAATATTACGAATACTATTCGAATAGTTGAACCAATATTCGAATATTCGATAAGGAGCCCTACTCGCGAAGTCTTGTAACGGTAACCACTCGAATGAAAGGAAAAGCTTAATTCCAATAGTTTTATGAATTATTCGTGATGTGAATATACTCATGAATGCAACGATCCCTCTAAGCTGCGCGCGTGCGCAACCGCGCACAAGTTGGGAAGCCCCCGCGCACTCATTCCGGGTTGGCGCGCACTACAAGACAGTTGCTCAATTAATATTTGATCGGTCCGCGCAGCCTTTGAAATTTCCGCGCAGCTAACCCTTCGGATTAGAGGGAAGTTGAGTCATGGTACTGTTAATCAAAATTATCTGTAATTTTTCTGAAATAATTTCACTTCTTTGATTATCATTATATTTTTATAAGTAAACGGCTTGTTGATATTTTTCGAGTGTTTTTTTTTTATGAAATGGTGCTTTTATGTCTAATTTTCAAATCCTCGTTTCACGTTAATGCACCATATCAGTTGGTAAACAAAAATATAGTACTGCATGCAATCTCAAAATAAAGTAATAAATAATATTCTAAGATTTCCGTCTTATGTTCCGCACCAAATTTATTAAAATTAAACAACTTATTTTTTTATTTAGCTCGAAGAACTCAAAAAGTTGGGAATTGACAGGTTGTACAATTATTGAAAAATGTGACACCAACTCGCTCAAAAAATTTTGGTCGCTCGTACTAAAATGTTAAGAATTGGCGGTTTGCACAAATATTCATAAATTTGAGACCATTTGTTTAAAGCTTGTTTGCCTATGTTGAATGCCTTGTTCGAATACAAAATGCGCAATCATTGAAATTAGGGTGCTCGTGGCCCCCAAAACTGTGCTGTGGATTCCAGGGGGGGCCACATGGACCCCGATTGATAAACTCTGCTTTAGACGACAATAATTTAACAAAATATCGGCATATGCGCTTTTTACAATTATCGATTCAAATAAAATATCTGGACAGCCCGTGATGACAATGTCCAAAGAATAATCTGTCATAGAATAATCTGATACGGTGTATCATAAGTATGCCGACTTATCATACCTGCCTTGCCTGCATTGTGAATAATATCGAAGGTCTGATTGATAGTGTTGTGTAGGCACGCTGTTGCTAACCAGTGTTGTATTTATGTGCATACTATATTTAACTGTGTCTCTGTAGTAATTGAATCAACATCATCGACTAATATTTTACTATCTGAGACAACATTTTAGTTTTCCCTATTGATTCGGCGGTCATTATTGAATATGCGGTGTAGTGCCCATATCAACCCCTAAATGGGCAGACAAATTTAAACGACAATTCCTATATTTTACAGGAGATGGTTGTTTTTTTTTTCAATTTACTTTCGTAATAAACTCGCAAAAAGAAACTTTAATTGACCAAATATTACTAACCACATTTAATGAGTTATTACGAGAGGAAGTTAATAAAACCTTCTGTTATGATCTGTGACGTTACTAGGCTATGTGCTGCCCCTAGGCAAAAGCCCTTAAATATAGCGCTCATTATAAAAAAAAAATATTACCTATTTTCTAGGATTACATATACAAAATCCCCTACTCACCTACCTCTGAAAATGACAAATGTTTTGTTCCTTATTCCTTTTGATATTAGATGATTAATATTATATTTATTGACAAAGTTCTCACAAATAAAATATAATTCCGAAAGTATATATATTTTTCATATAATGAAAAATTACCTTCACTAATAGGCATAATAATAAAAATAATGTAAAATTATAATGCACGTTATTTAAGTATCCATTCTTGGTTTGGTATTTTTTAATCTAGACATTGAGGCATTACATTTATTCTAAACCAAATTTGTGGAATATTTAGCCATTCAAAAAAATTGCGATCATTTGCCGCTCCCTAGTACTTGCCGCCCCTAGGCAACTGCCTACTCGCCTATGCCCTCTGGACGTCCCTGGTTATGATTACAACCTGACCATTCCTGTAAAATTTATGAATTGTCGCTTTCGCTGTTCTGCCGATTACGGGTCGATATGACAATCAAACGTTTCGGCTTGAAAAACGTATATGTGAAGAATTAGAGATACGTTTACACCATTTAGACGTGTACATAAAAAAGTGTTCCATTTTGGAAGGCATCTTCTATTTCGCATGGTTTTGACTCATGACACAAGGGATATTTTTGTAACAGTGCCCGCTTGCCATGTAAAGGATTTTTTCTTCTAATATACCGTCTAAACATAAGTTGTTTGATAATAAATGGTTGTTATTCTGTTTTTAAATTAGATTCAGACAGAGGGGTAAGTCTCACGTTAGAATAAGTAGTTAACTGTTTCTGTTTGCTACTACGCCGCGTTTTGATGTCCTCCGGCATTACATCACATATTTTAATTTAGTTATTATTTTATTTCTTACATACATTTATTTACCAAGAGCCAGTTTAAGTTCATCAGTGCGCTTGAACGTCTGAAGATGCCGAAATTGAAACCCGGATTTTTGGTGGCAAAACTTGTCTGAATGTACAAAATTTTAACGATTCAAAAATATTATAAACTTCGAATTTTAATCTTCATCAATGTAAACCATTGAGCATGATTGTTTCTTCTATGAGAAATGATTGTGATGTATCTACTGTAACGCTAATTCTACAATATATTTATATTGTATGAAATTGAATACATTAGAACAGTGGTCGGCAAACTCAGCAAAATCAACTGAGCCAAATATCAACAATACAATTAGAATATAATTTGTAAATCCTTTTAATTGTTAGTAGTTGCTTACACCTTTTTATTTAAATTTAACTTGTATAAATAGCACTGTTTAATTTATATTTCTTATCAGTTGATAATGCTCGCGAGGAGCGAAACCGGTCCTGATCAAATAAAATTTTAAGTGGGAAAAGTACTAAAAATGTTTTATTATTTTTATTATAATGCCATTCCACCAAGTATTGACAGTGAACACCTTAAAAGGTATCACATTGTTATTAAATTGATTAGCGTACTCCTAAGCTGGCTGTTGATTAAAAGGCCCTCAATTTGATTGATGTACGTTCGCTAAAATTGCCCCTTCCAACTTTAAGTTGTAAGACCAAAAACCGACGTCTTCGCGCGGGACACGAAGTTTCAATCGCACTGTATGTGGAATTTTGAGGAAGAACCACACTAAGGAGGACAAAGAGCCGCAGTTTGCCGACCACTGCCTTAGGAAATCGTATTCGGTCAATATAATCACGTAGTCATTATTTTCAAGGTATTATGCTTCATTTCAGGCCAGCCTAAATGAGTAATGAATCAAAATTAAAACGATCAAACACAAATGATTTCGCTTAAACATCCGATTATTATCAGTCATTATGTGATTGCGTTACCTACCGAAACGTATATTTCTCGCGGCCTTCGTTACGCGCGATCTATCAAATGTCGTTGAGATATGTAATCTAATTATCACAATGATTACTGAATTAATCATAAGTATATATAATTAATAATGAATGTGTTTTAAAAATAAATATTCAGACGGGAGAGGACCTCGAGCTATGAGTGCGTGAGCCAAACGCCTTGGTTTAGGCGCATTGCCGGTTTTGTTAGTGCATACGGTGACTTGTGCAGCGGCATAACTGAGCAAAACCAGTCTCGATTACTCATTACTAGGGCTTGCAATTTACCGCAAAATTTCAATTACCGGTAAACGGTAAATAATTCCTCCCATTACCGGTTTACCGGTAAATAAAAATAATGTATATTCCTTTTGACAGTTGGCTTCTTTTTACTAAACACTGGCGGCTTCCTAGACTGAAACGGAAATAAATCAAAATATGTCTGAGATGATTAATGTCACCTATGTAAATCCAGCGATGGGCTGCCAATACGTTGACAATGGGCTCGCTTAATCTCAAAGCAATTGTTGGTGTTCTGGAGAAGGAGTGAATTTTTTTATCACTCATATGCTTTTCTATGCAATATTCAAATAAGCAATCGGTTGTCACTTATAATATGTTACAATATGCGATTTACCGTAAACTTATCAATCTAAATGGCTAAAAATGTATTACTGTGTACACTGAAGCCGTAGATAATATATAAGTCAGAAATTGCAGTTATATTATAATTTGATTTGATAATTGACCAACTGATAATATTGTTTTCTCTTTAATTGACAAGGGGTTTGGGGGCCTTAGTAAAATTTAACAAGTGACTCGCGCGAGCCCCTCCGAGCCAACCCCTGTGTAAATCCATACTTATATGTATTTTATGTTCTAACTGAGATATGAAAATGGGTGACTAAATAATCACTTAGATATAATGTGTCATACATCCATGTATTCGAACAAAAATTTATAAATCGATTGAAAAATCAATTCGATTCGAACCCGTGACCTACGCAAACGGAACTAACGAGTTGTCTATTCGACCATGCAAAAGATTGTTCGAAAGCATAGGGTGGTGTCTTGAATTATCCCCTCCCACTCATCCCATCTTAAAGACGAAGCGTAATGAGAGCGATTAGCTGACCGATAGTCCTGTCCTAACCCTATTCTTTTATTTTTACTATCTTTGGGAAAAAAGTGGTTGAGCAACTGCGTAACAAGCTGTTCTCGTAGAAACAATTCTGTGGAGATTACTCCATTATGTCCATAAGCTGCACATTTGGCGCAGACGTGTTTTTTTTTTTATCTTGCATAGTTAAATTGGTGAGAAGTTAATAATAATATTATCTATATATTATATAGTCGTTAATGTCCGTCCGTCCGTCCGTCCGTCTGTCTGTCCGTCTGTCTGTAAATTGTCCCCGATTTCCCCTTCCCCTCCTCCGCCCCAGCCACGCTGTCAACATTTTTTTATTCATACTAAAGAGATACTTTTTTCGTTTGTATATTATGGTCGCGATTTCGCCTATTCGATGACGTCAAGAAAGACGGTCCCCCTCCCCCCCATCCTGCCCCGCTGTCGTCATTAATTCATTTCTTCATTTTTCTCTGACGTCATGAGTGAATTTTTGAAATCATGACATTTTTATTTTATTATGTGTAAAAACAATTAATTTTCAAAAAATATTCTCTCAAGCTGTGGGATTCGATACCATGCCCCAATTTTCATGCGCGACGTTCGGACGGCTTACACACTGATCTACGAATCCACTTGAGAAAAGCGATATAAAAACTTTATATAATTTAAATAATACAAAGCAAAAAAAAAGAACGCGTTTTAAGTGAACTAATAATGACATCTGTGGGTG
>CM062840.1:8759767-8867533 GCA_031772345.1 Himalopsyche anomala
AGACGTGATTTTTTTTATCTTGCATAGTTAAATTGGTGAGAAGTTAATAATAATATTATTAACCTTATAATAATTTATCCATTCACTTATTGGTGTATTTAATACGTAAATAAGCTGTATCAATTTCATACATACTTTCTTATTCAATGGGATTGCAGCTAAAAGCTTGGTCTTGTACTGCTATCCCGGCAGTACCGGTAGTACAAAACTGGAACGACTGAGCACTTCCGCGACAACTTCTTATTCTGGTTCGAACTTTTCCACAAGTTAATGACGCATGTCGAAAATTACTACAACCAAATGCAATCTACTAATTATCTGAATATAATAATGAATAGTGAAAAATTAAATTGAAAAGACAAAATAATGAATTTTACAATGAAATAAAAATAAATATTAAGTATATTTTTTTATGGTAAAAATAAAATATAATCCAAATGTACATTTTTTATCTACTGCATCACCCTAGATATTTTATCCACGGGCCGCCACTGCTTACCTGTATCTCATTTTCGATTACTTAAAAAAAATACATTTGAAAAAACATTTTTTGTTGATATTTCGTTTTGTGAAAACAGTTCGCGATTGGCCTTCTATGCTCTCAGCAGTCTCATCCAAACATATCTGAATGCGTACGCCATAGCGCCAAGATGTACATGTTTGTTTATTTATAAACACCAGCTGATTAATTTTACTCTCAAAGCTATAAATCAGTCTTGAAAATAAAACGGCATTGCTTTGAAGCGGTATCTTACACGGTCATATTTGTAAATATGATAGCATAGTAGGGTTACTCTGACCAAATTTGTCTCTGGTCATAAAACTATCATCGAATTTAACGCAATCGTGTCAAATATGCCTTGAATAATTTTGACAGGTCGTTCAAGTTTTTCTCGTCTATGACTGCAATTGAAATTGTCATTTAGTACGAAGTATAGAGAAATAAAAACGATGTGGAGGGATGCGTATGATAACTTAAACACGATTTTCCATCGCTATTCCTGTCGTCCATAAAACCTTCAAACCGTACTCTTACTTTGAAATATTTTCTGTCATAATTTATAATGTCATCAACGGGTGACATTTTAAAGTTAGGCAATTGTTTCAGTCTTTTCTTTGATTAATGACCTCTAAGTAAAGAAATATATTACAAATGTAGAGTTGTTCCGTTTTGAAACTGCTGTCAACGATAACGATTTTTACTAATATTAATTACGGCTTACATTCGGGCTTAGTATAATAATGTCCACAAAAAAGAGGTTCGAAGTATATATAATTGGGTGTATGTTCCAAAAAATATCGAATTAAATCGTGATATTCAATAAACAATACATACTACTTAACCACTCTAAAGCTAACGACTCACCGGTGTGTCGCATACCTACTAACCACACACGCTACCCACCAGTGTGTTATCATTATTACGACGTCAATAAATATTTTTTAGAGTTTGCATCATTGAAAAAGGGTCCGACATCTCTTAAGGACTCACAAAATGAATATTAAGTTTTCCTTTATTAGTTTTTAGAAAATTGCTAGCTTACAGGACAAAAAACGTTATTTTTTTCTAGCTGTTAACGGGTTAAAATTCCTTTCTCTAACACTCATTTTTTTCCGACTCCATTTCAAGATCGGTTATATGCTTGCATCACCGGAAGTCGTCAATATTTTGGGATTTAACCTTTAATATCTCCGCAATAAGCGATTGCCTACTTTTAGCGTGTAAAACTTTATACAGTTCACGGTAAAGGGTCAAGCACTTTTCTTATTTGAATATGTCGAATAGAATATTATGTTTTGTGTTGACATAATCAAGAGGAATAGTCAAATCATCCATGTAATATTCGTATGTATTCTTTGTCTAAAACCGTGTTACGCAAAAATATATCACAATAATTTATCATCGGTGTTACATCGAAACCGTGTTGTAACTTATCGGTCTTACGATGCCTGCGTGTGTTCTAATCACAATTATATGATTATTAATACTCACCCAACCCATGGCTGTAATATTAAAAAAAAATGTAATGCATGGGCTGATAATATTGTAAAAAGTTGAAACTTGTTTTTTTACGTGGTAAAGAATTAACCGATGAAAACAATGCAGAAGCTAGTCATAAAATACATTTTTTAATCCAGTTTGATGCGGTTCATCTTATAATTATTGTAAATTATGGTTTTTCGGCTCCTTACTCTTTTGAAACATATCGTTTTAAAAAAATACTGAAATAAACCGTCTATATTGATGATTAATTCAGGAATGATTGGTATTAATTTAGCAACGCAATATTTAAATCGTTTGCTTTTCTATTATCTTCGTATAAGTAAGTAGGGTAAAGATAAAAGAATACTTATCGCGTAAAAAACATTATTGAAAATACAACAAAGTGGTACATATGACAAACAAATGACTATAATTATTTCAAAATTCGAAGCCATAGATAATTTTTGTTTTCAATAAAATATTTCAAAGTGAATATTTTTTTAAATTTCGAACTATTGCTGTGAATCCGTACATATTTTTGTTATTATATTAAACATACATTATTAATTTTTGACATGTTTCGAAGAAATATATTAAAATTTTGTTGTGACAAATGACAACCGTAATATAATATTATGAAATTGAGTATCCAAGATTAAATCTGAAAAAATAAGTAACTGGGATTTGTATATTATATTATACTTGAACATTTGTTTAATATTTAAACACAAATCTAATGTTTAATCTGCAATCCGGCTTACTCCACTTGGAAATTTTACTCTTGACTTAACAATTTTATTTCAATTACCATGTCGAATTTTAAAATTCCAAATACTCATCGTTACTTTTTTAGTAATAATATTGAGTATTCAATCAGTAGGGGTTTCCTTTTTTTAATTGGTTCGAATAAAAAGCTTTATACTGGGCAACACTGAAATATATTTTGTATGCTTTTTGACTGCAGTAAATCATTTTAAAAAGAGAACGTGATATTAAAATTATATGACAGTTCGATAACTAAAATTTATTGATGAAATTCTTGGCGTGTCTAACTTCAACTGTGTGAACATTGTACCCAAGTTGCCAGCGTTAGGGTTATCACGATATTTTTTAATGTCAACCCCGCAATCGTGAGAGCCATATTATTCATATTGTGTTATTTAAATAGTATTGACTGAATGTTTTTTTGTTTATTAAAAATAACTCACATTAAACTTGTGCAGTTTTCCATGATGATGTCGTAATCATATCACGATAAAACATTGGGAAACCCGTCCACTTTTGTATCAGAGCTTAGAAAGATATTCCTGATAATACATGGGTGTTTGTGATGTCTCTTCCTTTTTTAACAACCGGACGTAGCGAGAGCGGTTAGTTAATCACTAGTCCTAACCTAGCGTTTTCCTTCTATACTTTCGATGGATTCGGCGGTAACTTTGTGGAAGTTCATTTTAATATAAAATAAAAATAACTTTGATTATTCCACGTATTCATTCGTACTTAAGCAAACATTTGCGAAAGTAGTTGTCTGAGGATGCCTCTGAAAGAGGCGAAACACGTGTCACATTTTGATACACAATACGTGGAATAATCAAAGTTATTTTTATTTTATATTTTCCTTCTATCCCTACTACTGTCTTTGAGCGACTGAGTAACAAACAGTTCTCGTAGAAAAAAATCTGTTGGGATACCTCAATTAGGAGGTTATATGCTCCACATTAGGAGCGGACATGGATTAGAAAAAAAAAACATGTATATGTTATGTATGTATCTGCTTCTCATTGTATTTTTATATAAAAAAAATGGTTAACATGTAACAGAATCTTTTATTGCGCGAATTTCTAGTTTTTATACATTTTTGATTATTTTTACGCGATATTTTAATTGTTGGATTCAATTTATGAAATTATATAAAAACAAGGTTTTTGACGCGCCATTTTCTGGAACCAATGTATCGCGTAAAAAAAGGATAGGGTGTATAATTAAACAGTGAATGTAATGGCATTCAGTTGCAACATCAACCCTATACGAGTACTCTAGATTTTGCTCGAAAATTAACCATTGTCTATGGTGATATAATTCAAACTTTTTTGGCATGTTTGTATAGAAAATATGTAGAAATATTATTCTGGGAATAATATTATAAAGCAAACTCTCGATAAAAATGATCTCGATATAAATGGTCAACAGAAAAGATCATACAGACTATTTAAACTTAACATGTTTTCTCTTTGATGTGATCTTCAACGGTTTGTGACGTTTGGCTTTTTGAAAATTCGATGTGTTGCCATAATTTATAATTATAATATTAATTTGTTTCTTGACGCCCAAAAGAACTTCTAGAGAAAATTTCTTTCATCGAAAGCGTCGTTCATCGTTTCGCGGATTCTTATATTGGGATATGATTCAACAATATTAGACTCGATATAATATTGTAGGAATGTCAACCGAGAGACTAATAAATAGTTTGGCCTGACGGTCCGGCATTATGCCACTGTTTTAGCGCAGTTGGCTTTACTTCCCGAATGGCGTTCGTTGATGATCTACTAAACCGGCGGCCCGGTGACGATTCTCTGTGCTTTGTAGCGGGGCCTTCTAAACCGCGGAACACACGTGGTACTTAAATAGATGTTCCGCCAAAATTTTAAATGGTAATATTACTTGGCAAAACAATAAAACATCATTAACATCATATTAAATTTACATCGAGTGATGGTAAATCTCCACTGATGTTTAAATCGTCAAATATACATATAAGTACAGGTGGAGATTTTGAATCACTCACAGCTTTGTATACTCATATTTGTATGTAACATGTTTGAAAAATAATTGATTAATAAATAATAAGTGATTTAATAACATATATATTTGCCGCCTGTGTGGTCGAGTGGTCAATGTTGTTGGCTTCGGTTACGGAGGTCCCGAGTTCGAATCCCGGTACGGACAGTTTTATAAATTGATTTTTCAATCGATTTATGAATTTCTGTTCGATGGCATGGATGTATGTGATGTCTTGAATTCCCCCTCCCAACCATCGTATCCTATGAACGGGGCGTATCGAGAGCGATTAAACCACTAATCCTGTCCTAGCCCTATCCTTCTATTTCTACTCTCTTTAGAAAAAGAGAGGTTGAGCAACTGAGTAACAAACAGTTCTCGTAGAAACACTTTTGTTGAGATAAACTCCATTAGGAGTCCATATGCTCCACATTGGGAGCGGACATGGTTAAACAAAATATATATTATTTGAATATTTTTATAATTAAGAATTAACCGACCTAAAACAAAGCAGTGTTACGGTATCATTTCCAGAAGTGTTCCACTGCACAATAAGTTTGGGAAACCCTGCCTTTTAGCACGCACACTTCATATCACTTTCGTGTTAAATTGGTGACTGACGAGGATTGCGATACCAGATTAAAAATTAAAAAAACGGAATTTTAAAGTAGAGTATTCTTCGGCCCTGTCGCGGGCTTAGTTCACCTGGTTGTGGAGTCGCGATTAGAATTGCTGATAAAAAAAACTTTTATAAAAGTACATTGGTTCTTGGTCGATTTGCGTAATTACTAGTGTATTTTTTAAATTCCTTACTGTACTCACCATCACCTGATACTGCTCCAAATCGTGACAGTGATGTATTTCGCAGGGTAGCAAACAGCGTTGATCGTATTTCATTTTTTTGACAGGTATATTCGAGGATAATCCCTTGTGGCTTGGTTGCATAATGTGCACCAAAGAAAATTAAAACGCGGATAATGGAATAGTTGAAATTTTGTCTTATCTTGTATAATATTTAAGTCGACATGTCTGACGTGGCTGGCAAACCATGTCGTGAGTATCTTGTATTGTATCATGTCTTGAGCAATTAAATGATGCATATGGAAAACTTAATTGATTGTAAAATGTACTTTCGATCTTCACTGACACACATTCGTTCGTCATATTTTCTCAACACGGTTCGAAGACAAGGTTTCCCACTAATGGCATCCCGGGATTACAATCCCTATTTACGGACATGTGACACGAGTCGAGCGTTATTCTTTTTCGTTTTGATATTTTGCGTCAATGGAGGAGACGATTGGGGTATCACGTCACGGGATACGTGGTTTGATATTTAACCCTAGCTTACCTGTCACAAAAATGCATACGCGGTTTTCTCAGGTCACATTCCTTAAAACACTATTTTTTTCGATTGGTTTTCTGTCATGTAGTTTTATATAGAAAATATTATATAAAAAAAAGTATTATAATAGAACATTTTTATTTTATAACAATAGAATTTGTATAATGAAAATACTGTTTTAAGTTGGGTTGTAGAGTCATGTAAAAAAATCGACTCCGCCAGTCAAGAATTTTTTCAATCATTTCATTTTAACTCGTATCATACCATCATATCATCTTTAGTCAGCCTAGTATGTAATGGCAACACTATGGACCATTTTAGTTTGCATACACATTGAATGTGTTGTTTTTAAATGGATTTTAGTTTCTTAAGATTTTTCCGACTGCGGACAATACTCTTGATTCCACAACTCCCGACTCCAACTCCACGGCCCTGTTTTTAACCACAGGCAATGATAAACAATTCAAATAATGTTCTGACACTTTCCGATACTTTTATAATATAAATCAAAATCTTAAATAGGCAAAGTGCATGCAATAAACCAGAGGTGGGCTGGAGGGGGTTCGAAAGGGCTCGCGCGAGCCCCTTGTTAAATTTTACTAAGGCCGGCGAGCCCCTTGTTTATGTTTAAAAAAAGTCTTAGATCTACAGTAATTGCTATAGATCGTTTATATTTATGAAACAAAAAACTTTGTTGCATTTGGAAATTTCTCGTAAAATACATTAATTTTGGGTATATGTATAGCAAAAAAATATCAGATTTTTAAATATATTATAGCAGCATATTTTTACATAATAAAAGCATACATTCGATTGATTTCATAAATTTTGCAAATCACCTATAAGAGAGCCCCTTGTTAATATTTTGGCAGCCCACCGCTGCAATAAACGAAATAAAGAACCATAGCATACCAAGGCACAGTCCGATGATGCTTCTCAAAGCGATAAAGCACTTGTAACACACGTGCAAAAAGATCTCTAGCTTGACACTTTTTGGACGGTCTGAAATACACCCACACGGCTAACGTAATGATTTGGTTCTTTTTCATTAGCTTTTTATGGTTGTTATTACTAGTATAACACAATTACGACTATGTTCACGGTTATCATATTTTATCTGTGAAACGCTTCACTGTTGTCATCATATATTTTGGTTCTCTAATTCGATCTTTTTAACGCATGCTATAACAGAAAAAGTGGCCATTCAATGGGCTCGACATCGCATCTGTTTGACAGATCGACTAAAACAACCAAGCATATTATTACTCTATGACAAAAAATGAACATAACAACAGTTAATTCATTTATGTAATAACAACCTTCAAAAGCATTGATCAACAATCATTACGTTCGCCGTAACGTTTCAGACCGTCCAAAATAAATGTATAGATCCCTATGCCCTTCCCTCTGGTAACACACCCAGTATAGTAACAAAATTATTAATTTTAGACAGTCGTCATATCTTTGACACAACGAATATAACGGTAATGCCGGCAGCAGAAAAAATGCGTTGGTTAGCTTTCAAAGTTATGTACATTAAATTTTATTAGAATATTATATATAATATTTGTTTTGACGCATTTCTCTCTGTTTGTCTACAACGCACAACAAAACATTGTTCATGTAGAGCAGTGCTCCGCAACCTTTTCTCACCTACGACACACCAAAATTCTTCCTAGAATTCAGCGGCACACCAAAAGCAAAAATATATAGGTATTAAATTGATACACAAATTTTACAATAAATTTTCGCTTTTTATTTGAAAAGTATACATAAATAAATCTATAATATATTTACTTTTATGCAATCTTAATAATTATTATAAAATAACTAATTAATGTGATACCTGCGCTTGTTTCAATGAACACAAAGGTTCTATATTCGGCTCGATATTTGACAGCACAACCCGAAGTTCTGGGTCAAAATTAATTTTTCATTATGTATTTGACCGCGGCACACCTGTATCCGGCTCATGGCACACTAGTGTTACGCGGCACACCGGTTGCGGAGCATTGATGTAGAGGAGGTTGAGCGAATGTTCAGTTAAAAATGAAAAATAAGAACTTGTGCTGTACATGTTTTAGAGTTATTGTATTGTAATCAAATATATTTGATTGCGTATAGTATCTCGATCGCATTGATTGATAAACAAGCGAAAACTACTGATCAGATTGGTGTCTGGGTTCGTCGCGGTAGGGTTAAAAGTATAAATACAATTTTCTACGTTAATAAGTTGCCAAGAATTAAAATTGTATTCTGATACAAGATTTTGCACGACATCTATTTGTAATACTTACAAATATATATAAATACTGCACACACACGTACCCATATTATGACAAGTGGGCAGATCATCTGTTGATATAAAAATAGCCTAGCTTATTATTTTGTTTAACTGCTTACCTCAGTCTCCATTGAGATATTAAATATATGTACGTATTGTTCACGATGAATGTCATGGATTTATTATTTTCATACTAAGTGGCGATTTCAGCAGTGCCAACTACGTAAAAATTGTCAGATAAGCATATTACCGAACGAAACAAATGAATGAAGCGTATTTTATTGATTTGAAATATTTTTGTTTTTTTTTTTTGTAAGTTTAGATAACGTGCGGTTTATTTACTTTTTTAATACATGCAGAATTTTTTGGAATACGTCAATCAGTCTATCGCCGCGTTTTTCTGTCAAATGATAAAACAATGTTAAGGAGCGTGGTGCGCTGTCTTATGCCCCCCTCTTACGATGGGTATGGGTATAGAAGGCGTAATTATATCGACTATGGAAAGGAAAAGGGACGTAACCCACATTTATCAAATTTTACAGGAGGCGCTAAAAACGTGTTTTGATGATTTTGTGACATATGCAAATTATGAATTATACACAACCTTGAAGTGCACGGAGACTTCCAAACTGGTGTTTAATTGACACAACCTAATATTAATTAAAGAAATTGTCGCGGAAAAACCTTTATGTCAGTGTTTTTTCTTGGTTTTAATTTTTTACTAGGTCATCTTTTTTAAACTTAAAATCTAAATTTATATACTTATTCGGCATTTTCAGCTTCCATCCTTTTGATAGAATGTGTGTCAAGTTATATATGTTGTGATTATCGAAAAAAAGCTGTTTTGGAAAATTGAGGGTTACGTCCTTTTTCCTTTCCACAGTCGATATAGAATGGCGGTGTTTTGACCATCGTGTTATTTCATTTTAATTAGCTGTCATTAATTACTTAGTATACATCTGTGACGAAAACTTTTCCTTGAGATCTTTCAAAAACAAAAAAATTAATAGTCTATTAGCTGTAACTATGCTATTTAGCTACACGTAACTGTAATTTACTAATGAGGTAATGAGATAATTATTAGTCAAAATTGTTGCAAGAAAATGCAAGGTGTCATTAACTCTGTTCGGAGTCTATGATAATTAAAATTATTTTCTTATCTGAAACTGTAAATTCTTATTTTTCCCTAATTATATTCATACATCAAATCGTTTATAATATAACGGGCTTCTTGTTCAACAAATATATTCTCGGTAAACTTTTAACATTATTAAAACACATGTGATTGGTATTCGTGCTTCAATTCAAGAGTTAATTAATGTCCTTTAATGATATGTATAGTATAAGAATGTGGTCAACGCGATCCGGCTGGTGATGTAAGCCACATCCCATCTACACATATATTTTTTTTATCTCTATAAGAAATATATGGTCATATATTCAAATAAAAATACAGGAGAAAGAAACCTTACTTTATTATATAACCGATATCACTATACTATTTTGGTAACGATCTATGCCTTCTTCTATCGTTCAACATGTATAATATATATATGTGTATGGATACATTAAGTATATAAGGTAGTAAGTATATCTTATATATATAATTTCCATGTAAATGCGTTTTGTGTGAACATGTTTTACTTTGGGTTTCTACATCTGCAGCGATCATGCTCTTCTGTTGGCAACAGGGCCGGCTTGTGGCGTGTCCAAAGTATGCGACGCCTGTGAAGATTTTAGCACTATTTACTCATTTAGATTTTGTTTTAAGAGGGTCTGAAAGCAGGGGTGGGCTGGAGCCCCTTGTTAAATTTGACTAAGGCCGGCGAGCCCCTTGTTAATTTAAGATAAAACAATATTTTCAGATCAAAATGGTATACAACTGCAATTTCTGACTTATATATTATCTACGACAGCTTCAGTTTACATCGTAGTACATTTTTAGCCATTTACATTGATACGTTTACCGTAAATTGCATATTGTTACATATTATAAGTGTATTACGTAACAATCGATTGCTTATTGAAATATTACATATAATTTCATAATAGTGATAAAAAATTAACTCCTTCCCCAAAACACTGAGAATTGCTTTGAGATTAAGCGAGTCCCTTGTTAACTTATCGGCAGCCCACCACTGTCTAAAAGCATCTCGCACACGGGCGCAAGAATCCTCGAGTCGGTCTTGGTTGGCAACACTGGAGATGCAATGTAAATAATCAATAACTTCTAAAAAACTTTGATGCTAACGCGCCTTATGACTTAAATTTCCATCAAATAGATAGATATCCATCAAAAAAGCTACGAACAAAGATAACCTACGATTTATGGCTACTTCAATTCTTTACTGTGTGAAATTGCAACACCAATGTATCATTTTCGGAGAAAATCTTCATTCCAATAACTATTACGTACTTCATTCGATCGAGATAAATTGTTAATTAATTCCGTCTACGGGGAAATTCGGAGCGCAAAATGAATCCCAAGAAAGTCAGCGCCGAAGTTTGTTTTTGTTTTTTTGATACCAAGAAATAAATGTCGGAAAATTGAAAACAGATCTCAGAGTGTAAACACTTTCTGTTGAAATTAGTCGTAAATATTTTATTTTTAAGATAACGCTGATATACTGATTCCGTATAAAAGGAATTCCGCTTATTTTGAACACTTATCAAACAATTTAAATTCAATCGTCTACCAATGGACCGTCTACCAATCTGGCTTCTGTTATAAAATATACACACTTTTACTTTCTACTCATACATATAATTAGTAATTTAATCGTTGTTTAGTTATTGATTCTACTAATATAACATTATAAATTATTTTGTAAAAAAATCTTAGATTATAATTATGTTTGAAATATACACACTTTTACTTTCTACTCATACATATAATTAGTAATTTAATCGTTGTTTAGTTATTGATTCTACTAATATAACATTATAAATTATTTTGTAAAAAAATCTTAGATTATAATTACGTTTGAATTTATCGTTATTCTCAACTTCAGCTTAATTATTTTAGTTTTGAAATTATGTTCAATGAAAGAAAAGGTAATATTTTTTAAAATTTTAGTCAATTAAGTGTCTCTTATTCATATTGTGTACCTTTATTTGTAAATTACTTTCAATACCAATTGTTTGTTTTTTATCCATGTCCGATCCCAATGTGGAGCATATGAACTCCTAATAGAGGTATCTCAACAAAAGCTTTCCTACGAGAACTGTTTGTTACTCAGTCGCTCAACCTCACTATTTTCAAAGTGAGTAATAGGGAAGGAAGGATAAGGATAGAACAGGATTAGTGGTTGACTAATCACTATCGCTATACGCTATCGCCCACCGCTGTGTGGGTTTTGTCCTTTTTCTTTTCCACAGTCGATAATATTACCTACAAATAATGCCCCTGCTCCCTCCCTGTTGAAGTATATTTTAAGCAAATGATCTAAAATTAATTCAAATACTTTATATTTCGAAAGCGTCTGGCGAAAATCGCCGTTAAATTAAACCAAGCTTTAAATATTCTAAATTGAATCGGAACTGCAAAAATCACTCGTAAAAGTCCTAAGTGGCTGGGGAATGTCAATTCCCTGGACGTATTTCGGAGTTTCACTTTAGTTTTAAAACGCCATTTCAGTATAAAACCAATCATAAACGTGTTGATTGAGTGCTCAAATATTCTTTTCGCTTTTAACATGGCAAGTTTTAATTTTATAACATTATAACATAATATTAATATTTAAATATACAGTGAAACCCCCAATTACACTACCCCAAATTACGCGCTGACTTGAAATATTCGCCGCATATCCCCCAATTGAACGGTCGCATTCCATTGTCGTTGCTACGAGACGGTCGTCTGTGTGTCGCATACAGTCAAATGTTGGCTAGCGTATGTGTATTCAAATCGTGCCAGGCTATACACGCATAGCCGGGCGACTGTTAATGTGATGGATTTCGTCCATTTTTTTTTTTGCAAAGCTAAGGGAAATCTTAGTTTTTGCATTTTTCGCGGAAAAAACCAAATCCCTAATTTTGTATGAGATTCACTCCCCCGATTACACTAGTCCCAATTACACGGTCCCGACTTTGTGTAAATGGGGGCTTTACTGTAATTGTTTTCAAATTGATTGTTTTATGTATTAGATGCGACTATTTCGTTACATAGTTTGCTTTGTTTTCTTGATTACTAAGCGTTTGCTCATAAAATAGGGAATATTCTGGAGTAAATAATTTTATTCATCCAACTGTTTTCTTCGAGTCAGCGATAGTTTCTTATTATTTTTATGTTTTGAAGTCGAGTCGAATTTAACATTTGATTTAATTCAGATGAATGTTGAAAATGGTGTTCTATCGCTGAGCTAGTCCGGTACCTACTGATATGAATTCAAAATTCTAGACACTGTGTTTTATTTCAATAAATAAATATTTAAGACGTTTTACTATGGTAGTGTAGGATAAAAAAAAAATAGTATTAATCAAGTCAACTCTGTCCGGTACTATGGCGCAGCGGTTAGCGTTGTGGCTTTCCGTGCTGGATCTCTCGGGTTCGAGTCCCAGTACGAACAGAATTTTTTTCGGTCGATTTATCGATTTCTGTGCGAAGGCATAGGTGTTTGTGATGTCATAAAATTCCCTCCCACCCCTTCTGTTCCTTTAATAACTGAGCGTAGTAAGAACGATTAGATAACCACTACTCCTGTCCTAGCCTTACCCTTTAACTCTCATTGAAAAAGAGAGGTTGAAAGACTGAGTAACAAACAGTTCTTCTGTTTGTCAAAAACTTCTGTTGATACCTTCATTAGGAGGCCATATGCTGCACATTGGGAGCGGACATAGATTAAAAAAACTGCTTCTTAGACACTCCTTGGAATAAATTGAATTCGTTTCACGCTGTAAATAGCGCTATACGCCCAGTAACTGTATGTCTCACGTAGACGAAATAAAAGCGAATGCAAAGGAAATCGGTGCGGCACGAAAATATCAAATGGTCTCGCCGCTATAGAGTGTACACGTGACAAAACGCACGCCACGATCAGTTTGTTTGATATTTTGATTAGCTTTAACCTTTAGAGGAGTGAATAGATTTATACAGACCTTACTTTAATCTACTGCCTTTTCTTAACATGTCAATTTTGTGACTTTTCCCCATGAATGTATGTAATTCATACTTAGAGCATATATATGCTTACAGACAGACACTCCTGTGTTGGGCTTAAAGTACTTTCATACTCATTTACAGAAAAATGGCGCCGACATACATGTACGTCCATACTTCTCTAAAGGTTAAACCGTGTTCCAATCGCGTTTGCAGTGACTTCGCCCAGGTAAGACTTGGCGTAAGAGCTATCTATACACCCGCAGCGGTTAGTGACGGGTACAACGTTGAGTACCCTGGGCATATATATATATTCTGTAGTTATTCTCTTCAACCGAACAATATATTGATTAAATATTCAAGATGATTTTTAAACTTGAATATATATTTATTTGCACCAACACCCATGAAAAAATGAATTGAGCAGTACACACACACTTGCAAGTCAATAAAAACCTTGTAAATCACCGTGAGTGAAAAGATTATCAACACAT
The DNA here is from genome assembly GCA_031772345.1 of Himalopsyche anomala. Classification (NCBI taxonomy): domain Eukaryota; kingdom Metazoa; phylum Arthropoda; class Insecta; order Trichoptera; family Rhyacophilidae; genus Himalopsyche; species Himalopsyche anomala. Next base: position 8,773,751 of record CM062840.1, read on the forward strand.
TTTGTAAAATAAAGCTTCTTTGAAACGTCAGCTGTTTGTTATATTACTATTCTCATATTATCAGTATTTGTAAGACGAAAGATAAAGCCGCCCTTGATAATTATTTTGTGTTACGTCGTAGCCGACAGTTATAGGGCTTGCTATTTTCAGTGGCGGCTCGTCCACACGCACTACGGAACTGCAGCACCCCCAGGCAAATTGAAAAAAAAATGAAATATTATGTAAATATGTACATAAATTAATATCATACACCGCGGTTATAATATCAGAAAATGATATTATAACCAGCAATTTATGAAAGCAGTTTTCGATAAAATATGCTCGCGTGCGCGAAGGAAGGGAGAGGGCTTGCAGCTAAACACAGTCTTGTACTGCCACTTCGGCAGTACCGGCAGTACAAAACCGGCGCGCAAGCGTAGCGATTCCGAGCACGCGCGCGACAATTTTTTTTTCGGTTAGAACTTTCTCACCTGTTAATGCCGCATTCAGAAAACCAAATGCAATCTACTAATATCTATGCATTTTCAATTAAAGAAAACTTGAAAAATTTAATGAAAAAGTTTCATTGTAAAATTCAGACGAATGAATTTTACAATGAAATAAAAATGTATGTTACGTATACTTTTTGATGTTTAAAAAAAATATAATTCAAATGTATTCTTTTTATTTTTAATCTATCGCAGCACCCCCAGATATTTGATCTACGAGCCGCCACTGGTTTTTTTACTCTGGCCTACGAGATGACCTTTCTTTTAGTACACGTGATTTACACGTTCTCGATTTAGGCTTTAGAAGGTATACAGCAGTTGCTCTCAACTTTGTCAATTTGTGTATGGTATTCAATATACAGGGCCCATGAAAAGGCTCACTGACGTCGCGTTTAAAAAGTCAATTTAGTGCCACTGATTCATATTTTGTATTTATATATATCATGTCCGCTCTCAATTTGGAGCATATGGCATCCTAATGGAGGTTTCTCAACAGAACTTTTTCTACGACAACTGTTTATTACTCAGTCGCTCAACCTCTCATTTGCAAAGAGAGGAATAAGGATAGTAGGGTAAGGCTAGGACAGGATTAGTGGTTAACTAATCGCTCTCGCTAAGCCCTGTTATTTTAGGATCGGAACGGTGTGAGGGAATTTTTAGACATTACAAACACAATCCCTTCGAACAGGAATCGATAAAACGATCGAAAAAAATGCTGCTCGTACTGGGACTCGAACCCGTGAGATCCGGCACGGTAGCCAACAACGCTAACCGCTGCGACATAAGACCCGACATGATTGTTACACCCTAATAATTTTATTTTGTTTTATATAAATAGCACGGTAATATTGTATTCTCTTATCATTTGACAATGCTAGTCACGAGCGAAACCGGTTGTGATTATATTAAATGAATAGAAAAGTATTGACAGTGAACACCTTAAAGGTGATATCAGAATTTAGGCATTTACGCGGCGTCAACCTTGGTGTATTTTAATTAGCAGTGAATGAAATTCACCTTCTTCTGGTAAACTTCTGCGGCAATATGTCATTTATGCACCTTTACAGACTATCGAAATATGTAAATATTCCATTAACTCGGTAACAGCTAGAAAAAATAACGTTTTTTGTCCTGTAAGCTAGCAATTTTCTAAAAACTAATAAAGTAAAACTTAATATTCATTTTGTGAGTCCTTAAGAGATGTCGGACCCTTTTTCAATGATGCAAACTCTAAAAAATATTTATTGACGTCGTAATAATGACAACACACCAGTGGGTAGCGTGTGTGGTTAGTAGGTATGCGACACACCGGTGAGTCGTTAGCTTTAGAGTGGTTAATTCTTCACCACTCTTGTTAAATGGATCTTTTGAATTGATAAATGATTGCCATACCAAATTTCATCACCGTATGACGAGGAGTATTCTTTATAAATTGTGAAAAAAGCACAAAAATAAAATTTAAAAAACGGACATATCAGATCGTGCTATAACACAAAAGACTTTATGGTCTTATTTGACATGGAAAACGCTAATAAAATACTAAAGTAAAAAATGTGTGTTATAATATATTTCCTTTGTATAGATAGCATGGTATTGCATTATTGTGATTTGTTATGTATTATATTTAAAGACCGTGTTTAGACTTCGGGCCGTGGTTGGACTTCATCTGACAACGTGTGAATTCACTCGCTGAAATAACGTGCAGTGTTTACCTTAAACGCTGTCAATATTATATGATAAGAATTCTTGTACATAATTCGTTGTTTATATTTTTTATAAACCTATCCGTTTACTGACCTCTTTATCGAAGCTCTTTGTTTTGCTTACGAATGTGTAACAGAAACCATTTATTGACACTAAAACGATGCACTTAGTGGACCATGTTGAATGGTGACAATAATTAGGGCCTCCGATTCCGGGATCCCGTCCAACTTTGTGATCCCGAAATCCCGGGATTGTGGTAGTACTGATCCCGTGATCTCAGGATTAAGAAAATTTGAAAAAAATGAGATTTAAAATATTTCAATTTATCGCCAACAATTTTATCAAAATACGTGATGGTTTCTAAAAAATATAAAAATATATTTTAGTACATTTTCAAATCCGGTATTTCGGCATTGAAAAGTTACGTGACCACTGACATCCTGTATTACAACATTGGTTACGTCCGTTATTGGCTAACTAAATAAACACATATAGGGCTAAAACAAAAATCATTACTGAGGTCTAATAATCTTGAGAATAGGAATTTCAAAGCAATTTTAATACTGATGAGAAAAAAAATAACTGTCCGTTTCTAACGCGAACCGTATGACACTCCTTATATACATTTTGTTTTCGAAGAGAACAGGGTACCATATTATATCGATTGAAAAATCAAATTATGAAAATGTCAGCTCTAAGGTTCGAACTGATATCGCGATATTGACTCATCGGCTGCAGTCTCAGCTTGGCGACTTATTAATTTTGTTTTTATTTATTTTTGTTGGAGCTCTATGGAAGATTGACATTTCACACAATCCATGCCATCCACGTGACCGGTTTTCCTTTGTTGCACCCTCTCTTCTTTTGTTTCATATCGCTATGATATTGCTTTTCAAGTGGCGCCATTTTATACACTTGTTCAATTTATTTTACTACAGTCTGAAGCTTTTGTTTTATTTAAATTTAGAATATAGTTGTTTCATACGCGTCGACGTCGCTATAAAGTTATATTCATATTTCATACCGTATTTTACTGTTATCTCGCGGAGTCTTTGTCTCTGTATTATAGTCATTACCCTGTGGTCAAATAAATGACTGTCCCACTTTCAATTCGGCCACCCATCACCGCAGCACTCGGGTGTGCTACTATCTCCGTGAAATATGTCACACTGACCAACTCTGACCCTCCGCCGCTTTATTTTCGAGTCAATCTAATATTCGATCTCGGGTCACTGCCATTAGTTTTTGGATAACTTCGCCACATCTCCCGTTTGTCTTATCCTCATTATGTGACCCGTTTCGCATACATCAGCCGTGATTAATTCTAAATGAATTTATCGTTCTTGAAAATGGTACTTTGTCTGATCATTTCGTTTTGGTTCGAACAGCCGATTGCTAAAATATCATGTCACTTGTTCTGTCAAATTTTAAAGCAGCCCTTTGTCACTTAATTGATTGGTTATGTATATTTATGTAAGCAACGCGTCTTTACGCATGTTTTTATTAATATTTAGCAGGAAGTATCTGTATCACGGCTGTACTCGGTCAGAACCAAGTGCCTCCTGTTCAACACATGTATCTTGACAGTGCTGCTTTACGGTTGAGAATCATGGCACCTTACGAAAGCGCAGAGTAACCGTATACTGTGTTTCGAAAACAGATGCCTGCGGCGAATGCTAGGAGTGAAATGGTCTGACTGTCAGAGCGGACTAACCAGCCTCTTATCACGTCCAAAATAAAGAAACGGCGGTGGACCTGGCTTGGAAACGTGTTAAGGATGCCTCAAGAGAACCTTAACCCTGCTTGTATCTTCTTCCAACCGGATGGATACCGGCGTCGTGGAAGGTCACTGATGACCATCCACAGGATGTACTCAGCGGAGTTGCGGGACGCTGGGGTGACCTGGGAGGAAGAAAGGAGACTGGCTGGGGATAGAGAGTCATGGAGGAACTTCGTGGTGACCATATGCTCCGTATAGGGAGCGGATATGGAATAATAATAAAAAAATCTGTATTTACGTTGTCAGTATCCAAAAGGAGAACGTGTTCTCCAATTCGACTTAAGAATAATTTCCTCCGTCGATCTAAGAAAAGATTCTCTTTTGTCCTCCTCTTCGAATTGGCCAATAATGATTTCATTGATTTTTTTGTTATGTGCTGGATATTCCACACGGCATTGAAGATTGCGTCGACTGGTGTTGCCAACACGGAATGCAATTTTCCATGTTGATATCACATCCGATCATCCATATTTCGTAACCGTGCTGGTAGAAGAGAAGTTGGTAAGAAACAAATTGATGGTTCTTCGTAAACATTAACTGACAAATTTAAACTTGTTTAGTAAAACTACGAAACAAACATAATTATGATATCAAAATATAGATGCATTTATTTCGACCTGGCACAAATAATGTTAGAAATTAACTGACAGGTACTGACTGCCTTTAATTAATATGCATCAACAGTAATAACTGATTTAAAAAATGTCGTTATTTCCAAACTGACAATAAATGCACCGACTGAGTTATTTCAAACAAAGAATCGATATCCGAGAATATCATTGTGTACATTTTCATCAATTTTGTTACTTATGTTACTTGACAACTTCTGCCAATATGGAGAAGATTTTATCTACATTGTCTTATTTTTCTATAAATTTCGTATTGTATTTATCTATAATGTATTATCAGTTTTACTCTAAATAATAATTCACATAAGAAAAAATTCGTAAGATATGTCAAATATCGTTCAATGCTATTCTAAAACATACAAGAATTATTTATTTTGACGTGACAAAAACCTTCATTTATAATTCGTGACCTTTTTTATGTTGTAAGCTGAATATAGTATACAATGATTTTTCTCAACAGTTAAATAATAATATATGTTTTATAAAAGCAGGGTTTATTTGACAGTGCCCAAAGCAATGTTGCCAAAATAATAGGATTAACCACACGTTTGAATTGGTTTTCATTTTAAATCCTTCATTCATATTTTTCCTTCTGGCAACCCCTTCTCTCCGTTTTGTCCGTGTCGGAGAAAATATATACACCTGGGACATTCCTGCGTTTGAGCTCGAATTAAAAAAAAACGATTGAAAAATCAATTTAATGAATTTGTCCGTTCGGTTATTTTATTCCGTGGGTACCACAAGCGAATAGGAAGGTTACAAGCCCATCGGGGCTATTCTCATATTTAGACCTAGACACTAATTAAGCGGGGTATCTAATACTCAAAATGGTATAATTGCAACATTGTTAACTGTTGTTAAAGTCGATAGTTTATAATTTATTCGATCAATCAGAGAGATTATTGTGAAATTATCTGTCAAAACTAAGGCATGTTCGTCAACTAGCAATTTATCTTATTAACGCATACTAATCTCATTAAAACTTGCTTATCTATACTTATCACAATTAAAACAAACTAATCTGATTACAAACCTCAAATACTTAAAGCAAATTTACATCAATCGCACATATACATAAAATAATAAAACAAAATTCTGTTATAGTCTGGCGTTTGACAGATCGACTATAACAACAGTGAACATAGCCACAATTATTACATTTACATTGTATCAACTTTAACCGTAAAGACCGCCCTTAATTTTATTAGTGTCCTAATAAGGTCGCACGCTGTGACCTAGTTGGTTAGAGTTCTACCGATTAGTCTAGTCTGGGTTCATTTCCCGGTAAGGTCAATGTCAAATTTTGTTTTTTTTTTCAACTTAAATTTGAGAGATCATCGAGTTTATCTCGTCTCTTATCTACCGTCTCGTATCTTTCAACTTCAAAATATTTGGCGCATTAGCATTAATTAACTATAAATATATAAATTTGAAAATAGCCCCGGAGCCGGGGGTGGGCTGGAGGAGGGTCGGAAGGGCTCGCGCGATCCCCTTGCTAAATTTTCCTTAGGCTGGCGAGCCCTTTGTTAATTTAAGAGAAAACAATATTTTCAGATCAAATCAGTACATAACTGCAATTTCTGACTTATATATTATCCACGACAGCTTCAGTATACACAATACCTAGTACATTTTTAACCATTTACATTGAGTAGTTTACGGTAAATTTTATATTATTACATATGTAAGTGTATGTATTAGGTAACAATCGATTGCTTATTTAAGAATTGCATATAATTGCATAGGAGTGATAAAAAAATTCACTCGTTCTCCAGAACAGCAAGAATTGATTTGAGATTAAGCTAGCCCCTTGTTAACGCATTGGCAGCTCACCACTGCGGCCGCAGCCCCTTAATTATGTACTTGCAACCGAACTTTATTTACACAAAGACTTACAAGCCATTATTTCAATCCCGGTGATTATCCCAGCTGCCGGCGGTGTAAACAGTCATCTGAATTAATCATAATAAGGCAAGATGGCGTGCCTACTTGATATGTGTCGTAAATCTGTATCCGAATTGTATTTTACGTCTCCACGCTCCTGCGGCGTTCGCTGGCATCCATTGTGCTGACCATTAGCATTGTCTGTTAATCAGAGTCAATCGGCTCGTCGGGTCAATCGACGTCTCTTCTGAGGCCTCTCCATTCATTACGCCGGGGAGATCTCAAAGTGACGTCACCTACTTCCTCTGAGCCCTTCTTGCAGTCAAAACTCGCGTATTACTAGTGCTGCATACCTTTTTGGCGTAGTGTGTTTTCCGATAAGACTCTGGATTAGAGGTCTGCACGGGGCGAAATTTTACAAAATTACCCGGTCCGAGCCCGAAAGACTCAGGCCCGAATTTAATACCACACTTGTTACTCGAACCCGACCCGAAGCCCGGATTTATACTCCACTGCCCGAAAAAAAACCCGTTTTTTGCAGTTTTATAACAATCTACGATTCTCTATAGAAATAGTAATAATCAAAACCACCATGGCTGACTTATGACACGAAAAAACGAATCCTAAAAGTTACCTACATCAATTCATCTATTTTGCTTCAAGTGAGTGTAGATGTTTTAGTAGAAATACATATTTTAATAGTATATATATGTTCAGTGTTGCAAATTTGATGGTGGATTAATTAATTTGTTTCACAAGTCGGTCGCAATCAAATTTGCCACACATGGAGTGAAGAAGTTCGATTGTCATCTTGGTAAATTATGATTTGGGCATTGTGATTTACTTATTATTGCTGTTAATGTAAATAGGAAATAATGACAAATTACTTGATAAAAATGGCATAAATTGTTCCATCAAAAAAAAAAAAAAATAGTCTGAAATATTTTTCTGAAAAATAAATTCTTTACCCGAGTAAGAGCCCGAGGGCTAAGCCCGGACCCGTGCAGACCTCTACTCTGGATACATATCGCTCGTGCAATGCAAAACAAAATGTATTATTTCTTTTTGTTTTAATAAAATTTTAATCACCACAATCAAACTTACATTCTTGAAGTTACCAATATTATCCAGTTCACTGTATCACTCGAATTGAGGATTTTTAGCATGGCTGTGAAGCTGGTATTCGTGGAGTCGGAAAAATCCTTTTTAAAAAATATATTTAATTACATGTATTCAAATCACGAGTGTCCATAGTGTTTGCCACTGCATGCTAAGCTGATTAAAGATGATCTGATGTTAATATATACATATATAAGTGAACGGAAAATATTTAAAAAAAATCACAGCCCAGATTTTAAGGACAGTGATTTTTTTTAACTTTTTCGAAGCCACGGAGCCCGATTATAAGAGAAAAATCCGGATATCGAAAATCACTGCGATCTGAAAAATGTCTTTCTTTTAAAAATTATGCAAAGTATAAATTATATTAAAGTAATGTAAAAATAATAATATTAAGTGTGTTGAAAACCTCGCTATGAGCGAAACCGGTCCTGATGATTTGATAAAATTGTGTTTTATTTTTATAAATAAAAATTCTTCGATTCGAAAATCAATCAATAGCTCTATGTATATGTGAAAAGGTTTCTTTTGCAGATTGCGGCAATATCTGGTCCTAAGTGGAGTTTCCTATATAATATGTAATTCCGTGTAAAATTACTTTTAAGAGTCACTGATCAATTATGTGTACTATTAAACCATTGATACGAGCAATCCAAAAATAACTCGATATGTTTTTAATAATGATTTACAATTTTGAAAGAAGTTAGTACTATTTTTTTAATCAATATACTTTCTATACTTACGAATTAATTTTGGTACACTGCAAAGTATTCCACTCCATTCTAGCGTAAGTCATAAGAAATAGCGAAATCATTTTATTTTATTTATATAAGCCTCTGGCTTTCAACCTTCTTCGAGCCGCGGCTTAAAGTTTGAACGTAAGTGAATATTGATGCATGTAATTTATATCGTATTATCCTCATATTTTTTTTCATAGTTCTGTCACACTATTTTTCCGTTATATCTGTCATACCAGAGTATGACAAATATAATATATATCTATAGATGTGTTTGTACAAAACTACACTAGTTATATGCTCAAAGACGTTAAAGTTTAATTAGTGTAATAAATGTCAGAACAGCAAATCGTCGTCGCGCCAAGCGAAATAATACAAAATTACTCAGATAAACACAAAGACGAAAAATAATGTAAAAATATCCGTGCTCATAAACATCAATCAAATCGACCTTGGAAAGGTAGAAGGACGTTACTCACCGCTTTTTTTTAACAGCTTTTTTTAGATAATCACAATGTATATACAATTTGATACACGTTCTATCAAAAGGATGCAAGTGCGAATGCCGAATTAGTATCTAAATTTATCTTTTAAGTTTGAAGAAAGGAGGTTATGTGAAAATTGCGACAAGGAAAATAGACCTATTATCAGTTTCCGTGCACTTCAGGGTTGTGTATATTTTATAATTTTTCTTTTAACCCAAAATTATAAAAAAACGTTTTTTGAGTCTCCTGTAAAATGTATTATGTGTGGCTTTCGTCATTATCATTTAAAAAAATAAACTACAGCTGTGTGAACATTTCAGCATTTGATCCCAGCGGTGCTATTCCCGCATTCATACACTTATTTTGGACGGTCAGAAACACTCAACACAATGACGTTTTGAGTATTTCAGTCCGTTTATATACGCGAAAATAGCACCACAGCAACATCTTATCAATAATCCAGTCTTAATCTACAGTCCATTAATATTACGAAACGACGAATGAATTTATTTTAGTATTATAATTTTTCATAGATTGATTATACGTTACGTAAATCTACTTATGCGGTTAAAAATAATTATATTATACTTTTGAAAGATTACTTTTTTCCCATTGTCATATAAAATGATTAAATTTTCGGATGAAAACCAAACCATTCAGAACCGTAGTGCGATGGTGTGGGGGCGCCATTGAAGGCTGTGCGTTACGTAAAAAGGGTCGGCCTGCCCAATTTTCTAAACTCTTGTCGTTTTGTGTTACAAGTCACTGTTGAAATATACTCAGAACGCAAGTCCACAGTAGCTATTTTATCTCGCCATTTTGTGGCTTTAATTAAAAATCAATATCAGATGTTATCTTCTCGGCGAATAAACATACGCAATGTCATATATCATCGGCCGTTGTCTATCCACGTGTAGACGGCAGCCAGTGGCGGATTAAGCACTTTGGAGGCCCTGTTTTTCGAATAACATAAAAGTGTTGCAAAACTCTTCGTAGAATAATAATGAATATTGAAAACTGAAATTAAAATATAAGGATTTATATAATTTATGCTATTTTTGAGGCCCCTAAAATTTGGAGGCCCCAAGCCCGCGCCTCTTGCGCTTATGGGATAATTAATCCGCCACTGACGACAGCCTCTCTAGTCTACAAAGTATTCGGTTATGTTTGATGTATAGTTAACACAGAAGTTTCGTCAAGGTATTGGACTAAGAATGTAAGCTGTAAATGGATTTACTTTTCTTGGTCGTTATCAGACTACGAAAGACATCTCTCAAATCAGCGGTTGTATACACTAAACGAGTGGTTTTGGGAAAATCGACTACTGTACATAATAATTAAACACGAAATTAACACGAGAAGTAAAGGATTCACATGTTGTGATTTTTAACCAGGATAAAATCGCTGTCGATAAATTATAATAATTTTAGTATGCGATTTCTTCTTTTGTTGATAAACAACGCCATTCTAATGGAGTAAATTGAGAATAGAGAACCAATTATACATATTTTGCTGTTGACATTTTTCGCTTTTGTTTATGCAACATACTAATATTGAAAATTGTGTCCTCGAATTTTCCACCTCTTGGGAGTTGGGAGATCTCTTTGGCGCTCGAGATCTCGAGTGTTATGTAGGTGCTTCAAAGTTTTCACAATAGCGGCGGCAAAATTTACTTGAGCATGTCAACAAATATGCACTCAACTCGAAATGTATTTTGGTGCACAAGCTAGGTCATTTTTTCTCGGGTAGATAACGTCTTTTGTGAAATCTATATACATAATATATTGTTGTGTAGTTGAAGTTTACTATTCATACATTTTTTAATTATATTAATATATCCCGGTTCTGTGATTCGTTTATTATAGATTCATATGCTACTTTAATTTTCTGGTGTCCCGAAGTGATGAACTTATAGTTTTTTTTCCGTTTCAGAGTGGAGGCTCTCGGCCTTGGGCTGACCCGCCGCATGGCAGCCCCGCGGGCGCGGCGCGTGCACGCTGAGCCCCCCCCGAGGGCGCCACCCGCGCGCCCCGCACCTCCTGCAGCAGTCAGTCTACTCCGTGCGAGGAGTCACCGTCTCACGCAGCACCTCAAGGAATGGATCGCGGAGGGGAAGCGGCCTCAGGTCATCCCCAGCCGCACCGCACCCTACTGAACGCCCTATCTCGGGAGGGAAACTCCGAAATTCCAGACGACGGCGCCCTTCTGCGCTCCGGTGCTAAGCCTGCCTCTTCGCTTAAAAATGGCGGAAGGAAGGAAGAGGATCGGCGCCGGGGGAGGAGAGAGCCCGCGATTAGAGATCCGCTCAAAGGTTTCGCAGAGGACGACGGCTCTGTCCGGGAGAACGTCCGTCTGCTGGGAAGCGAGGTCCGCGGCGATCGCTCTCTCCCCGACGGTATGACCGATCGGGAAAGACGTCTCGCTGCTCTAAAGCTGCCACTGAAAGGGGTCACCGCAGACAGACCTCTTTCAGGAAATACTCGACATGCGGGAAAAGAAAGCAAAAGTCACGAGACCCGAGCGTCGAGTAAACACGCCGAACAGGAGAAGCGACGCGCCGCTTTGAAGTTGCCTCTGACCGGCGTCACCGCGGTCGAAGGCGATGACGAGTGCCTTTTGCCCAAGGGCAACGGGTGTGTTATAGAAAATAAACCGTACGTTAAACAAAATGGTGCCGCGTTACACAGTATTCGCGAAGTGGAATTTGACGATTCGTGTGTGAAATCGAAACCCCGCGCCGCGAATGCGCGCCAAGATAGTGTAGATAGTATATTAAAACCTAAAAGTATAGTGAAAACCCCGTCTGACCACAGTCAAAGTCACCGGAGAGTGTCTCTCAAGTGTGATCAGGCGCGGAGCCCGAAGAGTCGGGGAATAGTAAAATCGGATTCGGCAGACAGCGACAAACCCGTGCTGCACGTTCAGTTCCACAACGGATGCGCCGACGGCTCGGTGACGACGGGGCCGGCGCGGGAAGCCCGCTCCAGCCCCACTTCGAGCATCGAAGATTCGTCGGCGGACGGAGCGAGCGGGAGCAGCAGCAGCTCGGAAGACAACTCCTCCCTGGGTCTAGCGGAGGCCCGCCCCCCGGACGGAGGGTGGGGATGGGTCGTCGTTTTCGCCACGTTCATGGTCAACTTGATCGCCGACGGTATCGCGTTCAGCTTCGGTGTCATGTACGTCAATTTCTTAGAGTATTTCGGTGAAGGAAAAGCCAAGACCGCTTGGATCGGAAGCGTTTTCATGGCCATGCCTCTGCTGTCCGGACCGATCGCCAGTTTTTTGACGGACAGATATGGCTGCCGACGGATGTGCATCGTAGGATCCATTCTGGCATGCATAGGGTTCGTCCTGTCGGCGTTCACCACCAATATGGAGACACTCTTCTTTACGTTTGGAATCGTGTCCGGCTTTGGACTGAGTCTGTGCTACGTGGCAGCAGTCGTCATCGTCGCTTATTACTTCGAAAAGAACCGCTCTCTCGCCACTGGACTCTCGGTGTGCGGAAGCGGAATCGGAACATTTATATTTGCACCTTTAACTCAAATGTTGCTGGAGAAGTACGGTTGGAGAGGTACAACTCTCATTCTCGCCGGATTCTTCTTGAATATATCCGTTTGCGGAGCCTTAATGAGAGATCTTGCGTGGACTGCTATAATGGCCAAAGCTAAAGCGCAAAATAGAAAAAGATCACGAGAGCAAAAAAGATTAAAACGTTACGGTTCTTCAGCTGACTCGTTTTCGGATAGTAAAAGTACAAACACGGTCGGCACCGCTTCCGCTCCGCCTACCAGAGAAATAGTTCCGATTGGTGAATCATCTGAAACAAATACAAGACAGTTTAGTTCTTTAGTAAATTTACCCACATATGTCAATAATGTAGAAAATGTGCCCGTTGAAGTATTGGAACTGTTGGCGACTCACAAAAACGTGTACAACGTCCTGATGCAAAACTATCCAAGTATGTTGGTCTCTTCGCGAAGCTTCAGCGACAGCGGACGGTTGAACGAGGCCGGCTCTAAACGAGGATCGATGAAAGACACGGCCAGGCCCATTAACCGATCTCCGCTTCACTTGAACCAAACGCCGGCGATACCTACTGTGCGACCGACGACCGCGTACTTAAAAGATTTGAGGATCCATCGGCACTCCTTGACATACCGCGGGGCGATGTTGAATATCAATCGTTATCGTCTCCGCGCTTCTTCCTGTCCGAATATATATAGGAACTCGATGACGACAATAGCAAAAGAAAAACAGGACATGTGCGCCGGGATGTGGGAATTCTGGGATGTGATAGTGGACATGTTCGACTTCTCTCACTTTGCCAATCCTCACTTTTTGCTGTTCGCCATCTCTAATTTCTTGCTGTACGCCTGGTACGATGTGCCTTACGTCTACATAACTGATTACGCAGTAGAGATGGGATACACTGAGACTGATGCTTCGATGCTTATATCTGTTATTGGCATCATCAACATGGTTGGGGAGGTAATAATATTTCAATATCATTCTATAATATTTCAACCTGCTTAGTTTTCTTAATCCTATGATGAGTATCGCTGCATATGTGCGTTCAAATGTTGTGTAATCTAATCTATTGAATTGTCATTATTTCGTCACATATGGATAAAAAACATTTTTGTGATTTTTGGCACTAACATTATTTTTATTATTTGTTGCAAATAATCATTTTTTTTTTTTCAAAAAGGTTGACAATTTGTAAACAAATTTGAAGCGTAAAATTCCATTTTGGGTAGATGCGCTTCCTGGATTTGACGTCATTAGAGCGTCACAAGTACACAGATCAGAGCAAAACTAGGCCTAAATTCAAATTAACAGCTTCTAGAAAATTATTTAAAAGTAGTTATTGGTAATTAGTCTTACACTTTTCATTCTTAATTTCATCATGAATTTAATGTCAATACTCCAAATTTACAATTTATTTGTAAATGTTTCAGATATTTCTGGGCTGGGCAGGGGACTGGGAATCTGTGAACGCGAGTGTGGTGTATGCCTGCTGCATGCTCTTATGCGGAGTAGTCACTGCCATTGTTCCGTTGCTGACCTCGTACACGGCTCTCTGCGCGGCCTCTGGCGCTTTCGGCCTATTCATAGCGGCCAATTACTCCCTCACCAGCATTATCCTCGTGGAACTCATCACGTTGGAGAACTTCACTAACGCTTATGGACTGCTGCTGCTCGTGCAGGGTGTCGCTAATTTGATTGGCCCCCCTTTGGCTGGTGAGTGGATAGATAATAGTTGTACACAATGATCTTCTATTTTTAATTAAATTATTATGTTTATAATTGCACGGTCACTTTTATATCGTATTTCTTCAATAATAAGATTTACTATTTTACCTTTTTTGTAATTATTAAATTCAAAGTGCGTCTTACAATCGATGATGTCTGGGAAAACAACGATTCAGATAAATCAGACGGTGATGCAAATTTCAGACTGATGGTAATAAAATACGTAGATAGAATTGCAAATTAGAGTGCTTAATTTTTTTTAATTATATGACTTCTTTTATAGAACAAAGTTTTCATTATGGGAATTTAAAAATAAGGGTATGTCTTTTCATCTATTTTGCCTTATAGTCGAAGATATACAGTATTTAATTACAATTAGAACCTGCTATTTTTATTTCATTCAAAAATATCATAAACGTATTATAACCATTTCCCCGGGGATGATCACTTCACTATACAAGTCATGAACACTGTATGAAGATTCAAGCATCATATTGCAGTCGTTATAAGAACATTTACTTGAAAATAGGTATAGGCTAGAGCACAGAAATTGTTATTATTCAAAAGATGTTGATGATGGCAATTGTCATTTTTTGAGAATTGAAAATACATTTCAATCTGTCAAAAAACCGTATTTTTTTTACAATTTTTGAGTAGGCATAGAATTATAACTAGTTAGATAATGAGGGACATTATTCGTTGATTTATTACGGTCCCTTGGAAAACGTAGAATCGGGGATTCACTGTATTATTTATAATTAAATTATTTTGCATTAACGATAATATTGCAGAATGATATTTGTTTGGAAATAAATACCCATTTAGTTTTTGCCATGTCGCCTCGACAAAAGTTTTTCTCTAAGACCTGCTTATTACTAGACGAGACTAGGATGGTTCTATTGTTAAGCTAATTGCTCCTGATAGGTCCTGCTTATAAAATTAGATGGGAATATTAAACATTACAGACATGCCCATACCTTCCAATCCATATATTGGTTGAAAAATCAATTTATGAAAAGGTCTGTAGTAGGATTTGAACCCGTGAGTACTGCAACTGAAGATAATGGTGTTGATCAGTCGTCCATGGGCCGCGCAGTCATAGTATTCATCAATAATTTTCCACCGTTTTTCGTTCAGAATTTAAAAGTATTTTGATAGTTCACTCATATAGTGTTTTTGGTGAAGAAATTTTCCAGTCTCTTGACGTTCTCCAGGTCAGACTGTATGTTTAAATACGAATGATTCTTCTGACTTTAATCTCTGTTTTCTTATTCCAGGTTGGATATACGATGTGACCGGAACGTACGAGCTGTCCTTCTATATTGCTGGATTCTTCATATCCTTGTCTGGTCTGTTTCTTCTCATTCTTCCGGCGACCAGGCGACTTAAATTGTACCGATCACTGCGGCGGAAAGAAACCGCGTCGGCTTCTATTTCAAGTATCGAAGACAACAATTGCGTGGTCACGGCCAACAATATCCACGACAAGGATAAAAATTGCCGGATTTTTGTTTAATCTTGTTCAAAATATGGCTGGTTTTCGAAACATATAATAATCATGTTAGCGGTGGACAATTTTTTTTATTCACGAAATAATATATTATTTTTTTATTTGTTCTGTACAATATATCATTATGCATTTCACTATGAAATCTAGTTTACGTAAATATTTTACCTTCTCACTTTGCAGCTTTCACTTCTTGGCAGCTTTCACTTATTAGATAATTTTCTAAAATTATAATTGTCGTGAATCTAGCTCAAATATTTTAACAATTAAAATTAAATTTGAATATTGCCTAATACAAGATTTCCAAAAACTCCGACTCTCATTCTTTGATTGCAGATTAGAACCAACAACCTCTTGCCACCACAAAATCCATTAGAAAAATTGGAAGAATGATTTGTATTATACTACATATTGGGTATAAAAATCTATGTTAAAATCGACTTTTGCAAAAAAATTAAAGAAAAGTTTATACTTTGCATAGTGCAGTGTGCATTTAAGGGTTGAAACATGCTACAGTTAAAATAGCAATCAAAGAACTTTAAACATTTTAAAAAACATATCCTAACCTAACAACAGCCGTGAAAACGATCAATTTAATATTGATTTCTCAAAAACCAGTCATGACTGTTGATACGGTGACAGAGATTTTGATGGCTTTATCATTCAGTAGATCTTGTAAAATATTTTCAAATCGCACAAAAAATATCTCATTTCACTAACTGTCATTATGTAAACTATATCTTGATTGATTTAAATAATCTCTTACACAAAGTTTATTATTTTTTGGGCCTTGCTTAAATCCAATTATAATATTTATTGATTAAAATCAAAACAATTGTAATAAATGTAATATTGTCCACCTCTCTGATATTGATTCTTTTACCAGCCGTTTTTTAAATTAATGTTCGGTGTGTGTGTCGTTGCCTCGTGTGACGTAATTCTGACACCTTGCGGAGGACGATTCCGTGCATCAATTAATAACAAATGACATTATATTCAAATTTCTTTCGTTTCGCTAAATGAAATGATCGTGATATTACGGAAGTGATGGGTTTATTTTTAGTGATATTTAAGTAGTCAAATGTAGTTTTAGACATCTTGCCATCATCTAATTTTAAATATTGTTTTGTTTAACGCGAGACCTGCAGCGATCGAATCGTTTGCCTCCGAACACTATCTCACTCAATGTGTTGTATTCACGTAAAACCAAATATTTTTATCATTATTTTTTTATGACATTTTATTTTGACAAACACATTTCTTGTGTATATAAATTAATGTGTAAAAATGGTGCTCTGTTCTAAAAAACGACTGTCCATATATTGACTTCAGTTTGAGAAGCAATCTTATGAGTTTCTAGTTGGGGGGCTGCAGTCATAATAGCATAAATATACAGTCTATATTGAAAAAGTTCAATGGACAATACAGCGATGAAAGTGTATTTCATTTCTACATCTGTGAAGGACACACATAGCTTTTCTATTCATATAAATTTTCAAAAAGGTCGACTGCAGCCCTTGCAGTCCCATATGAATGGGCCTTCATTGATAATAAATATCACCATGCCTTTTGATCAAGAATAATATACATTATTGATTTTTTAAATTATATATATAAATTTGGACACATAACGAATGGTAATCAACCAATCGTTATTAAAATATCCCCACTGTAGACCATGTCACGTACATAAGTGCAATGCTGTGAATCAAACATTTATTTTAAATTTTTAGTCTCTCTTTTAGCCAATTTTCACTGCAGTTAACTTGCAGCTACTTGCAGAATTATCCTGATATTATATTAAAATGAATCAGTTCTCAATAATGGCTATGATGTTTTATAAGATATAAGATTTTGACTATTACTTGGTTTTGCACTTACACTGACAATATTTATTAAATAATTAACAATTATATTGTTTACAAACTGTTGCATTAATCCACCCAAAATAGTTATTTAACTTCCTTATATGAATTGTTGATTTTCATAGTAATTGGACTTGGCTTTTTGGAACTGTGCACATTGAATCAAAGAATATTAGTTATTTCCATTATATCAATTAATCCAGTCAACCATTCGACATTCTCGTAGAATGGTTTTGCAATGCGACAATTAATAGATAAATTATACTTGTTTATGTTAATTCTTGTTGATGTACTTTTATTTATTTCAAATGTATATATTTTTTACATGTAAGAAATTTACCACAGAGTATTTAAAATAAAGTAAAACAAACACTGCTGTCTTGTTGGACGGTTATTACTTCAAAGTTTTTAATTTAATATTCAGACACTTTGAAAATAGTGAGATACAAAGATTCCTTAATAATAAATAATATTTTTATTATTGTTGTGTTGAAAAAATTATGTGTTTTAGCCAAATAAAATTATTTTTTTAATCTTTTAAGATCATGTAAATATGCTGTTTTTTTTACTCATAATTATGTATAAAACAAATTATTTATTTTTTTACTCATTTTACGCCCAGGCAAATGGGCTTTCTGATTTCTAAAATTAATATTTTATTATTCATATCATTCTCACTGTTTATCATTCATTGAATTTTTCTCCAGAAACAATAAATTATCAAAATATATAATTTCTATTTGTATTCAGTTATTATAACACAAATTGTTGAATTAGCAGATGACACTTAGATAATTTCATTGAAAACGTGCGATCTCTAAATATGAAGTAAGCATTTTAACTTAGAAAGAAGGTATTTATTCATTTTAATTGTTTTTACCAAAAAATTCTTCAATCTGACATGTCAGTAGCTGTTAGAATTCTGAAATAATCAAAAACAACAATAAATATAAAGCTTCATACACAGTTAATTCCAGTTAACTATAATGTATTCAAACAAGATCACTGGCTCTCATAATTAAGTGAAACACTTTACAACGACAAACAACCGAAAATGATCTCATTCATTGCAGCATGTGGGTCATTCAAGGGATGAAATTCAATCAAAGGGCAGTTCACAAATATTGTATACTGTCTGTCAAATGGTTCCGTTTGCAGTGATTTCTTTCCTTGTTGGACATGACACCTTATTAGTAGTCTTTCTTTAGGCTGCATGGTAAATCGTTATATGAATAAATATCACCAACAGTAATTTATGTCACAAATTGCGTACTGTTTTAAGCAAATATGCTAATACCTAAGATTCAAAAGTTTTTTCTAATATAATGCCTTTCCGTCAAGAATTAGCAGTGAACACGTGAAAAGTGAAAACTTCAGATGTTAAATATACAGATCGCTTGAACAAATGAATGTACAGAGGAAAATAAATGTATTGTTGTTGAAGGGGAGGGATTATAAAAACGAAACCAAAGATTGACAATTAATATTGAAATCTAGGAGTTCATAGTAACATTTACGTAATCCGAAAACTAAAATTACTTGTTAAGTAAATAAAAGAGAATATAAAGAGTCAAACGAAAGCAA
This sequence comes from Himalopsyche anomala, assembly GCA_031772345.1. Taxonomy (NCBI): domain Eukaryota; kingdom Metazoa; phylum Arthropoda; class Insecta; order Trichoptera; family Rhyacophilidae; genus Himalopsyche; species Himalopsyche anomala. The sequence continues at coordinate 8,792,789 of CM062840.1, forward strand.
ATATTGAAAATTCACTCTTTCAAATCAATGAACATTCCGACATTTCAATTATTCATATATAAAAAATCAATTATTATTGAAAATGCTGTCATGCAGAAAACAAGTTTCATTATTAAATTATCAATTCAGCAACACATTCTGAAACTATGCATATGAAATAATAATATTATATTCGGGCAGACTGAAGACATCAGATAAATAGAGTTTGATCATTAATACTAGCTCAAATTTGATTTAGTGCTGTTTCATTGAAAGCACATTACTTGTAGTGTATAAAGCAATGACAAGGATAAGATGAAACAGGTGCAAGATGGCATCTTGCACATTATTAGTTTCCGTTCTAATATAAAATTATGAGAATATTCACGTACAAAGGTATTACATAAAAGTAGGGAATAGATTATTCATCAATATTGACCTCACTAGTGTTACGAGCAGTGCCATCTAAGTGATTTTGGCTTGCACTCTACTTGTTAATCAATTCCTGCTGACGGTATGAATTATTTAATTTATTTATGTTAAATCTTATAATGTTTAATGCAAAACCACCCCACCTATATACTCTTCAGTAATTTTAATTTATATTTCAATGGGTTAGTACGACAAGTAGATATCTGCAAAATGGCAAATTGAAGCAAGGAAAATATTTTACTGATTTTTATATGTTTCTAGCATCACAAACGGCAAAAAATAAAAATGTATCACCTGATACAGTGGTGTGTTCGTTTTTAACAATAAGCCATAAGATACATATTACATTACTACACATAGTTCTTGCGGAAATACTTACTTGTGTTACAGATAGCACCAAATATAGTCAATAATACTGCAAACCATTCACATTGCATACATTGATTTAACCATTTAAATTATATCCAGTAATACCTCGATTATTCGAATTGACCATTTTTTTATATTATTTTTCGCCATTTATTGAAATTACTTTGTCACAATATTCCCTTGGCAACCAAGTATTCCCCTCCATTAAAATAAAACGGTTTTTAAGAATATTTATATAATTAATAAGAAGTCTTCTAGTTTCATTTGATCGTCATAACACGACACGGATGAGTGATGTAACGATGGCATAAAAAACAGTTCATTACAGAAATGAAGACTTTTTAAAATTCTATCGATAAGAGTGAAAAGGTATTGTTATTACTCGACAATGCACCATTGCAATAGAATGTTTAAATCAGATTGATGAAATTTTTACAATAAAACATCTTCCATCAAATGTCACCCCTGTATTATAACCGATGGATCAACGAGTAATATAAACATTAAAAAGCTGAAACCAAAAATACATCCTTCGAACACTATTGTTAGCAGATGAAAACAATTGAGAATCTATCAACAGTTTCTACAAAAAGATTGATTCAAAGGACTGTCGCTAGATGGCTTCCGAGAGTTGGGATTCTATAAATGTGTATTCTATAATATGTATACATATTTTAATAAAAAAAATCACAATTTCAATCCGTAATAGGCAGAAAATCTTAACCGAAAATTTATACATTTAACAAAAGATTTTTTGTAAATTAAGTTAAAAAAAAACGAGTTACGGATACAATTGAGGAGGGCCGCGGATTATTTTTTTTGATTTAGGGGGCCATGGAACGAAAAAGGTTGGGAAGCACTGCTCTAGATCAGTGTTTCTCAACCGGTTCCATGTGGAACAAACGATAATTCAAAACATTAAAATGCATAGGCCCTAAAAAAGATCAGGCGAAAGAGATAACACTCTTAAATTTTTGTCATTGACGCTTTAGACGATATTGGCTTAAAACACAATTTACCGAATTGTGTCACTTAAGTTCTTTTGCCGATTATGGGTCGATATGTACATATATATTCTTTATGCTTTTGATTATATTGTTTTTATTTTTTTTCGATCATCCAAATTTTCGTTTATCTTAACTACCCTCATCCCTAATTAGTGCAGTTAATCTAAGTTCTAATGTATGGGAAAAAAAATCTTTTTTAAATTGAAATTTGTGTATGTGACTCTTACATATCCTTTTTATTAATTTGCATGACAACAAAAGAATGAAAAGAAAATTTTAAATGACCAAACCCCGCAGTGGTTTTTTACTTCATTCTGAAATGTAACACTAAGTATAAACCTACTTATGTTAGTACAGTCGTAGTAAAAAATCTTCCACGAATTAGTATATGGTTTTTTTTTTTTTAATTGCAATGTATCCACAAACATATTACAAATAATGCGCACTAAACATTTGAAATGTATTGAAATCATCTCTTTATTTCACAATTGCATATTCATGATTGGCAAGATTTTTAGATAATTATTTATATATTTGTATCCTTCATCATTGACATCCTTGATAAATCAACAATGTAATTTTATAAATACACTAAATATACATATTATATTAATAATAATAGGAAATAATTATTTCACCCATAAGGGGAGGAGCAAAGCTGGCACTTATGTATTGGTGACATCTATCAATGAGACGAATTGGTAATTATTTAAATTCACAAAAGTTTTATCATAATTTACAAGATCTACCAGCATGGAATATTAAAAATGCTTTGATTGATTTAGGAAATATTTACAATATCTCTATCATCTGGTGACTTATTTTTTTACAGTGAATTTTATTCTACTGGAAAAAAATGCAATCTTTACTTTTGAACACTATTAATGAAAAATATCACTTAAGTAATATTTAAATCAATTAATGCGTTTTCAAGAATGAAGTAAATTGAATTCTATCAATGAAACAAAAATTCCCATTACTAATTTTTCTCATTAAATGACACTAGCCACAAAATTTCAGGATTGTTCATCCCCTTAATTATCATTTATATTAATGATCTGGTAAATTATTGTATGAAAACTCTCATATTTGCAATGGGATACAGTATTTTTCATTTAAATTAATTGAATTATTGTGGAAAATGAAAATTAGTTAGATTTGAATTTAACAAATTTAAGACTGCTTTTAATTACAGCAGCAAATTAATATCTAACAATAAGTAGAAATTTGAAATGTTCTGATAGAGGTTTAAACTGTTCAAGAAATCTTATTACATAGTTATTTTCATTAAATTGAATAGTCTTATTAATATTAAGATCACATTTTGACAATCCGGTTGAATTAAATTTAAAAATTCTTAAATTCTCATGATAGTGATTGTACAAACATTCAACGAAATTTAATAAAAACTTTTATTCTATTTTCAAGATGGTGAACATATTTTAAATCAGTTTGTATTTTAGAACAAAAAGCAAATTTTTTACACTATGATTATCAATCTACTACAGCTATTAAATATCTAAAAGGTAATTCAATATCATACTTTCGATGGTTTCGGCGGTAACTTTGTGGAAGTTCATTTTAATATAAAAATTAAAATAACTTTGATTATTCCATGTATTGTGTAACTAACTGTGACACGTGTTTCGCCTCTTTCAGTATCATGTTGCGCTAATCAATTATAAATCTGTAAAGAAGTTTTCACCACTTTCAATATCATGTTGCGCTAATCAATTATACATCTGTAAAGAAGTTTTCAAATGACGTTTAATTTATCTTCAAACTGTTTTGTGAAGTTAGAATTAACACTCTACAAGAATGTAACACCAGTATTTCTTTTGCGGTATGTAGTTATTCAATTAAAAAAAATGTAATAATATAATTTCTCTCTTATCTGGTAATCTTTCTAAATTTCAATAATTTTGAACACAATTATCGGTCATTTAAGATAATGTCTTCACTCTGTGATACCTTAAAAGGCCATGACAATCCAGCCTTTATTTTTAGATAGAAACAGACATTATTAGATATAACCTAACATAACATGAAACCGATTTAAGGATACATATTTTTTGAATTCCTTTCTAATTGAGACTCGGCAACCAAACACAACATTATTAGCTGGGATAAATTCTTGTCATTTTACTGTTGATCTATCAGCTTCAATAACCTTGTATTGAATGGATATGTATTCATACGAATTTTCATGTTTTCTATTTTGCAATTTCCAGATATTATTACACAGCAGTAGGTAATTTTTGAAGACATTTATAAACTGCTGTCAAATCTTCATGGCAAAGAACATGTTTATGTTGACAGCCTTTATAAAACAGGCTATTAACCAGGATCATTTTTAATTTTTAAATTAAACTGAATAGGCTACCAACGTTTTTAAAAAAACAATAATTAATCACAATGAAAAAGAATTACCAACTAATCAAACATTAACAACATATAGATCATAATATTTATATTAATAGTTTGTGGATTTTTTTATATATTTTAAATGAAACAGTTTATTAGAAAGGCCTAAATATTTTAATTACAGATGATTCAAGTTTTTCCACAGATTTCTACATTTTGTTCAGAATAACAATCAAAAAATCTTTAAAGTTATATTGTTTCAGTAGACCCCTTATACAGTGACGGATTAAGCACATGAGGGGGGGAAGTAGGTGCAATAAAATTTGGAGGCCCTGTTTTTCAGATAACAAAATAACGTCAGAAAATTCCATGTAAAATAAAAAAAAACACATTACAATCTGAACAAAAAGTATATGGGCTGTTTAATATAAGCTATTCTTGAGGCCCATAAGATTCGGAGGCCTCAAGCGCACACCTTATTCGCTTATAGGATAATCCGCCACTGCCCCTATAGCAATTTATTAATCAAGTTCATTGATACGATTCATATTGATGTAATATTTTTATTATTTTGTTAATATAAGTTTTTTGAAGTGACAATTTTGTCAATATTTTACATTTAATATGGTTTGATATCTCTTATTTTCTTCCACTGGCATCAAATAAAGATATGACGTGTTTCATTTTTGAAAAATTACATCAGTATCTTGGATTATTTGATGTCGAAACAATATGAGCTTTTGTTTTTAATAGAAAAAAATCATGCCTTTAATTTAAACTAAGAATTTTCAATTATAGAATTTATCATATTAAAATTTATGCTCAATCGATGTAGATTTTCGAATTTTCAAATAAAAAATCATGCTTTTCTTAATATACATAAATTTGGTGCATTGTTGAGATAAGAATTGAAAATATATCTGCAACAGAATCACGTTGTACTCATTTCAAAACCTGCAGGCGTTTGTTGGAAACTCGTTTCACTCAAACATTAATCTTCTGCATCCCAGTTAGATGGCAGATATTTAATACAAATTTCAAGATTACACCAAAATAATAATTAATTATCGAGTAACAGAAGAAAAATGTGATACAGCCAACCAAAGATTTTCAAGTATGATGTAAAAAATGTAAAAATGTTCACCTAAAAATTTTAAAGGCACATCTGAATTATGCGAAATTAAATGTAACAAACATTGTAGTCAAACAATGATATTGCTAAATTGTTTCTTTGGCTGCAAACTTGCTTATTTTTTTAATGAATCGTGACATTTATATTTTCAATAGATTCAGCATTAACTTTGTGGAAATTCATTTTTGATAACTTTGTTATTTCACTGATAAATAACGTTACGATAGTTGGTCTGAAGACGCTTCTCAAAGGAGGTGGAACACTTGTCACAATTTTTTAACACAATCAGTGGAATAACAGTATTATCACATTTATTTTATATGATTATATTTAAGTTTTTTTAGTCCATGCTTAAACAGTGGCTGATGCCAAAAAGGTGTGAAAGCAATAATGAGAATTACTCACCTCAGAAAAACACGAATACACATTAGCTAATAAATAATTTATTGTTTCATAGCCGTTTTAGTAATAATTATTAGTATAGGGTTGCCCGATTCCAAGTATCTAAAGACATAGTTTTTAAACAGCAACACGCCATCACATTTTATATTTTACCTGTAAAATGAGGGGTTATTTTAAATTAAAGTGATCCTACATATATATTATATGTAGTGCAAATACAATTTTGTTACCCAAGAAATATCAATGTCCTTTGTCTCGATTTAGATTATTAAAAATATTAGTCAGCAATTATGCAGACAAACGAAGTGTAAATTTTCATTTTACATTTTATTTATCACCATAAAGGTGTTCACTGACAATAGTTTGTTTCAAATGAACGAAAAAAATAATTAAATACATAACTTATTTATCATTACTTTGATTATTAACTTACAGAGCCCTGAATTTTTGAAATATGTTCAGCTTGTTGTTGCCAGGTAAAAATCATATTCGCAATTCATTCATGAATTCATAAACTATATTTAAATAATTTAAATTTAGGAATATAATAAATTTTCAAATAAAATAAAATCAGAAATTGCTAGGACTGCCAATTTTACACTGTCAGGGTTCGCGAGTTAACTAAACATAAAGCAAGTTACAGATTAACAGGTCATTAGATACAGGTATCTAGCAGCCTTAATTAGAGCCATATTAGACCATGCATGTGCCTCATTATTATATTCCAATAAAATTTCTTGTAAATTTTAGGTGTCATTAGTGATAGAAATATTTTAATTCGTTCGAAGGATTAGATTATTTTTGTGCTATATCGAGAGTTACCTATAAAATTAAAGGGAAAGGGGAGACGTAATTATTATCTCAGACTGTTTTTGACGATTGTATTGTAAAATACTACAGAATGCGGAAGCCATTCTAAATACAGGACTTGTTAAGCTTATCTGTGATTTTGTGGGTATGTGCACGTCTATGTCATTTTTGTTGTTCATGTAACTAATTTTGTCGATAGGATTATCAAAAACATGTACATATTAAATTGTGTAGTGTTCGAAATACAAGTATATTTTAAGACTGAATTTATTGTTTTATTGAAATTTAACATATTTTGTATAGTTTCCTTTTTCTATGAAAAGTAACCATATCTACAAATCCGTAAATCCAAGAAAATTGCATTTCAAGTTATGCATTTTCTAACATACTGCTTCAAGATTAAATATCTTAAATATGAAAATATTTTTACTTGAAATAACAAACACTTATCTATGATTATTTTTGCTTAAAAAAAAGAACCACGATTTCAGCATTTATGTTTGTTTTGCATTGGGTGGACGATATAATGAGTGAATAAGTATCACAGAATTAACCCTTTGAGGAGTATGGGCGCATTTGTGCATCGAAATGTTGTGTTGTCTAATATCAATTGTCGTTCTCATGGTTTTTATCGAATTGTCTTTATTTAAATTAAATACAATCAATATCTGAAACCCTATATTTTTTAACGCATACCCTTTTCGGTGATTAAGACCTAATATGATCGAAGCTTTGAATGAAACTATCAAGAATATTGACAAACACACATAAAACCACTCAAAAATGGCTACTGTGTTCACTTGATGCATGATCAAATTTTTCTTGCACTTGTTACCTCAAAATGATCACCTACCACATGAAAAATTGATTTAGTCCAGGGATGTTCAACTGAAATCACTTGGTGGGCAAAATAAAATAATACATATCTCTGGGCCAGACATAAGTATTTTCAACGTTGATAATATATTTTTTATATCAATAATAAACAAACGCCTTACCTTTTTCTAATAGAACTGTTTGTTAATTAGTTGCTCAACCTTTCTTTTCCAAAGAGTAGTAGGAATAGAAGGATAAGGCTAGGACAGGACTAATGGTTAACTAACCGCTCTCGCTATGCCCAGTTATTGAAGGATCGGAAGAAATTTTTCACAACCACCCATGCCTTAAAACAGAAATCGATAAATCAATTGAAAAAAAATATCTGGGTCTGTAAATTTATGGTTCCACTTTTTTTAGGGATTCAAATTCAGACTTTATTTGTTTTACTTTCGTTTTTTCCAACCTATTTGTGCGAAGTAGGGTTTTCTATGCTGAAACAAACCCTAAGTGCAAGAACAGGTTTGACGCCACACCAGATATAAAAATTCAACTCACCAATATTGTGCCCAACATCAAGAAGATTTGCGATTCACTGCTAAATGTGTTTTGATAACTTTTTTTTTATTTCTACTTTTATTGTCGCCCGCTGTGGTCTAGTTGGTTAGAGCTTGCTCTATCAACCCATTGGGTCTGGTTTCGATTCCCGGTAAGGTCAATGTCAAATTTAGATTTTTCAATTTAAATTTGAGACCTAAGACATGGGTGTTTGTGATGTTAATTTACCTCGAGTGACTTACATTCAACGTTCCCTCTAAGCTGCGTGCGTGTGTGGCCGCGCAGCAGTTGGGAAGCCCCCGCGCACTCATTCCGGGATGGCGCGCACTACAAGACAGTTGCTCAGTTAATATTTGATCGGTCCGCGCAGCCTTGAAATTCCCGCGCAGCTAACCCTTCGGCTTAGAGGGAACATTGCTTACATTAATAAAAATTCTTGAGTTTTATCTCGTATGATCTTTCAATATTGAAATATTTGGCACATTGGCATTAGCTATAATGCCAATTTTTTTTTTTTTTTTAATTAAAATATATAATTATGAAAATAGCAAAGCGTTCCGTTCCATTGCAGCAAGAGTTTGAAAACCCTGCTTTAGGGTATGGATGGGCTCAGACAGGACTATTTGTTAAGCTTCTTTCTTGCAATAATGTTTTCTGAATTTTTTGTGACAAAATGTTAATATCACAGATATGCATGTATTTCAATTAAAAAGTCAATACAAGGAATCATTTTTACTGTGATGAGCAAAGCAATGGACGCGGCATGAGGATGATTACATTGATCACTCAGTAGCTGCAAGGACGCATGAAAACAAGAATACTACGGATCCCGAATTTTGAAAATATTTTTTAGTATAAAAAGCACAGTTTGGTTATTATTTTTGGGTTGTTTATGTAAAAGGAGTTGTCTTATTTCTCAAAGATCCCATGGCCCTGATAAAAAGTGGGTATTACTTGTACTAAAATTCAATAAATCTACAAAAATTACAGCAAAGATTAATTTCAGGCACATAAAATTAGAGTATCACTGTATATACTAGACGTGAGCGAATGCGGCTTCATTAGGTCAAGTGTAACTCTTGATAAAAATATTTTATATAGCAATTAAAATTTGTGTAGAACTGTTTTCAATTTGAATTTATGTATTTAATACTATGAGAGAATGTGACTATGGTTTGGCCTTAATATATTAAACATAAAAATCCACAATGTGGCCAGGTATATATAATTGATGAGTCTCAACTTTAGTACATTTACATATCGACTGTGGAAAGGAAAAAGGACATAACCCACACATCAAATTTTACAGGAGGCGCTAAAAACGTGTTTTGATTATTTTGCGACATATGCAAATTATGAATTATTTACAACCTGGAAGTGAATGGAGACTTCTAAGCTGGTGTTTAATTGACAGAATCTAATATTAATTAAAGAAATTGTCTAGGAAAAACCTTTATTTCAGTCTTTTTTCTTGGTTTTAATTTTTTACAAGGCCATCTTTTTCAAACTTAAAAGCTAGATTTAGATACTAATTCGGCATTTGCAGCTCCATCATTTTAATGGAACATGTATCAAGTTTGATACATTGTGATTATCGAAAAAAACATGTTTCGAAAAATCTGTGGGTTACGTCCTTTTTCCTTTCCACAGTCGATATGTTGAAGAATACAGGAATCAATAGTAATAAATAAAACAATCGGGTGTACAACTTATATGATATTTATTATAAGAATAATCCAAATCTGTTCATTCTTACAACAGGTGTAAATTGAAAAGCTATAAAAAAAAAACCAGACATTTACTTCTTCGCGGCAGCTCCGACCTTTGTTTTTTTGGTACCTCGTACTTTCTTCATTCTGTTCTTTCTTTCCTTGCGCTGCTTGCGTGTGGGTCGGTGCTTTTCGAACAGACCGTGTCTGGTCAGTCTGTGCTTGGGCTCGAACTTCTTGGCATTGTCAAGGGTGTCGTAGATCAGCGCGAATCCAGTGGATTTGCCGCCTCCGAACTTTGTTCTGAAGCCGAATACGAATACAACGTCTGGGGTGATTTTGTACATCTTTGCGAGCTTTTCACGGATTTCCGTTTTGCTCACGGTCGGCTTGCCAGGGTGGAGGACATCACAGACCATCTGCTTCCTGGCTAGAAGCCTGAAAATAAAATAAATTGGTTTAAAAAATGATGTACACAGCTCAACAGTTTTACATAATTAGACATTGACAAAATGATAATTGGACTTCTTCTAAGTTACTTCTTTAGTTCCACCGAGTACACCCTATTGTCAAACAGGATGCCAGAATCTCACTAGCTCCATGAAGACATGCAGGGTGGAGACTCGGAGGATTCGCTGCACTTTATCAAGATAACTAACTTCTCATTGAAAGTACTAGTAATAAATTCAACATAAAGAATGAAAAAAGGCATAAACATTATAAACTTAAAGCAATTTTTAAACAGAAGATTAACCCTGACCGAGGTTGAAAGCATCACATGTAATGCATGCTATATTAAATGATATCACTTTTGAGAACTCTGAGCACGTAGAAACCAGTACTTCATTCCAACGCAATAATATAACTTGGTTTGTCTCAACTTTGTGTACTCCACCATGAAAAAAAAAATTAGTAGTTAAAAGACAACTAAGCCAACAGAGCAGAGTGGGAGTACTGAGCATAGTTTTAGGGAAAACGCCATGGAAAATTTAGCAAATAGTCATTTTATTTGACAAGATGTGTATAAACCTAATGGTTTCATTAAGACTTAATTCTCCTCCTAATCAATCCTGAAATCAAATGTTTAAAATGGAATCCATTTGTCCTTCCCTGAGGTAGTGTAGATATGTTGCCTTGCTGCTTTACTACTCAGTTTTCAACATTTAAAAAGGGCAGTAAAACAATATAAATCAACAATTAGAATATAAAAGTAGGTTACCAAATAAATATAAACTATAAATAGAAAAAATGCATGTCAGTCTACATATAACCGACAAGGATCTGTGTTCTAGGATTTTAATAAATATACCTAGATATGTTGGAAAATAGTATGAAATAAATCAAAAGTTGGTAAATTATAGAAGTCAAAATATGACAGGTTTTATTATACACTGTCAGAAGAAATATGCATGTATACTCGATGTCAAAACCATGTTGATTGAAGATTACAAAAACGAGGATATCCGACAATGTGGCGTTGAAAAAATCTATATGCGATATTCATCGGTAAACATAGATGCAATAAAAATTACACAAAGTGCACAAACGCTGATCAACATTCTTTATACGGGATTTTAGTCCGACCGTATTGCTTTTAAAAGGAAACTGAACCACATTTAGTTAGGTTAACTTTATGACAGCGCGGCATCATACTTATTTCACACACATTATAATCACAAATTCCTTCATCACAAATGCATTGCGTATAGTTTACCTGTTGGTCATGAATTTTCGCGTGCGAATAGTTGCGGTACCGTCGCTCATTTTGATATTTTATAATTATTTGTAGCAACAACTACAAAACACCACACGTGTTACCAAATGAAATGGCGGAAAGGCTGCTTTTTTCGTTTTAACGTTGAACGATATTCCAGAACTTCAGGGCAACACCGGACGCGTGCTATTGGCTTTGCTTTTTTCATTGTTACTTTATCTCGTCATTGAACTGATGCCCGTTTACGGCATACAGCAGTTGATAGAAAGCATTTAAAATATAATTTGCAATTACACATTAATATTATCTTTAAACTTTTATAAATAATTTATTTTTTATAAAGATTATGTAGAGAATACAAATTTCATTTTATTGTATGATATTTTATCTTTTGTTAAATATGATGTTATATTTTTTACCGTTGATATTGTAAAGTTTACAATATAAACGAATCCTTTTAGCAGGCAGCCTGTGACTTGTTACTGTTGCTATCAATTGCAATATTTAATGCGCCTTATTAAGATAATTTAGATATCTGATTTCACACTGACACCTTTTTTATTTCTTTACTGATTAAAATAATGAATCTTAACTTTTATTTCGTAAAATTTAAAGCATTCTAATCGTTTTACAGTACTTGATAAATTGCAATATAATTATGACAGAAATCAATTTATGAAATGGTTATAAAGCGACACAATCTTGCAGTTGTGAGCTGTAAAGCCAATAAATAATGCTATAAACAAATCCTTCAAAACGGAAAAAAACAGTGCGAAACATGATTAAAATGTTTTAGAATTCAATGGAAATATTATGTTGATTCATTATTAATTTTGTGAATACGTGCTTATCAAAGAAAACCATTACTACAACTTTGTAAATTTCTAACTATGCCATTGGTTGATATTTTATGCTGTTAAATGGAAAAAACATATTAATATCGCCATAGTGGTTGTATGTTATCGTTTTAGGATTCATGTCACGCTCAATTGTAATTATGATTGGAAACACCACTGCAATCGATTGGTCGACCATGATCTTTGGATATATTGGTTGGCTAATTGGGATACTTGTTATCTTTTTAATCTTATTTTTACGCCTGGCAGCCCTACCAGAGAAGAAGAAGACGCTTTCGAGCCATACGTCTTATATACTTTACATTTGAAAGAATCTGAAGTCGACTTTGATTGTGATGATTTTAATGATAATAATTATTTAGTCTTGCATATAATAAATCATATTATCATAGTCTTACTGTCACTTGTCATAGAGATATATTAGCACTGCGCATCTGTATTATATTTTTTTACAAATGTGAAATTTGGAAAATAAATATACATATCAGTGGTTACAATGGCTTCAAAAAATCTTGATCTTAGACTTAAAGAAGTCTTTAATAAGCTTTCGGAGCCTGGCTACACGACAAGTAGTAACTTTTGTCTGGAAAGTCTTTTAACTCACTTGTCAACAAAAAAACCCGGCAAGTACCCTTACCATCTAAGCACGCTAATTTGAAGTTGTTTGAATTTTGTTACATCAGCGGTCGCCTACTTGTGGTTCGGAGAGTATTTGCAGTAAAGTCATTGGAGCAAAGGATCCATAAACTTATTTCAAACATGTAGCAACAAAATATCTCTAATTTTTTGTTCATAATTAAACAATCGTTATTACCATTTGATTAACTAAAATGTTAATTTAATGATCGATAGTTTATTTATTTTCGCACCTATTCTCCAAAAAAAACATGTCAGTAGTAGGCGAATTTTAAAGTTTAGAGAATTTCGTAGACTGAGGTTTGAAAGGTTGGCGACCATTGAGTTATATTAGGAAACAATAAATTTAGATGACTCCTAATAAATTCTGCGACAGACATTTTAAATGTGGCATGTAGGGCGAATGTCCAAAAGCACAAGCTTAAAAATGTATCTATAGAAATGAAGTATTTCTGTAAGAAGTTCATTTAATCGATTATATCGAAGATTGGATGTTTTAAGATTAAATTATGCATATTAATCTGACTTATAAGTTTTAAACAGTAAATATGCTTTGACATCCTACTCTTATTCTACCTGAAAAATATTCTCATCGAGTTTATCTAGATCACTTTTAGGGTGTTCACTGTCAATACTTGGTGGAAAGGCATTATATTAATAAAAACACAATAATCCTTTGTACTTCATTCCACTTTATTTAATATGTCAGGACCGGTTTCGCTCATTACGAGCATCGTCAACTGATAAGAAATATAATTTAACAGTGCTAAGAAATATAATTTATTTATCTAGTATGATATTTAACTTTAAAATATTTGGAGCATTGGCATTAGCTGTAATGCCAAATATTTTTAAGTAATTCTAAAAAATTTGCGTTATTTTAATAATTTCTTTTTTCATTTCCTTTTAGAGACAACAAATGAAGCCATTGAACTACCTTCGGTATCAAAATGGATTATTTATACAAGTGCCGAACTCAACGGCACTATGAAAAACTGCAACACGATTGTCAAAACATTTTTCTTAAAATTGACAGCCGTCGCGACAGAGAACTACGCCATCTTTGTAAATCTTATGAACAACAATGTATACAAAAACATTTTTCAACATTGCAATATGAAGTCTGAAAAAAATCCATCTCTGAAGCTAGGAATACTAAAAATATTAACTTCCATGACCCAGCATCGGGCGGGAGCGGAATGGATTATTGAAAACGACCAATGGCAAGAAGTCGTTAATCTCTGCAATCAAAATCAAACTATCTACTTCTCACGGGCGGGGTACAATTTTATATCTCTTCTTTTGTGGAAATTGAATTCGTTGGATGATGAAAAAAACTGCAACACGATCATATCAAAGATCGTTGAACCTATTCTTGAAAACAAATGGACGAATACTTCTGAAGTCGATCACGAAGATGATTCTTTAATGGACCGTACGCTAATTCCAACCTTAAGTTTGCTGATTGAGATAATGCACAATATCGAGCACTTTGGAAAACCGAATATTGTCATGAGAGCCGTAAGCAAACTCTTCAATATTGAAAGACACCTTTGGAATCTTTTCCAACTGTCTCGTAGTTCCGTACTGGTGTGCTGCCTTTCGAAACTTCTATTTCTTACGCATCTCACCAAGGTCTACATCGATAAGATTCCTTCGGAAATCATTAATCAAAACGATTTAGTCGAATTCTGTCTTGTGCACTGCAATCTTATGAATTCGCTGATATGGAAACGAGACGCCGAAAATGTGTTGCAGATTAGCAACTTCTGTTTTTCGTACATGAGCAAGGTTCGAGAATTCCACAAGATATCCCTGGTGGTCAAGAGAGAAGAGACATCGTTTGAATTCACCAACCAAATACTCATCATCTGCCTCATACCGATGGTCAGCGCAACGAAGATAATTCAAACCGACTTCAGCGAGCTCTATATTGAAAAACTCATATCCCTCTCCTGCGAGCACACAACGAGGATGGCGTATTCTTTCCGAGATCTGATGAAAGAAAAGAACGATCCTCAACTTATTATAAAAGCTATTCAAAACAGCATTCAGTACAAGAAGTACTTGAACAAGTCGGAGGCTGTGATTATTTTCCAGTCATTTTATTACAGCTTCCAAGCGTACATTCCTAAGATCAGATCCATTGAAAATTATGTTGTCGTGGGAGTAGAAGGAGCCGACGCGACCAATATTCTTTACTCCCTTTTAAATGCACTTTATATCTACATTTACGATTTTGACATTATTTGGCAGGAGTGTGTTGAAGTTCTCTGCGTATTCAACTTTTGCACGAGAATCATCAAAACGAGCAATTTAGATCCCAAAGTAAGTGAAGCTTAATCTATTGCACATTCACATAATTTGAAACGTGAACATAATCAGCTAAATCATACACAGAAATAAACTCAAGTGACTGGTTTAATCAATAATCACTCAGTGTATTGTCTCAATTGCGTCCGGAGGAAATATGAATTAAACAAAATGAATTTTAATTTAACGATACTTATACTAAAATGTTGGGTTAAGTTGTGTATCTGTTACACCAATTTTTAGTTCTCATTTTTATTTTGTTTTCAGTTGACTATTCAAGCATTCAAATTAGCCCGCCTGTCGATACAGAAATTCCTGTCTCCGAATCTTGCTCTTCTCGTGGATAACTCGAATGGCTCTGTGATTGAAGAGATCGGTAAAGATATATATGCTAAGCTCCACGATCTCAGTTGGGATATTCGAGACTCGGCGATGGAACTGCTTTATGTTGTCAGTGATGTAGCGGAGTTCAGTAAGTATTTCTAAATCATACTTCACTTGGAAAAGACTAAACTATTCATGAATCTTTTGTTATGATACGAGTGGAAACAAATAACAGACCTGCAGCGATATTCTCAAATTAATTTGGGGCTCTACATCTCAACAAGTTTTTTTTATTTGTGAACAACAGCAGTGAAGATAGTCACAATTATTACATTTATGTTATACGAACCGTAAAAACCAAATACGAAAAACATGTTTAGTATTAGAGATCCTCTTTATTACGGTCTAGATCAGTGAAGGGGAATCTGCGGCCTCTTGGCTACTCTGATCCGGCCTTTTGACTTGATCAAAATATTCACTTTGATCAAAAAATTATACGCAAGTGTTAGGAAAAAGAGCGTAATCAACCCATTATATGTTTGACAGTCGAAAAAAAAGAGGGAAGTGTCAACGTTTTCTTTACTGCGATGTTGAATCTGATAAATGAATGTGAAAAGGTTCCCCACCCTGGTCTAGATCTTAATAAATTTGAGAATAACCCTGCTGGAAAAGATTTCTTATTAGTAAGAGAGCTTAAAAGTTGTTGTTTGTAATTAGATTCTGGCCAAATAAATACTGGGTGTACTTTATTTTCAAATATTCGGCAATTTGATAAAATCGCTAAATTAATCAATTAGCTAATATTTGGTAATTTATTAAATTCAGTTATCATGAGATATGACACATCTTTATTGAGATCACCTTCTTGTTTCAGAATTTCCAGCATTCCAAAAGCAGCTAATGGAGAATGAACTGCCCGAGTTGGTTGTCACGTTAGCTCTGGAAGATTCTGAGCCGTATGTGCGAGCGTCCGCTCTGCGTTGCATCGGAATTATGGTCCGCATTCAACCAGTCTGGGAGAAACACCTTCAATATCTAGACCTTACGGTAATTATTTTTATTGAATTCTTGAAATACCTAATAATGATTCAATTGACCAAATAATCATTCTTTTCCTATTTGATTAAGTAAGTATAGTGAAATTTTCTTAAATGTATTTATTATTTACGAGAGATATTTCATTAAATGAACTATCGAACTCTCTTAGACTTATATTCATTAGTAAATAGTTTGAATGATTCTAAATAGCCATTGCATATACCGTTTATATTATACTCAATAATCCAAGATACCTAAACTATGTTTACATTGTACAGCATTTTTTTAAGTTGATTTATCAGCGTCACTTTGATTTTACACAGTTAAAACAATTTGATGCAGTGAAAGGTGAATTATGAATTTGGGATTAGTAACGTGTCACAGTATTACTTGTGTAACAGTTGGCGAAATCTAAAAAAGCATTTCATATTTCGAAGGTTTTGTTAATGTTAATATGAAAAATTGTGGTAATAATTAATTAATTAATCATATTATTATTTAAATACTGTGAATAGAATCTGATAACTATCATTTAATTCTTTTTTCCTTCACAGGATAAAATGATTGAGCTGCTCTATGAAGAATCGGAAGGGATCGTGAGGAAAGAGGCCGCCTGCGTTATGATGAATATTTATGACCACCATAAATTTTCATTCTCAATATTGGACGATGTATTTCTGACCATGTTCAATTCTGCCGTCAGAGATCTCCATTGGGAAGTGCAACTGATGGCGCTGCAGTTTTGGAAGAAGGTCATCGCTAATCAGCTGACCCACCAAGGGATGATCGACGGAATATTTCCGTCTGTGACGTTCTCCAAAGAAAATAGAAAAATCGTCACTCTCAACGAAACGGAAATCAAACGAAGGTTGCTGAAGATTCTCAACGAATTAGCGTTCAGGGGATGTTTGGGAGCATTATTAGGCTGCCTGAAGGAAGATTCTGAAATAGAAGTGATGGAAAGTGCGTTAGAAATTGTAAACGGTTTATTGAAATTATTGGAAAAGTATAATTCTACGGATATAAGTAAAAGTTCTGGAGAATCCACCACGACCTCCAGGCCGGTGTTCGATGAAAACTTCTTAAAAGAGAGCGTCGACATACATAAAATCGGTAGACTACGTAACAACGCAGACGTTAAGAGCGACACTAATAACATTACTTTAAATAACGGCTACAGCTCCGAGAGCGTAATAGAGTCCATCGTGAACGCGGACGACGTCAATCTCTTAGCTAACGTGTATTCCAATCAGTTAAAGATGAAGCAAGATGAGAAAAAAGAAGAGAAGGTGACCACAGACAGAAACAAAGATGTTTCGAGTATGTTTGTCGAGCCGGAAGACTTCATGAATACTGTACAGAAAACTAAATATCAGGATATTATAGTCGAAAGAAAACGGTGGATATCAGGAATATCAACAGATATACATTCTTTGCTGGACGATATACTTGTCTCGTACAAATCTTCAGATGTGAACAGCATGGATTGCTACTGATGCTTTTATTTGTTTATAATTTCAATTGATAATTTCATAGCTGTAAAACTGTTTCAAAATCTACCGACTCCGACCTCAACATTACTACACTATTCAACTCTGATATTTAAAAAAAGAGATGGCAGTATAATGCTACTCGTTCACCCTTTGTTTTAATACTAGTTAGAGAGTGACAGATTGCCTTCCGGCATGTGGGAGTGTGTTACTGCCTCTAGGCAATTATTAGAGCAAACTAGCTGTCAAACTAACTGTTAGTGATCAATCACTAGTCGACTCCACCTAAAATTCCAAAAATCCACGACTCACAACTCCACAACTTGGAAATATTCTACTTGAAGATTGATTGAGCGTAATTTCAATACAATGTTCACCTATGTATATTTGTATACATTTCATATTTTTTTCCATATCGACTGGAAAGGAAAAAGGACGTAACCGACACATAGCAAATTTTACAGGAAGCACAAAAAACGTGTTTTGATGATTTTGGACCATATGCATATCATGAAATATACACAACCTGGAAGTGCACGGAGACTTCTAAACTGGTTTTTAATTGATATAATCTAATACTAATTAACAAAATTGTCTAGGAAAAACTTGTTTTTCAGTCTTTTTTCTTAGTTTCTATTTTCACGAGCTCATCTTTTTTCAAACTTTAAAGATAAATTTAGATACTGATTCAGCATTTGCAGCTTACATCCTTTTGATAGAACGTGCATCAAGTTTGATACATTGTGATTATTAAAAAAACTGTTGGTTATGTCCTTTTTCCTTTCCACAGTCGATATTGATCTTAGTATGTATTATTGATATTAACAGCTTAACAACCGCGGACGCGTATTTGAGTCTTTGAAAAACAAAGGTTGCTGGCCGGCAGACTCATATATGCGTATAGGCGAAGTATCTGGAAGCTAAGAAAATTAAATTTGGTAAAGATATCTCAATTCGTTTACAAATTATAGTGAATTTAGTAAAATTACAATTTTTCGCAAAATCTTATTTCGCCAGGTGAAATTTTATAAAAAAAATGTGTGGTTGTTAAGCTGTTAAGTGTTGATAAATTTTTGATACTTGAGATAGTTTTAAAGATTCACGAAATAAATATATAGCCATTTTACTAAATTATTATTATAATTCATCAATAGCAGTAGCAATTTATTTTTTAAACACATGACATTGTATGAAAAAATGCATGTTTATTTTAATTCAATATTAGTGGACACGAAGTGGAAATAGTGGACAGCACACGGTGTTAATTCTTTAAACCACTGGTGCATGGCAATAGTTTTAATTTTAAGTTCTATGGTATCCATCTTTGTATGGAGATATTCAAATTATCTTTGTATCATTTGCTTCAATTTGACAGTCACAGAATAACTGTGTTGCCTTGTTATAAAAGATACATGAATATTGGGAAAATATTTATTTACTTGTTAGATTTTAAATGCTTATTCTTCTCAACATGTCATATAATATTGTAATATGTAATGTTCGCCACGTACTTACTTTGTTAAAACACTCAATAGCCATATCAGAGTTGGCAAGACTTGTTTGTATAATATTTTAAAATTCTATATTGGAGTGTTTATCAAATAAACCATTTTGAACTGCAAGCTAATAATGTCAAGATATATAAATTCAGTTAATTGACACTCTTTTTATCATGTTTTATTATCATCTCGGTGTACGAATCCCATACACAGATAACATCTTCAAATATTTGTAATTAAAATGTTACAATAGAATTCAGCACTACATTCCATAACATTTATTATTATATGAAACATTAAACATCAAAAATTTATATTTATAAAAAGTAATAAAATATACCCAGCTAGAATTTTGAAAATGTTTCACTTAATTAAGGTATTCCTCATATTACTATTTCACCACTATACTGAAAAAAATATTTGAGTTTTAATATTTTCCTGCGTCACTATCCTGGAGGGGGGGGAGGTTGGTAAGAATGGGAAAAAATATAACATTAACTTAAACTAATAACATGTAGAGGGAAATATATTTTAGAAAAAACAATTAGGCACTACTTATAAATGTCATTAAAATCTCTTACACCCAAGGAATGCCATAATCTACTGGGACATTTTCAACATTTTAGTAAACTATTTTTCGTTTGTTTTTATAAGGATTTGACAGTTTTACTCGTTAATAGATAGATGTCATTGTCTTCAAATCTAAAGCTTTTTCCTCCCACCTGTAATTGTTGGATACTTAAAATTTGACAACAATACCAGCATTAATTCTCTAAAATCTACTACAAATTCTTCAATTTGATGTAAATATGTACTTTCATTAAAGTACTTCACAATGTAATTGTCAGTGGAAAACGTAAATCTATTAAAAATCGTAACATATATTCGATAAAGATAATTCATTAATATAGATACATGATTTTAGATTGGCGTTCAGTAGATAGTGCAGTCTCAATTACATAATATTATTTAACATCAATTCATCGGTTAGCTGCTTTTGCCACGCATATTATATCAATAATTTTGTGATTACTACTTGCTTATAAAGAAGCCTTCATTTACCCCAGTGATAATTTTATTATTAATTAAAGTGTGATTTTAGATATAGTTCTTGTATGTATCTCTTAACTGGGATTCAATCAGAAAGTTTTTTACAGTAGAGAAACGGCTGCATAGGGCATGCCTATGTATTAAACTACCTCTTCCGGTATCTCCTTATATTATACTGACAATATTTATACAATAAGGTCATAATAGCACTTTATTTAGTTCATAGTTATTTTGGATTTACCTTAATTTAGATTAGATATATGTATATACTGGCTTAGAAGAGATACACAACACATCCTCTCATCTTACTGTAACATCCTAACTTAAATTAAAAAATAAAGTATTGAATATCATCTTTGTGCTTTTTCTACGATCTATGAGTACCACAGAAAAAAATTAAACTAAACACATACATCAAAGCAAATTATTTACCTTATTTCAATCATTTTGTACCAATAATGAAGTGAGTTTGATGTGATGGATTAGTATTTTTTTGGTCATAAACAATGTTTCCTCTAAGACGAGGGATTAGCTGCTCAGAAAATTCAAAGGCTGCGCAGACATGCGACATAATTTGTCATATTTGATATAAAAAAGTGTTTTTTTTATTATTCTGATTTACATAATATAAATTATCATCATTAAATATTTTTTTTAATTTTCTAGTTTTTCATGTTATACCTTACAACCAATCCTTATATTGTTTACATCATTTAGATTGATTTATGGTTCTGATGATAGATAAGAATTTAATCTAATTAAATCACTAAAATGTTTAATTTCTAATTTTTTCCTATCAAGGTTGTTCAAATTTTATTTTTTTTAATAGTTGTATTTGAGTGCGCGCCAACCCGGAACGAGTAGGCGGGGGTTGCTGTGCGGCTGTGCCAGGGAATATTGATCATAAATGATATTTTTCAATATAAGTGAGGATGTTAGAGTAGATGAGGAGATGTATTGAGTCTCTACTGAGCCAGTACATAAATCTGAGTTCAATTAAGTTTATTCACAGTTCTGACAAAGACATAAAGCTTAAATACTTATCGACTAAATATAATTTTTGTAGAATTGAGTACAGTGCTATTTTGACCTTATTATAATGGAGTTCTGCCAAGTAAATGCAAATTCAATTAATAATATTTATGCAATTTGCAATATTTTGTTTGAGTAAGAGAATGAATGGCCACATGGTAAACATAATATGGCAATTTTATCACATGAGGGTAGTTTTAAAACAAAATCAAGTGCCAATAACAGTGATGGCGAACCTTTTGTGTGTGTGCCAAATAAATATGAATAGTATTTAATGAGCAAAAAATAATTTAAGTGTTACAAATATAAAATTTCATAAAAAATAAACATAAAACTTTATTGTAAAAAAAACTACCATCTTTCCTCAATTATAAAAAACATTATTTTGGTGTCTCTGAATTCAAGGTGTGTTATATAATCGATAGTGCATTCAGTGGCACTGTGTTATGTTTATTTTTATTAATTGTATATACAAATAAGGGTGTCTTATAGTCGAAGAAATATTGTATATCAATTAATAAAAATTTTACTGTTCTATTTCATCCAGTTTACATTTCGTCAGTTATGGTACACATCAAACAAGATTTAAATGAAACGTTAAGTATATATTTATATGGTTCGCTTTTGAGTGATAAATTTAACCAAAAAAAAAAGATTTGTTAGGGTATAATAAGGCACATGGACCATTCATGAGTCGACTAAATTTCCCTGTGCGTCACCTCTGACATGTGTGCCGTAAGTTTCCTACCATGACCTACAATATTAAATATTTAAGTTGAATCAATTTATAAGTCATTGTTTGTTCTTACAATATAAAATATACAGTGCCTTGTGAAATATCACAGTTTCATTTAAGCTCATATATGTACTTAAATAGTTTTTTGAATTGTTCACTCTAAAGTGTTTTGTATATAATGTCTTATGATTTTGATTGTTAATAAAAAATATGTTGTTTTATTGCTGTGTTTTTATCTCATACTATTTACTAATATGTCATCGGTATACTGGCAGAAGGCGATAAGTTAAAGAACCTTGTCTTGAAATAATCGTTATTATTTTCGATAATCATGAACTTTTAACATCTCTATTTATGCACTTTTACTATTACCTTTAATTTATAAAACTTCATGAAATTCAATGATGATTTGAAAAAAGCGACGTATCGCTGAACTGTCTGTTGGATTGCATAGTTAAAGTCAGTGCTTTTTTTTTGAAAAAAAAAGGTGCCGGAACGCACTTTTTTCGAGCATTTTCTAAGAAGGTATATTATTTATTATATATTCGAATACCATTTTGATAGAATTAATGACGGCTTTTCATATAATGCATAGAAAATAAAACAAAATATACATATTTTAAACTAGAAAAAATAAAATTAAGCATTTATTAAAATTTCGAGAAAAAAAGGTGCCGGAACGCCGTTCCGCCGCATTACAGGGTAAAAAAAGCCCTGGTTAAAGTAATACATTGCCGATCTGTAATGCAAGAATAAAACATTTATTCTCTTGTAGAATATTTTGAGGCTCCTTGTTTTCAGTCATATTGTAATCAGTGGCGGTTCTAGGTACTGGGCTAGGTGGGCTAAGCCCGACCTGCATTTTTCACCCAAAACATTAGATGGCTGAATAAAAATCAACAGCAATTCGGCCGCTGAACAAAATAAATACATTTATAAGCGTAACTTACCTTTCCCAAATGAATATAATATCTTTGTTTTAATTTTCCTCTGTCAATATAAGACAATGTTACGTCTACCTACAATCATATTCTCGATTGTGTTTTGTATTACAATTTTAAAGTGAGCCGGCATAAAAAAAACAATAACCCTATAAATACTTCACAGGGAACAGGAACTGGAACACGTCACTGGCAACACCACTCAGGGGCTAAATTCCTCATGCCCGTAATCACAGACAATATCATGCAATATTTCTTTACACTGGGGCGCAATCAAGCACGATTAGATTTTTTTTTGTATTTGTATGTACGGAAACGTCATTAACACAAAGGATAGTGTTTCAATCTGTCAAGTTTCTGTTGATCGTTGGGGGCTGATCTGATTCAGCCCATTACGCATACTTATGCATTGAAACACAATACCAATATCGTTGTATTGTATGAAAGTGACAGGTATTGACTTTCAGTGACAGCAAGTGACAGTTCTATACTGCTTTTAGTAGGTACTTGTTATTTCACTTTGAAAGAGACGAATTTAAGGATTCCGTGTTATTATTCTATTATTTCTTAGTTACATTAGCATTGATTTTATTATATAAAAATTTATGCATTGCAGTAGTATCGTAATATTTGTTAATTTGCTTGTAGATTAATGTATAAAGTGAAGTGGAAATATGCTTTTCTCTAGCCCACCCAAGATTTCAGGTCAGGAACCGCCACTGATGGTAATAATGTACTAATGTGTTATGTCCAAACATTGAAATCGCCCAACGAGCAAGAAATAAAGCTCGAACGTTGCTATTTATCTTGAAATTTTTGCAAATGTTGATATTACATTACAGAATAAGTTATTGTATATCTTACATACCTACACACATAATAATATAGTAAATGATTAACAAGATTTTATTAAAATGTTCCATTACACGTTTATTTACGGTTTACCTTAAACCTGTCGAGGTGCTTTCTCCGGGTTTTTAGTCACTGGTCTACATGACACTTGTTGAATAGTCCACTTTCCATATTCATAAGCTTTTTTCTGATACATTTCATTGAATCACAATAGAAAAATATCCAATTTACTCACATATTGAAATTAGTCTATTTTCATTTGGTTGAACTCGCTTTTGTCAAAATTTGTAGACTTGATTGAGATGGCGAATTTTTTGGCATAGGGTAATTTTTTTCATCTGGCAGTGGGAAGGGTGTTTTTTTTTGAGTTTTTATAGGTTTTTAAGAGAAAAGATTTGAGTATAATTTGTATAAACATTTTATTTCTTATTTTTTTCCCACTACATAACAAAAATATATTTCTTATATTTAGGATGAGTATAACATGGCGGGACATTAATCTATACTTTTGTGTGGAATATAACAGTGAGGCACTTAAACATTATTAAAGTTTAAAACGATAATAACAATTATAATTAATTAACACAAATGATTGTCTTCGTACCAGATGCACTATCTCGAAGTTTAGAGATAGTTGAAACCTTATAGGGACAGATGTACATGTAAAATAATTAAAATTGTGATAAAACAATTCAAATGACTTTTTTTTTCAGAGTTCACATTTTTTATCAGAAGTCAGTTATATTTACAAATTCTAAGATAGTGCGACCCGGATATAGACATAATTTGCAAAAATACATATCAGTTCATTTCAGTAAAGTCTATTCACAATGTTCAACTTTTAAAATACTTTTATATGATTTAGTTTCATATCTGGAAGAATTGTCGATGACTTACTGTGGTATTAAAACAAAAGACGGATAAAAATGACATATTACTTTGAAAGGATATTTATTGAGTATTTTATTACACTGGCTTTTTAAAGCCAGGACTTCAGCTTGACACTGTTGATTATTAAATTGATGAGTAATTAAATTTCCAATGTTTTTATAAAAAAATGAAGATATTTCAGGAAAGAGTAATTCAGTGACTGAAATTGCAAAATAAACTATATGTAGAATTTTAAATCTAGTGAAAATGATCCTGAGAAATCATTCTAAAGTCCACACTCGCCAACTGTGCCAGATTTCTTTATCAGCGTTTAAGAAGTCATTTTAATAATTTATAAAATTTAATAAGAGAGTCTGCCTTCGTAATTATTACAGAATATAAGGGTAAGGCGATTATTTATTTCATAAGAGTAAAATATAATATGCATTACTTATTGACATTAAATATTCTCATAATAAAAAAATAAACATTTACCCCTTAATATGAAACGAACTAAAG
Organism: Himalopsyche anomala; assembly: GCA_031772345.1. NCBI lineage: Eukaryota > Metazoa > Arthropoda > Insecta > Trichoptera > Rhyacophilidae > Himalopsyche > Himalopsyche anomala. The sequence continues at coordinate 8,818,238 of CM062840.1, forward strand.
TTGAAAGAATAAACATTTACAATTAAAAGAGAAACGAGAGTACATATTTCATTAGTTTAAAAAATCTTTGGTAAATAATAGATTCACTTTTTTACATATAAAACCTAACAATTCGTCAAATTTATATTATCAATAAACATTGATAAAAAAATCATAGGTACTTGTAAGCATTAGGAAAAATTAAAACTAAGGCGTTTTTTTATTTTCACGCATAGAACACATTTTATTTAACCAAATATAAATTGTCTATCAAGAATCAAAACGAACACTATACTCGGCCTAATATTACAAAATAAGAAATTGATAAATCCATATCAATCGGCTACGGTTATAAAATAAATAATATGGCAATATGACAAACATATTTTTAATATTCGAGTAAGAAAATTTTAAATGTCTCAGTTATATATAAAAATAGTCATAGCAGGACTGGCTGTTTTTCAATCTCAAGACTCTAAGTCAGAGTAAAAGACACATCTTTTACGAAACTACAAACAGTCGATATTATTAATTTTAGGTAACAAAAACATTTAATCTATAATCTTAAACTACATGATGACACAGTTTTAAAAATATGTAATCATTGTGGTTAAGTTAGGTAATCATAGTATTGCTACTATCAATAAACAATATAATAATTTGCAAATAAATTTTCACGGAGTAGTCATTTCTAATCCTTTTTTCCAGTAAAAAAATTAATCTTTCATCTTTTTTAATTATATCAGGTAAGATATTGTTTTATTTGATTTTTTTTTCATTTAATTTTTTTCTCAATATCAACTGCAGTTAATGTTTTTGGAAAATGTTAGTCAAAGTTCAGTGACACTAAATGTCATAGACGATAGGTATTATTATTTTGTCAACATAAAGAAAACATTAAATTTTATAGTGTAGATTCTACTTATCATTGTGATAGTAGTGACAATGTATTTGAAATATATAATATTGTGATATTGAATATATCAAGATAGAAATAAGCTGCAATTTATTTGAAAAATACAATATTTTTCATTTTGAAATTAAAAAATTATTTACTGCATTTGACACTAGAAAAGATATTATAGTTATTCATAGACGAGGGAAGAATTTTTGTTTATATCATCGATTGGCATAACAAATCTCGATGAGATATATCATTCCATCACCGGAAGGCTAAAGAATTAGATGACACCGTTTCCAATATTTAAAAATTCGGCTGCCTTGATTCAGAAAATAAAATTTGGAAAATAGACATTCTATTTGAGTCCCATACTACGAGTCATCTGTTCGAACAATGTCCACGCCATAGAGGCCATCAGCGTGCGGCGAAGCATCCTAGGAACAATACCTTGAAGGTATCCCATCGCCCCGTGGTTCTGGTGGATGTATAGAGCTGCGCTCAGGACGGTCGGGAACTTATTCGGGTACAGCTGCATGCGGGTCTTGATCACGTCTGCCGGGTTTGTGGCTACTGATGCCATTATTCCAGCCATTATGCCGCACGAGAAGTGAAGTACACTCGATTGTGTCGGAGATACGAGCCATTCTGTGAATAAAAGAAAACAAATATTATTAATCTATTGAGGAAATGATAAATTTTATTCTAAATAACAATAAACGGGTTGATTAATAAACATTGTGATTATCTGTTTTGTTGACATGAGATGGTTGATATATAATTTTACGAGTTAAATATTCAATATGTAATGTCATCACATTGACAAAGGTAATTGTAATTTTGTAACTGCCCTGTGAAAAAGAGGACTTGGCGACTTTGCAGGCTAAAAACAAGTTGTGTTCAAAATGAGTGGTTTGATTTCAGCTAAAGGTACAATGTATTTTAGCACAATATGACATTTTAATTATAATACCAATCTGTGACTGTGTTTTATCTTATTGAAACGAAGGCATTAGAAAAATAATTTTAAGATAAACATTTCTGAAAATAGCTCAGTTCAAAATCTTAAATACGCAATATATTATATAATGCCATTAAATAATTTTGTCTAATTTTTACAGTTCAACTTTATCTGAGTTAAAGTAGTTGTAAATGAGGTAAATATATTATTATTATAGTAGTATAAATACTTTGTTTAATAAGGTAACAATATCAAAGTATTTAGTTCTACAATAATTGAGCCCACGAGAGATGAAGTGAGCAAAGTGGTATTTTGAAAATAATTAGTTACATGCAATGTTCCCTCTAATTTTCCAAAGGTTGTGTGCGCAAAATACATTGACTGTGCAACTTTTAAAGGAAATAAAACGGTATTTAGACCTACTCAACGAAATGGTTAATTTTTTATAATGACAATAATTAACAACACTATATAATGACAATTAATTTATTCTGGTGGTAGTATAGCTGGTGTAACTTTTGTGCGCTTTGTTCTAATGTATGTCCGCGCGCACAGCTTAAAGGGAACACTGGTTACATGCTACTATTATTTAAGTATCGTTAAAGTGAAGTGAGTTCAGTAAATATGCACTGCAATAGTGTCTCCCTAAAATAAAAATATACAATCCACCACGTAAAGATGTGATTGTACTTAAAAATTTAATAGAAAAGTTTTACCATTTTACTTCGTGGCTCACTTCACTTTTCGAGGGCTCAATTATAGAGTATAACTGATTTTGGGATAAAGCCATCGTCAAAACTGTGTTGTCAAAAGATTTGGGTTATTTATTAACTTAAAGAGATAGATACTGTTATCATCTTACTTACTCAATCATCCTAAATTTCATTTCAATTTTGGAATTGCCAGCAATAAATTTGGCATATGTTATTATATGTTTTACCTTGTTAAAAATAAGGTAAAAATATCCTATTTCATGTTTTTTGTGATAATTAATGTAGAAATGTCATCTTGACTAGATTTCTGCCACAGGCGAGATATCTCGTAGTTTATCGTGCTCAACATGCCGGTTACGAGTAAACTCGTTAATAACTAATTAAATTAATAATAGCAAATTATAGCCGGCGTGCTAAGTACAAACATACTTTTGTCGACGGCAGCCAAAAGGCTAAATCATTTCTGTATGTAATGTCTAGGGAGCGAATTATATTATAAATTATTTTTAAAGCGGCAGAATACAATTATAAGTGATTGCATCGATAACACGGTGTCGATAATTTACTGTGACACGTGTAAAATGTTAGTTTTATTTATCTTTATCAAAACGAGTGAGATGAATATTATTTTGCTTCTAACGATCAGTAGTTGTGATTTTTATATCTAGAAAAATCACTAATTGGCTGTCATATCATTATATCATTAAAATTGATGATTATGACGAATTTTTATAACATCTCAAAGAAATATACTCATTATAAACGAAGATAAAATAATCTCTCTAAACAAAACTCACGCTTTCAGTAAATGATAAAGTAAAATAAAAATAACATTTTTTTATTTAAAATTTCAACGAGATATACCATGTACATATAATATTTGCAGAAAAGCCGTAGAAAGTAAGATTCCTAACCTTTAGGTATGGCCTGCTTTCCTTGAGTGTAGAACATAAGGTACAGTCCAGAGAACGGAGCGTCTCTGGCTAGAGTCGGCCCGAGACCGCAATGCAATCCTCGGAGACCTTCCACGCGCCAGATGTTACGGAGAGCTCCCAGCACGCTGGTGTAGCCGTAAACTCCCGATTCGAATCTAAAATAAAAAGTAAAAATACATCAATTACTATGCAATATTATTCACACGGCTTTGTTCTAAAGATAAATGAAAATGTGTGAAAAAAGTCCAAGGATATAAAGATGAATAACGTATCCAAAGTTACTGACTACTTCATTTAGCGGTGCTTAACTAATTATGGTGCATAATCATACGATACTAGTATTTTTCGCCCAACAACCGGTTGACGTATTAGCACATTATTGTTGAATTGAATTTCATTCACGCCAGGGTATCAAGAATGATAGAATTATATAAATTTTGCCATGCTAAAGAAATGGACAAATAAATGAACTAAGTTTACGTAATTGATTGATGATAATACTGCGTTTTGCTATAAATAACTTTTTACTGCATCAGCCAATCAGGTTACACATGAAACTGTAATGAAAATTGACTTTTAAAAAAAAGTCGGGGTCGAAAAACAGAATGATAACTTGGCAGTACTAAGAAATCGGCAAATACCTCTATTATTTTAAATAAATTTGATATGATTGTTTGAAAACTGATAGTTTGAATAAAATATAAAAACAATAATATGTTATGCTTTATCTCACAAGATATATTTTTTATCGGAATTTTACATCTCCATAAGAACAGTATCTTAAAAAATAAAACACTCTTTTGTACTAATTCCACTGCATCTCAGCATTGATGAACGAAACTGGTCGATCATAATAAATAAATTTGGAATTAGTAGAAAAGAGTGAGAACTATATATCTGATATCTCGAATAAAATTTATAGTCAGGAATTTATTTTACTCTATCATTAAGATAAGGGAGTTAACAAAAAATTTGCATGTTTACAGTTACTGTTACCCCATGCATTCTATAAACACAATATTTACGGAACGTAAATGACCATGTCTGCGTCAAAGATCGATGCAGCATGGCAAAATATTATCAGAAATAGAATGATCTAAATGTATATCAAAACAAAATGCAACATTGTAATATTGACAACCAAAATAAACAAACCTTTATCGCACTGAGGAATCGCGGTCAAACTTAAAAATCTATATAAATTTATTGTAAATTTACATGTCAACAGTTTGAAGTCTCTTAATGGTATCTTGCGAATATGGCGTGATGTCTGCGACTCAATACGTCGATAGCGCCGCATATCATAATTTATTTGAAAGCTATCAAAACATTTTTACTGCCGATCCCCACGGGGGGCCGAGACCTTGTGACTTTTGCAATTGCGTAAATGGCCCCCCATTAACTGAATAATTCACTATTATTAACGATGACGCGGTACAATCTCTGACCAAAAATGTTTGCGTTACATTCTGTTGCGATGTATTCTTTTAAATACGACTAGATTACTTACATTGCTGACGTGCGAGTTTCGTTGATAAGAAACTTTTATTCAGAAACTTAAAACAAACCATTTTATAATAACAGCATCATGAGAAGTGAATGATAAATTTATATTTATATTAAAATAAACAGACTAACACAAAAAGGGACTATATTTCTAGATCATTTGAGTGCCATGTTATCTTGTCTGACAAGTAACCAAGAGATCGATGCCATGCTCTTTGTCCATGAGTTTTTCATGAGTGACTCTTTTATAAATTGATTTTGAAATCAAATAATGGATTTACATTTGAAGTGTCTTAGTAGTAGGGAAAGCATTTAACTAACTACCTGTAGTGTCCTAGCCCTATTTTTCTATCCTTACGAGATCTATCTGAAAGAGGTTGAGGGATTCAAAAGTAGTTCTCGTAGAACAACATCTGTTAAGATAAGCTCAATTTAAGAACTCCATATGCTCTACATGGTGAATAGGGTTACAAATTTTTTTTTAGATGTGAGTGAAAGTTACATTTATTTTTAAAAAATTGATAAAAGAAATTTGGTTCTTACCTTGTTTTGACAACGGTAATAGGTATAAGGGCAACACCACTCATACTGCGGGCAACGATTCCAAGCCCGATCGCTTGAAATGCGGTGATGGTCTCTCCGCTCTTTACCACGTGAGTCTTCAGCCAGTGCAGCGAGGAGAAATAGAGTCCGACTCCGGGAACGCAGCGAGCTATCGACTGAAAAGACAAGAAAAAACAATCAACAACAATGAAAAGAAAGCCCCTAATGAAAGATTATTATAATATATTTTTGAATTCATCCATCACAAAATTAATATTTCCGATCTTATTCATTCACTTAAGATCTCCGGTCGATAATGTCGTAATCAATTAAAATAAGTGTGGCAAAATTAAGATACTGTCGACAGAGGTTTTATTATTATTTGTCGAGAAGTATTTAAAAATAAACATTGCTATAATTTTTTTAGATTCAGAACAAAGATATTAATATTTAAAACTGAAAATTGGGGTCATTGCAATCTTAACTAATAGCTGTCGTAGAATAATTAAATTTAACACATTTTCCTCCGTAGATAGAGAAGATATGAATAATTTATTGTTATATTATCAAATTGAACTATGATTTGTACGTAGTAATTTAAACGGCCCCTAACGAAGACGATTGTGCAGTTCACAAAGGGCATACTATCAAAATGACATTTGTCCTCGAATAGTTTATATAATTAATTATAACATCTAATTAAAAATTAGTCAATGTATCGATATGCACTGTGTGGGAAAAAAAAAACAAAATAGAGACGCCGTTTATCAGAAAATTACTTGTCGACTTGCTCGTAATGAAATATTTGCATATGTTCATTTTAGCTAAATTAATGCAGTGAATTTTCATGGAAAAGGATAGGTTTCAGTAATTTTTTCAATCTTACTTATCCTATCTGTTCATGAAAATCAAGCATTGAATTCTCTGTTCTATCGAGTCCTAAAAACCCAAGCGTCGTTTAAAAAAAAATGATCAATCAAGCCACACTACACTTTTACTATTCATAACATAGGCATAGTTGAAAGACTTAACGGTCAACGTAATGGGTCAATAACTTGTTCAGAAAGTGAAAATTAACTCACTTTACGATTCAGAATGAAAATTGGTGAAAAAATGTTGATTGAATGTTTAAATATGTTTATTACCAATATGTAAGGGAAGGAAAATCATTTAAAAGAAGTGCTTGAAAAACGACAGCATATAATATATATTATAAACAGTCAACAAGATAAATATGTATTTTTATAAAACTTATTCTTTGCATTGATACAGATGATGAAAAAATATCAATACAAAAAGTAAAAATAATTACAACGGATATAGATTTATGATATAAAAAAAAAACATCACGCTATTCTCTCAAGATTTATCAAACATGATCGAGTTTGTTTAAAAAGCTGAAACGTACGGGAGATTATCATCGGTGATATAAAATTTCTTCCATATCTTATAATATTTATCAGTAGAATACGAATAACAGAAAAAGATTACAGTCTTTGAAGTGGTATTTATGAATTTATTCAAAAAAATAGCAAAATAAAACTTTCAGGTCAACAGTTTGTTATCAAAATAATATATTTTAATCTTTCAACAGTATTCACACAATTTTAATGGTGGTGTTGGCAAGTTTTATTTCACTAACTAAGAAACCAGCGTTTGCATTGCATCACTTTTGAAATGATGCAACACCACAATTTGACAAGTGTTATATTGCGTTTCAATACTGTAATGATTCTTTATTGATATTGAGCAGTGGCGGTTCTAGGTACTGGGCTAGGTGGGCTAAGCCCGACCTGCATTTTTCACCCAAAACATTAGATGGCTGAATAAAAATGAACAGCAATTCGGCCGCTGAACAAAATAAATACATTTATAAGCGTAACTAACCTTTCCCAAATGAATATAATATCTTTGTTTTAATTTTCCTCTGTCAATATAAGACAATGTTACGTCTACCTACAATCATATTCTCGATTGTGTTTTGTATTACAATTTTAAAATGAGCCGGCATAAAAATACAATAACCCTATAAATACTTCACAGGGAACAGGAACTCACGTCACTCTGGCAACACCACTCAAGGGCTAAATCGTTCAAGCCCGTAACCACAGACAATATTTCTTTACACTGGGGCGCAATCAAGCACGATTAGATTTTTTTTGTATTTGTATGTACGGAAACGTCACCTAATACACACGATAGTGTTTCAATCTGTCAAGCTTCTGTTGATCGTTGGGGGCTAAACAGAATCTGCCCATTACGCATACTTATGCATTGAAACACAAAACCAATATCGTTGTATTGTATGAAAGTGACAGGTATTGACTTTCAGTGACAGCAAGTGACAGTTCTATACTGCTTTTAGTAGGTACTTGTTATTTCACTTTGAAAGAGACGAATTTAAGGATTCCGTGTTATTATTCTATTATTTCTTAGTTACATTAGCATTGATTTTATTATATAATAATTTATGCATTGCAGTAGTGTCGTAGTATTTGTTAATTTGCTTGTAGATTAATGTATAAGGTGAAGTGGAAATATGCTTTTCTCTAGCCCACCCAAGATTTTAGGTCAGGAACCGCCACTGATATTGTGTCGCATTTATCAGCGAGTGTAGAAAAAGTAACAAATACTTTAAAAAAACTCGGTATCGTACGTTGAAAATAAAAATCGCTGCGCGAGAGACAGTCAGTTAATAACGGCAAGATTTGTTTATCAGTTTATCGTTAACAGTCTTAGTATTTAAAAATAAATATAATCAAAACATTGCACAGAAGAAATTAAACAGTTGCAGCCATTCGACTGTTAATATCGTCTCATCACATTATTGAAATATTTTGATTTTGAAATACACAAACAATATTATAGCATTGAATTTTGGATATTGAGCAGTTGCTATATTATTACTAGATGACAAACTGAAGTTCTAAGCCGATTTTCGATTGTGAACCCAAACATATCAAACTGGTATCGTAGCATCTGTGCATGTATATTCAACATGTGACTTTTTATTTCTGAGGTTCTAATCTTCAAATAAATCAAACAATTTACATTATACATTAATTTTATGAGTTTATATTGTTCAGAAATTTTTGTCTGTCTCGTATCATTTTACCGAATACACAATTTAGTTTCACCAATCACGATCAAAAACAAATCCAATGGCAAAATGGGTATTTAAAAAGAAGTAATCATATTTAATAAATAAAAAATATGAGTGTCACAATTATGAACGAATAATAAAACTCTAATGAAGCGATTCAAGATAATTTTATTATGAAATAGCAATATTTTAATTGTGATTTATGAAGTAATTCATTCAACTGTGACCTTACTTGCGTCTATCTTATCCAAATATAATAAATCAATACGAAATCAGCGCACATAATTATCACTTTGATATTAAATAATTGATTTACGTAGAAAATATATAAGACTTTTCACAGAGAAATTAATTAATGTAAAATTGTACAGTAAATAGCAGATACCACATTTAGAGTTCTGAAATTCGAAAATAAGTATTTCGGTAGTGTTTACCGAAGTGTTTAGATGAAAATTTCACGAGAAAGAAGAGTGCTGTAGCTTGTCCATTCTACTAATGGAGCGACTTGTTTGGTTAATAGATTAACCAAATGGCAATTATTAAAATGGATACGTTTTGAAGAGATGTGATATATTCTCATTGCTGTATATTGATAATGCTGAACTTTATAACTTTTGTTTTATTGCAATTATTCATTTGAAAGATGCATTACTTCAAGCAGTAGCTTTAACCTATTAAGTATTTATTGTTAGTACAATAAAAATACCCGACAGTGCCATCTGTCAACATTCAATCAATGGGTCGACAGAGTGTGTGCTGCATTACAGATAGAGGTCCAGAATTAAATTACGGTTTTGTTGAGTTAATTTGATACTAATTTTAATGGAGGGAACCCGCAATCAACGTAGCTATGACTACATAGAATATTTTTGTCAACCGATAATATAAAATTAGACTATCTATTAGGCATACGAGATTTAAGAGTGTATGGATACATACCGGTATCATGCCGCGCCATAGTCCGCTGATTTGGTCTTGTCTCACGATGTTGGCGAACACATTTATCATGCCAGGCTGAATGCGACCTCTGTGAATAAAGAAAATATAACAAAATTAATAACGGTGACAATAACAAAGTATATCCAATATACAGTCAGAGAATAACTTTACTGGTTAACAGGGTGACACGGCTATGTCTGTTTAAATGTGTTTTGAATTTTAAAAAAAACATACAATATTTGTTCAGCTCATTTTGTGTTGGAACAATTGTGCAAACAGATCATAAAGTGCACAAAAGGGAAATCAATAACAGGAGAAGGCATATGTTCAATTGCAAAATTCCGAAAACAGATTCATAAAAGAGTAATAATAAATGACATTAAACTATGTGAAATATCATAAATAATTACTCACTTCCGGCGGCCACTTAGATTGCATAAAAAGAAAAAAAAACATGAAAGAATCAAGAAAATATAAATTTGTTATTCCAATCAATGGAAGAGTAAATGTGACTAGTGTTTTGCCTCATTACGAAGCATCTCTTAACCAATTCTTTTTTGAGGGTTTTAAATATAACATTATGATGGTGGAATACCATAGTTGTGATTTTTAATTAAAATTAAATTTAGAACTATGATAAGGTTTATGAAACTAATAATATAAGACTGTGTATTCCATAAGTGGGTAACGAGAACCGGTCTGGTTGTTGACCTAGCCAAAACTACATTCTTACATAAGATATTTAGAATGGAAAAATAAAAAATTGCATAACATTCATAAATTATTTATGAATGCAAATATTTAATTCGTAAATGTCGTTTCATTGCTGACATTTACAATTGATAAATTTCTCAAACGAAATAAAAAAAAGTTTTGAAGGACAATGTTTTTTTGACGGTATAATTTGTAATGGATTTTATCTGCATACTGAGAGAGCCTTGTGGAATAGCAAGGTTTGCGATATATAATCATTATGTAAATAAAAAGGAAGCGAGGGAAAGTTTCTGATAAGAACACTCTTTTTAAGATAGTAAATGTAATTAAAATTGTCAACAGAGGAAGCTTGTTCATAAACTTATGTAATTCTCAATTTAACCGTATGTGTTAAATGATTTATCATATCCTGCCAGTTAAGAAATGTTTGTATCTACAATATACAAGATTTATAATGGATTTCTTGACAATACTAAAAAGGGAAACTGTAACAGTTTTGAGTAATATGTATTGATGTTATAAAATCTGTTTACAATTAATCTGACAAGGAGTCATTTTCTGTTACTAAATGTTATTTGAAAATATAAATCTCTAGTCAGCGAGCGTAGAAGGCATATTAGAAATTGAGAGTTTCATGAATGGTGTTAAAAGCGCGCCTCCATAAACAAATATTTGTACAACTGAATACATACATTAGTAAAATAATATATCGACGAATATTGACAGTTTAAATTGACAAACAAGGACCGAATGAAAGACACTTATTATCAAAGAAATACAATGTATTTGGTGCAACGATATCAAACTGGTTATTTTCCAATAAGTTAACTGGAATATTTATTATTTATTGCCACAGATTGAAGTTATAGGACTGTTTCTCATTTTCAAACAGAATTAAAGATCTTTCAATGAAGATTCAATAATTAAAATTTGTTGATTAATTATCACAATATAAATTAGGATGTTAGAAAGGAAGAGTAGATGTATTGTATACCTTTACTATGCCACTATATATAGATAAGTTAAAGCACGTTTAGACATACATAGTTCTGATGAGGGTGTCAAGCCGAAATAGCTATCAACAATCAAAAAAAAATTGAAGAGCTAAAATACATTGTTATTTTTTCGCCATGTTAAGTTTCAATAACCTCGTCAAGTAATCAGAAAAATAAGGGTAATTATCGTTTTAACCATTAAATTAACTGTGATTATTTTTATTTAGCTCACAATGCAGTTAGGTCAAAGACGGAAGTGCTGTTTACATATTGAATAACTATTTATAGTGGTAAAGTTGCTAATTATATAGATTTCTAAATAGACTCACCCAACAGCCGTTTGTACTGAAGAGGATGCTGTTTGGAGCCTAGTTTTTACTAGATCTAAGGGTTGAAATAAGACTGTACTGACAGTTCCAGACAAGGATCCGGCGACGAAGGCCTTCAGAACAGGGTGGATCTGAAAAAAATGAGACGATGAGGCACTAGAACTAATCATTATCTTAACCTAGTATCATTTTATGATTGATTTTTTAACGAACGAGCAATGAATACTGATTTATCTATTGCAATAATAATATTTTAATGTCCGTGTGTAAATAGAAAAGCATCTTCAATACTCATCGGGGTTAATGATTGTAACAGCAAATGCAAACAATTCTTATCTAAGTTAACTGTGATGTGTACTTACATCCATTTTATACTTGAGGGTAAAGAGTGTGATTCCTTCAAAGTCAATAGCTGTCTGTATAAATAGTCTACAGGTATCACAGTATCAGGTAAATCTGTCAATTTCGACAGGTAATAATAATCCAAAGGTATTTTGTTTTAATCTCTCGGCTGGATTCGGTCGATTAGAAGATGCGATCGAATCCCGTTTTCTTTTGGTTGATTTCAATCAGGCGGAAATATAGCTCTGACGGCTTTTTTATACTTCGTATGTTTGAACTGATAGAATGATGCTGTTAATATTGAAAAGCATGCGCGCTTTGACAGACGCCTTAAATATAACAGCGGGCGGCCAATATCGTATCGGAGTAGTCGGAATAGTAGATGGGGTTCACGCGGAAAAGACTGGAATACATTCTTTCGGCCACTGAATCCAAGATTAAACTCATGAATATGTTTAACAACTGGCGTCACTTTTGATAATCTTAAGATATCAAAAGAAATGTGATCGCGTGGAAATATATTCTTTCAAATACACGTATAATTTACAGCACACTTCGCTTCAGAATTTCGAAAATGTTTTTGGAATCGTTTTGGCGTTTATAATACACTTTTTTTGGTAACGACGCAATAATAATTTAGATCCTTCATCTATAAGCAATTTTGTGTCCTCTAGTTGAGATAGATTCCAAAGAATTTTATTCAGATCGACAGCGGAGCACCGAACGGTTTTTAACTGATTAGAGAAGCGTGTTAGCTAGAGGAGTTCGCGAAGAGCACTGACAATCTAGAGAGGGAGCGCCGCTTTTATCAAAGTGATTCTCTTATCTCTCAACAGCTGCCAGACAATTTCTCAAGTTACTCAAGAGGGGGGAGTCAGAGAGCACACATGTACAGCTATAACAGTGGTTTATTTATTTTTCACATTTATGCGAATAACAAGAATATTAAACAAATTTGAATAAGCTGTAGGGCTGTGAAATATATTGTAATTACGTTTTTTTTTTAATTTCTTCAATTAAGTAAAAAAAAAATTGTTGTCGATACTGTTATTTTAATAGATTTACCTACTTCAATGTTGTCAAAAATATTTATTAACTGCATAATATTATACCTTTCAACAATTGTACATAAAGAGGTTAATCTACATATAGGGAATGCCGGGAAATGTTTTTAAAATATCAATTCCACTGCAAATTAAGCAAAAATTAAACAAAATCTAATCCATATCATACAATTCATACAACTCTATCATTCAGAAATGTAAAATATATTGGAAAAAATAAATTTAAACATAAACTATACTGCTTCACACCATTGAAGCAATATATCACAAGTGTTATTTATTCAAAAACGAAATCTTTTTTTTTTAAATGTATATTGTCTTTAACTCCCAAACTCTAAACAAAGAAGGTATTTGTAGGCAATACATTTGGATTATTATTTTACATAAATGCTCAATTCCAAATTCAAACAGTTTATAAACAGAAGTTTAGATCAAGTCTGGAACACTATATTCATTTCAAACTGTCAAAACTATAATTTTGGTGAAAATATTAATTTGTAACATTATCTTAATATGTTTTACTCGTGAGTTATAATAATACTAATTTCCTTTCCTTTTAAAACACCCATCATTGCAATATTTTTTACCGAACACAAAATAACATATTACAAATCCAACAAAATGCATATATGTATCTGCCTTTTTCTGGTTTGGAGCATGAACCCATCTTAATGTGTTAGATCATGTTGTCGCACTTGAGTAGAAATGAAATTCAATACCACCAATAGTCCAAAAACTGGTAGGAATAAATATAACACAGATTCTGAGAAATGTAAACTTAACCATGTTAAAATATTCTTCAATTACACCAAGTTTCCTATATTCAAATATTTTTTTAACTTAATATAATTAAACCACTCACACCTTTTCTTGTTTATTTGTCGACAACATATTTGCCAGACAGTCCTCTATTATATGTAATGGTTAACAAGCTCCCCTTTATCCTAGAGGAAGAGTCAATTATTAATCTGTCATTATCTGATGTCATTTACATTTACATCAGTCTACAAGGCAGGTTAGCATTCTGTACAGTTTTACTTGATTTCTTTATTTTAATAATATGTATAGTTAAAAAGTGACCCAGTTTTTATTGATTAAAAAAAATTGGAATGAACAATAAAACACAACAGATTATTTTAACTATACTGTACTGATTGTAACCGGCATTTAAATTGTTGTGTAGTTGGCAATTCAACTTTGTACTTTAAACAATAATATCAAATATTTTTTAACTAAATAACCATATTATTTTACAATACTATCAATCTATTTTCTAATGTGTCTTCTTTTCATTGAATTAAAGTATTTATTGTCTTATGTTTCAGTTAAATTGCAGTTTGAAATAGGGAAGGTAATGGTATTCTCAAAGATGTATATTTCTTCTATACTACAACCCTTGAAGAATAGTAATAACTGCAGATTTCACACAGAGATTTATATCTTATTATAATATTTGACCTTGACCTTACACTCAAAATATGTGCGTGCAATATACAATGACTACTGTTGACCGCATAACACATGTGCTAACTTTTATAAAGGTAGTCATGAGTAATATCAGATTAGGCAGACAAAATCTATGAAATTGCATATTAGATTTGAGTCTCATTTTTTTTTGTTTTTCAATAACATAGGTACACGGTATACGAATACAAATTATTTAAATGCATCAAAGTATGCTATATGAAATAAATTCAAAAAATCATTCCATCCCCAATATGGCCATAACTATGACCTAACTGTATATGATTTTAATACACATACTTACTATGTTTTTTTACACTTTTCTACTATATTTTTTTTCAATAGAGTGATACCAAATTATATTTCTCTGTAAATTAATTCATCAATTTAAAATTCAATAGCATTTCTAAAAGTCATTAAAATATAACAGTCAATGTATATTTCAATGAAAGTGAAAAGAAAAAATAAATCGCTACTATCAGAGGCTGCTCATTTAAGCGCTAATTATATCACTGGTCACAATGATAAAAAAAAAAATTGACAACCTGTACAACTGACACAGGGGTTTTTAAAGGAGAACTTTTCTTGTGACCTTGAATAATAATTTTGTTAAAAAAAAAAATGAGCAAAAGATATGCAAAAATGTTACCTGCTATTTTATAGGCTTTTAAATGAATTGTTGTGATACACAGCCCTAAATTGATATCCATGTAGTTGAGTTGTAAATACAACTACATGTTTGGAAAAAACAAGCCATATAGACTATTTTTTGTTTCTATATTAACGTAGCCAATTATGTTCAGTGGACTATTGGCCAGGAAATGCAAGATAATTTATTGAAATCATAAGATCAGTAAAAAGTGCGTGCGTAGTGAAATAAGTAATGCTTGTATGAAATTTTTATGGTTTACATTATTTATGATGAACTTTAAGCCTATTGTCACAGGGGGGCGCTCTGATACGAGGTAGACATTCGAAATTGAAGTAAAATCCCTGGAGACTTACGTCATTTTGATTTATCTCTGGTAGGTCAATGGATGGCGGGTCAAGAGATAATTCAAGAGGAAGGCCCACTTCGGTCGTCGGCATGCTCTATGCTTGTCCTGAATTCATAAATCGTTATTGCATATTTTATAACAGAAATACTAAAAAAATCGCTGCGTACTTTGACGCGCACTAATTACTAGTACAAATTTCAAGCGGTAAATGTTTAACTATGTCGAAATGTATAGCCGACGACTTGTTTTCAGTAATGAAAATCTATTTTCTTGTTTTTTCTAGGACAAGAATTGCATGACATTGATTTCTATTAAATTAAAGCGTGCCTATTTTTACGACTCGTTTGACAGATTAGTTACGTTTTGACAGGTGAACAATATTATCGTTGTTTCAGGAACAACAACTTTCAGAAACAAATATATGCAAAAAGTAAATAATAAAACCCCTCTATAATAATCTATGTAACCGTTTTCCCAGCACATAAAACATTCTTATCGCACTTGGTAAGTAGTAACGTCGCTGGATATATATTTTTTAATTAATTATTTTTACATTTCGTAGCATTCATATTTATATTACAATGGCAAAAGCATATGTACAATTCATTGACAGCGGAACTCTAAAACAATAACATTTTCAAGTTGACAGGTAAATTGGTAGCAGTGCATATGCGACCGGTATTATGAAACTTATCTATGTACCTACCCATGTATAATCATGGTTGTGAGTAGGGCATCCAATCTCGGAATCCGGGAAATTCGGGATTCACTATAACACGTTAAAATGCCTAAATAGACATAAAAAAAGCTGTTTATGAGCGTTTTTTTTCTGTCGCTCATAAATAAAATAGTCTTACTTCACATCTCCATCAGAATACTCATTATTTTTTCAAAACAAAAATACTAATATTTCTTTTACTCTCTTTTTGTGAATGTAGTTATTTTCATAAAATTTAGTACCTACATAAATGAGTCAAAGATAAGTCAAAGTTTTCCTTTAAAATCAACAATCACTTGATTTCAAATAAAAAATATTAAATATTTAATTGTCTATGTAATTAATTGCCTTCACCTTCACCCACAATGAAATATGAAATAATGTAAATTTTTACTAGTGGATTGAAAGAACCTTCATCCATTGAAAGGTACAAACATTTAATTTTTTCACAATAGTATTTTAAATAGAAATTTATAAAAAAACTTTTTTTAAAAAAAAATCCATGTCCGCTCACAATGTAGAGTGTATGGCCTCCTAATAAAGGTATATCAGCAGAAGTATTTCTAAGAGAACTGTTTGTTACTCGGTCGCTCAACCTCTTTTTTCAAAGAATAGTAGGAATAGAAAGATAAGGTTGGGACAGGACTAGCGGTAAACTAATTACTCTCACTGTGCCCAGTTATTGAAGGGTGGGAAGGAATTTTTAGACATCACAAAAACCCATAACTTCAAACAGAAATTGATAAATCTATCGAAAAAATGCTGTTCGTACTGGAACTCAAACCCTTTAGATCCGGCACGGAAGCCAACAACACTAACCGCTGCGCCATATGTTTAATTTATGTTCGACTTATGTTTAATATATACAAAACATGATTCAAAATATTTCTCCTTCTACAGTTAAGCGTACTTTAATAGATTATTACAGAAGGAACTATTTTCATGTTTTAATTCATTCTTCAATCTGTCCCTTCCGAGAGATGAAGATAAATTTAAATAATTTGATTTCACTCTTTTAAAAAGCTGGATAGAGTTGAAAACATCAAAGGTGTGCATGTCATTGAACACAGATGTATATTTCTTCAAAGATTCAATTTGAGATGATTAACGATTTTAATAAGAAATGCAATATTTTGATTATGAAAAAAAAATGGAATTGTAAAAATGGATATCTTTTATGGAAAAAGTAAAAGCATGTCCTAGGACAAGGGTGGAGAACCTTTTCATTTATAAATGCCACATTCAATTCAGATTCAACAAGTAAAGAAAATGTTGACACCCCCCTCTTTTTTTTGACTGTCGAACATATAATGGATTGATTATGCTCTTTTTCCAAACGCTTTTTGATCAAAGTGAATATTTTGATCAATTCAAAAGGCCGCATCAGAGTAACCAAGAGGTAAGAAAATTTTTATTATAAATGAGTGAACAAATAGTAATATATACAATCTTGTTTGGTTATTTTTATCATTTATGTTACTCATAATTATATCAAAAAGTCAATTAAAACAATGATACCTAAATATTAATTCAATTTACTTTACTGTGCTAAAAAAAGAGATATCTAATATAACCGTGACGGATATAAACATGTCAAGACCCCACGCAAAACGTTTGCAAAAAATAATTTACATAACAACACATTGCTGTAATAAATACAAGTTATTCGAGAGCTGTCAATAATAATGATATCAGTCTATGAGATTCTGCATAAACAGAAGCAAAGTTCACGATATACATGAAAAATCCTAAATACCCTAAACAACAAAAACTCTAACGTCCATTAATAAGAGACCCCCAGCAAACATGTTTATCACACTTTATTTGACATGTGACTTAAGACCTTCAGATAAAACTTAGCAGGGGCTAGCAGTTTACATTATACGTTATGAGAATCAATTACATGTGTCGTTATTATATGAAAAATATGAATAAAACTTAATTAATAACGAGATTATTTCAATGTTACTGTATTTTTTCTCCAGTAATTAATTATATCTATAAAATGGCACACAATAAAAATGTTTTTTTTTGCTTATCAACATAGTTGCAACCTTATTGTAATATATTTAAAATAACATCATTTGAAATAAAATACAACAAAAATCTTTTAAAAATAACACATAATTATTTTACTACTTGACTATTGGGATCATTTATGGTAAATCAATATCAGACGAGTGAAATATTCAAAAGTAGTGCATTACAATTGCATGGCCACATATATGATTTTGTGATCCTTTTTTTAATGATTAAGTTACAATGCCACAAAAAAAATAAACAGCTTCGATTTTTTATGTAAGAGTATGAACAAAAAAATCGCTTCAAAACATCCTTCAAATTAATTGTTTCATGATTATGTTACAAAATACTCATCAATTTCATTACCACTATTATTTATAACACCAAATTATTCATTATAAATTCAAAAACAAGTTTTTTTATTTATTGATGCAGATTTAAATTTTACTTAGAGATATGTTATTTTGTAAGAGCAAACTACAAAATTTATTACATTTGTGAACATAACAAAATCAATATCTACATTTTTTTTTATTGAAGCGTATGTAAATTGATTAAATGCAAAAAAGATCACAATACTAAAAATATATTCTGCAAGATTGAATTATGTAATCTAACCTTTCATAATACCACAACTGGGTAACTCTGATTTGATCATTGTTGGGAAAATGAAATTCTAACATAATTACATTATACACCTAAGCTTTAATTAATGGTTAAAATGCAAAATAGTGTTTGTTATATATTTTTAAATCCATGACCTCTCTCTCTCAATGTGGAGCATACGGCCTCCTAATGGAGGTATCTCAATAAAAGTCTTTCTAAAATAACCGCTTGTTACAAGGTTGTTTAACCTCTCTATTTTTTCGAAAAGAGTAGGGATAGAAAGAATAGGGCCAGGACAGGGTTAGAGGTTGGTTAAACACTCTCGTCACACCCCATTATTTTTTAGCATAGGAATGATGATGGGGAATTTTAAGACATCACAAATATCCATGCCTTCGAACAGAAATCGATAAATAACTTGAAAAAATTCTGTTCATACTAGAATTTTGAACCTGTGACGTACGGCGTGGAAGCCAGCGGCGTTGACCACTGTATCATGGATTTGTATAATTGGGATCAAATGAATAATGATGAATTGAATTTTGTTAAAAGAAATGTGAGATCACATTTAATAGTTATCTCAAAAGTGTTGTAAATCAAGTTACCTAGTTGCAGTACTGAGGTGGTAATATAGTGGCGATATGGAGCCTTTTTAAAATTATCTTTTGCTATATGGATACATTGTAAATCCACACGGTACTGTCAATAAAAAGGAGTTCAATAAATTAGTTTGATGTTGTGGTTTCTATCAAGTACTGCTAAATTTAATGTTTTCTGCTAAATAAAATAATTTGAATAAATATATGTTTTTGTGCATACTTCATTCATGGGAGAGAATGTCGAAATCATAACCTTTAAACACAAATTATTAAAGTATCAATAATGGTATTCGATCCCTTGGACATCACAACAGTAAATGATGATAGTGACCACTCAACCACAAGCCCGGTAAAAAAAATGTTTCAAAAACAAATCTTAAAACCTCCATCCATCTCTTTTCACTCTCTCCAAAACTAGAGACATGAACAGTGTAGTAGGGCTGGAGCGTCGCCCTGGAACTTCTTTTTAGAAACATTTTTGCTTGATTCCAGTAATAGTAACATGCTGCTATGCAGCGTTGGGAAATGAATCACTGCATGCAGACTATACAATATTTTTAGATACGTTCCAATCCCTCTTAAGTTTAGTCATGATGTTTTGAAATTTCGTTGTGATTTTATATACTTTTCAATAAAACTTACGTAAGCAATTACGTTTTACATATACAAACAACACACAAGCCTTTATAATACACGTTCATATATCTACAAAAAATTATATATTTATTAGGTTTTATTATTCGAAGAAATTCGTGGCCTACAGGGGGTTTAAAATCATATCTTTTAAGTAAGATAAACAATAATATGTTATCAAAACTAATCGATAAAAAATATCGTCATAGAATTGGCGGTAACAAAAAATATTATTATTCCTCCGTCAATGATGCTTCGTAGGTAATTATCAAAACACTTCAAACGTATGTCATATTATGTTTTTGAATTCACGCACGTCAAACCAATCCATCATAAAAGCTAAAAACTACAATTATTAGACTGAGATAATGAAAAACTTGATGGCTTTTTTTCCTTATTTTATTCACTCCAATGTGAACGGAGTATGTACGTGCGATTGTCTGTGATTTATTAAATAGGATACCAACAGTACTTTTTTTCGCCAGCAATGGCTTTAAGCTCAATGATACATTTATTTCTTATATAAACACGAAACATTCATTTACTAGGTGTCAGTTCAAGTTCATCCATGCACTTGAACGCCTGAAGATGCCGAAAGGCGAAACCCGTGTTGTTAGTGACAAAATCTGTGTGAACGTACATAATCTGAACGATTCAAATTTAAAATGAAATTATTGAAAAATTTCCTCGGAGTCGTTAATTATTTTAAAGCTGTAGTCGGAGTCGTCTTTTTTTTACACGACTCCACACCCCTGCTCCAAATGATTATTTTTATATCCATCAATTCATAAACTTGCATCCGACAGCATGGATTCCTGTAAAATTTTCACCAGACCTTAAAACAGGGTGTAATGAGGCTGATAAGCCAGTTAGTTACTAGATTTCTTTTTACCTAAATATTCGTTTCCATTAATAGAGCAACTGACATGCAATCAGAAATCAATCTTTAAAGTACTCTCTCATTCATTTGAACTGAAAATTAAAAATACAGCGAGGTCGATTGGCTGGCTTCTAGTTCTAACTCAACTATAGCCCAATATATTTTCCTTTCCAAAAAAATTAATTCAGCAATTGAATAATGAGCTATATAGGTATCTGCAGAACAACTTCAGTTGAGATGTGTATATGTTCCACATTAAGAGCGGGCATGATAAAAAATACTCGCTCAGTAGTCAAAGTTCACAGCAGATTTGGTTTAAAAAAAAAAACAAATAATGCTAATATAGAAATACACTGGCAGAACTAATAAATGCCTTATCTAAAAAAATATGCAAGCATTATTCTCTTCAGTGTTGCATCTCAGAGAGGGATTTTCTTTGATGCAAAATTGTTTTTCACTGAATAAAATCTGCAAGCATTCAGCCTGCATTATTGTTCTCTGTTTATTCATTCAATACACTTTTAGTTCAGCCTGCCTCCAATTTTCTGTTACTGAAATACCAACACGATATCGATCTTTAGAATTCCTCTTGTGTCAAAAAATTATCCATTCAAGTTTCAAATTGATCAATGAACTGCAAAATTTATATTTGAAAAGGTCAAATACATTACAGGATAGTCAAATGTGATTTATATGTTCAAGCGTGATCAATTTAATAACGTAAAGATTATTTAATCACATTTGCGAAATTCGCAAACACGTCACATTTAATTATGTAGTCTGTAATCATATGATTCTAAATATGTGTAATTAATTATTATTTTTAAAATCTTAAATTTATTAATTATTTTGTTTACAATTTTCTTCTCGGATATCACAATGTCACTGACAAATTCAAATAAAGTTCGAAAAAATCTTTTCACAATTTGTTGACAGCATCAATCTGAGCTTATCCTGTTGCTGACTGCAAAGAGAAACAAGTAACTTAGAAATTAATCGAAAAATTTAATTCAATTTGTTCATGTCGATTTTCTTCATTCAAGATTTATCACTGTATTTTTTGAATCTGTACCCCAAAGGCATCAACATACAATACATACCTATACATATTTAACATATTATTTAATATACATATTTATACATATTTAACATCATTTTCATTAAGACAACTTTCCGTAAGAGCTAAGAAACTAAAGAATTTTTGTGGTACTTTTGAAATAATACGTATTTCTTTCATTTTTTTTATTTAATTTGTATGTTCAATTAAGCATAGGGAGATGATAAAAATGAAAAATTATGAAAGAATGTATGAAAAAATTATAATTAGTCGGTAATTGGTAAAAATGGATATTATGTCTTATGCTTAGGGGGACGGATAATATGTTCTTATGTGTCATATAAGCTTTATGAAATTAATAATTGTCATAAGTTTACATTTTCATTATCAATCAAGAAGTTTTTCTACAAATTATGTATCAAAACATATTAGTCGATGAATAAATATACCCCTTGTAAAGTTTTTCTGATTCTAATCCGAATTGAATGACAATTCATTTGTTTTCTCACTTACTCACTTATTATTGATGAAGTGGTATTTGCATAAGAAAACAAATAATTCATAGTTCAAATCGAATGAATCTTTTTTACTGTATGGGCTAAATTAGTGACTCGTTAATTACATAAATTAGATGTGTTTGTTCAAAAGCGACATAAGTTTCCACTAAAATACTTTCAACCCCATGATACAAGATAAAAAAATATATATATCCATGATAGGTTAAAAAGTTTGAATGGATTTCAATTAAAACTAAATTTATTCCATTGACAAGTTTGGCAGTAGTACGCGATTAATTTGAAATAGATATTGATAGTGTACCAACAGAGCTAGACCTGTAGGGAATGGCACCGTCATGAAGAAATCTACAAGTTTCACAACACTTTAAATTCGGAGAAATTCGATCAACTTAAGGATATTGCTAGATCAAGAACCTGAATAAAAATACTTTACAATTAAACATCACCGATGAACAATTACAACCAGTTTTAAGAATCTCCACTACAAAATTAGCACCTGAATTTTTAAAATGTTGAAAGAAGTAAAACAGTTCCATCTGTTGACTCATAAAATTGTTTGTTATTATTTTTTTTTTGAAATTTCTTTTTCAGGATAATAAATAGTGTACTTATGTATATTTAAAAAATATATTTTACTTGCAACCCGCTTTTCCTTTTGAATTCCTTAATGTAGTATGAAATGTTTGCCCCCTCCCAGATCTAGACAATGATGGTTTGTTTTCAAGCAAGATTATCATTTTTTTAATACATTTTTTAAGACTGAGAAGACCATCAATGTTTTGGTATATCTCACCTTACATTTAGGACTGCTTAATGAAGAATTGATTAAAATGAGATATATTGACATACACAATATTTGTGCATTTCAATAAGTCAATCATTTTTGGCTACAAATCAAATGTGGAAAAGAAAAAGGATGTTACCCACACATAACAAATTATACAAGGGACACAAAAAAATGTTATTTGATGGTTTGTGCCAAACGCAAATTATGAAATATACACAACCTTGAAGTGCATGAAGACTGATAAACTGATTTTCAATTGACTTTATCTGATATTAAATGAATATTTAAAAAAAAACATTTTTTTACTTGTTTTTTCCTGTACGCAAATTCAACCAGGCCCTTCTTTCTTCAAACTTAAATGTTAAATTTAGATTAATAAAAACACAATAATCCTTTGTACTTCATTCCACTTTATTTAATATGTCAGGACCGGTTTCGCGCATTACGAGCATCGTCAACTGATTATTAAATAAAGTGGCAATGATACTCGTAATGAGCGAAACCGGTCCTGACATATTAAATAAAGTGGAATGAAGTACAAAGGATTATTGTGTTTTTATTAATATAATGCCTTTCCACCAAGTATTGACAGTGAACACCCTAAAAGTGGTTAAATTTAGATACTAATTCGGCATTTTCAGCTTACATCCTTTTGATAGAATGTTTATACATTTCGACTATTGAAAAAACTGTGGGTTATATCCTTTTTCCTTTCCACAGTAAAATCAGCTTTTACTGTTGAAAATTATTATAAAAATTTAATTATTAATTATTTATATCTAATCAGTGAAATATTAGAAATATCAGATTGATTCAGTCCTGCGTACGTTATGTTGCAGCAATTTTTTTAATATCTTTTCTGTGATGTATTGTAGAATTAAGCTTACAGAAAAAAAGATTTGACGTGTCAGTGTAAGAAATTAAATTATTCATCTGAACAAGGTGAAGTTTTTTTCTTCAAAAATTTACATAGTTATCACCGGTGCCTTACTTATAACAAAAAACACCGCGTTGTTCGTTCAACTTTCACATACGGCAAAGCAACACGATTGGTTTAAAAATACTATTTAAAATACAATATATCATGGAGTTATTGTATTCAATGTCGGTAAGCATTTCGAATTTGAACCGTTTTAATAACTGAGTTAGATGATTTATTGTTTTTGATTTATTCAATCATATTTTTGTATAAAGATGTACAACACCCTTTCAAAAAAAAAAACAAAAAGAATACCAAAGACTCAAAACCCAAAAATATATATTTACTGAGAAGAAGAAATGTGTGGGGATAGCAATTAAAGCTAGCTGAACATCTGTTTTAACAAAGTATGGGAAAATTTCATCCAATATGGACATATTTATCTCTTTTTAAAAAGACCTGGGTAGCTAATTAAATATTGCGATAGTCTCCATAAACATATCAGGATATCAATCTGGCAAGACGATTAGAGTTTTCAGTTTTTGATAACGATAAAACGATTAGAATGCGATTTGTCTAATCTAATATTTGACAAATAACAAGAAAAAGGGTTTACTATGTAATTGTGGGTAATATTATCTTTTATAGCATTGCAGCATTCAGAAGGTATGATAATTTTTTATCATCGAGTTAATTACTCCTAATAAATCATTGAGTTATCTTTTGAAGATGAGATGAAAAATATTCAGAGTGGCAAAACAAACATTTCAAATATGCGTAGAGTTTCTGCAATGTAGAAATTTTATGTCAAGAACCTTTTATCATAAAACTGGCCTCTTTTCAAAGTAAATTATGACCATATAATCAAAGCTCGAGTTGGTGATTTGAATAACATAGCAGGCGTTTTTCCTCAACTGTTTTCAAAAAAGAATATCAGTTGCCACGCTATTCGAAGGGAACACTTTTTTTGATTATATTTTTTTAATATAATTCACGTTCTCGATGAAAACATGTTTGTGAAGGAGATTACAAAAACAGGCGATACGGTAGATTTTATCTAAATTTTATCAATGACGTATTTTGTGATATCAAAATAACGAAAGGAATTTGCAATACCAGAGGTATTCATTAACAACAAAAATAAAATAATGTTTTACGTCACCATTATCTGCTGTAATCGATTGATAACAAAAATAAGAATTGTACGTATCATTCACGACAAGAGAAGTTTTATAAAGATCATTACCGACCATCACACTTGACAGTAAATGACAATCATAATTCTCCTTCCGTTATTTACTTTTAATCTGCCATTATTATTTAAAAGATTTACCTGAACAGTTGAGCTCCCCGGGGTTGTTTTGATAATGTTTGTGCATTCATGTAAATTCAACTTTAAAATAACTACTTTTTTATATTACCTGGTGCAAAGATGACATATGTGATGAAAAAGTGTTAATTTAAATACATTAAAAAAAAAAAACACAGAAAAAGACGTCATCTCATTATGCAGTATTTTAATATTTAACAATATTCTAATCACCAACCTAGTTGTTGAGTGACATCAATATGAAGCTTTTGTACTTCTTAGTTGCTGGTCTAGCCCCAAATGAACATTTTTCAATTATTTTCTGTGATAAAATAAAATAACTTAGATTATTCCACGTATTGTGTTACAAAATGTTACACATGTTCGTACTTAAAAGCAAGCATTTCCAAAAGTAGTTGTCTGAGGATGCCTCTGAAAGAGGCGAAACACGTGTCACATTTTGTAACACAATACATGGAATAATCTAAGTTATTTTATTTTATTTTAAAATGAACTTCTACAAAGTTACCGCCGAATCCATCGAAAGTATTTTGTGTGATGTTTTCATTCCGTAGAGTGGTAAATTTTTTGTTAGTATTTTTGCTCCAAATGCGACCCATATATCCTCCTGATGTGAGACGAATCTTGTTGTTCAACGAGAACTCCTTGTTGTTCTGTTGTTCAAACTCTCTTTTGAAATAGCAAGGATATAATAGGGTAACGACAGGACTATTTTTAACTAATCACTCTTGCTATGACCCGTTTTCATGATTGGATATGTGGTAGGTAATTTAGAAATCACAGACGTCTGTGCCTTCGAAAACAAATCTACAAATTGAAACAGTTCATACTGAGATTAAAACTCGTGAATATCCTAACCAAAGCCAAGGAATATGATTGTTCGGTAACAGGTTTGTTAATTACTACTGCTTTTCTAACATCATCAATCTATCCTTGCCCTCTCCGAAGATGGAAGTTGAATGACTGATTAACAAGCAGTTAGCTTTTCTTTCTATTGGTATGGTTAAAAAGTAGTCTATATTCTCCACAGCCGGCAAGATCTAAAAGTTCATAATTTCATTGAAGCCCAGACTCCAGACAAAAACTCTCTAAACAGGAAAGGGTGTACTATCAAAACAGAAATTATTGTTGCATATTTTTGTTGCGCAACAAATTATTATAACATACAAATAGATTGAAAATATTATGAATATATTTATACGCAAGTCATCACTAAATCCATCAATAAATAACAATAGCGTGAGTTTCAAAATGTTATTCATTTAGTTTTATAAAAATAAATATCATTTTTTGACTATTATATTCAGTAATAAATTAGCCGGTCATGTCATTATTTTTAATGAAGGGGATTCGGAGATAGTACAATTTATAATATTCTGTAAAAATTTTGAAAGCACATTAATATATATTTTTTATTTTAAGTTAATTCAAAAAAAGAGAAATTTAAAAATGTAGTCTGATTATATCAGGGTGGTTTTGAGATGAAGTGTGACAAATGGGAAGAGGGTAGGATATAAATATGTTTGCATTGCATATGCACTGGAGTACAGCTACAGGTAGCACAAAATAAATAATTTCTTCGTAGTTTTTCTCATACTAATCATCCGACAGTGATCTTGAAGTCGATTTCCAAAGACAATAGTTTCCAGGTTGACTGTGATGAGCAATTACATACAGAATATGTACAAATATATCGGTGGTGTTTGGGCATAATTTGATAACAGTAAAATATTGAATTTACAGGAGGGTAATTCAAACAATTACTTATGTATGAAATAAGTAAACAAAAACAAAAATATTATATTTTCACGTTTTCTATTATTCTTATGTTTATCGAATTTATATCAGTTTTAAGGATTTGTGCATACATTTATTGTACAATCTATATTTGAAAAAATAAGATAATCAATCTACATAACAAACTGCAATAGTGTAACAGTCTCTCTTGTTTTAGAATAGGGATATCCAACCCTGTGCGCTTGCCAACATTAGCCCGCAATTTTTTTTTAAATTAACATGGTATATATCATCACCATACTGGGAGAAATTTTGTGAGTAACAGATTGATAATTCTGAGTAAACGCAAATGAAAAATTTCAGCTTTTAGGATAAAGCCTCTAGCATCGAAATGCTATGTAACATAGAGAATTATGATATCAAAATATAGATGCATTTATGCCGATCTGACACAGATAAAATTAAAAATTAATAGACGGGGACAATATTTCCAGCCTTTAAATTAACATTAACCCTTTCAAATCCGTGCCCACATCCGGCAATGCCAACGTGGCGTCTTTAGGTATGTACAGCTTTACTGTAAAAAATAAATATAAAATTAAATGTTTGTTTTCAAGATTTATTGTTGGATGGTTGAACAACATGTATGAGATGGAAAACTTTTATTTTATAACTAAACCGTGTATTTTATTAGTTACAAGCGCTTTCTTTCTCTGCGTTTCTTATTTGAATATTTCATTACATTGTTCAATAAACTAATTATATGTTGAGATTGCTTTATAGCAATAAGCTGTTTCCTTTTCAGTATATGGATCAAATTGAATGAATATAATAACATGTAATGAATAATTTATGAAAATTTACAAATTATATACTTTACCTCAATAGAACGCAGGCCAGAGGTTGACAAGTGATGAATAAATGAAACAATTTGATGAATTGATATATTTAAAGTATTTTTCAAAAATTTCATTGAAATATATTCATAGGTTCGAAAGTTCTATCACTTATTATTTTGCGATCGACATTTGTTGATTTTCATGAAAAATTGCCGGATTTTGGCATAGGTATTTTGCAAACATGTGAGGACTGATAGTGTTAATAATAATAATCGATAAAAAAACCGATACAATAAATACACCAACTGAGTATTCCAGACAAAGAATTGATATCCAAGAATCTTTTTTGTCAATTGTTACTTACCAACTTCTGCCAGTACGGTGATGATATATATATATATATATACATTTTAGCTTTTGACAATTGCTTAAAAATAAAGAAAAATCGATAAATAAAAAGTCATATTTCAAAGTAAACAAAATGAATTCTCTTGCAGTTCCAAAACATGTAAAGAAATTGAAAATAATGAAGATGGTTAAACAAAGATTCAATGTTAAAAAAAAATATAAACGGTGAAGTTAAACAATAATGATATATTATTGACCTTTGTCAGTGAATGAGCCTTACAAATTGATGGAAAGGTCCAGCAATGTGTATATTTGTTTCGAAATATATTCCTACAAATAAGCATGATAAAGGAGAACTTAAACAAAATTTTCACTGTAATATATGTAATTGTTTGTCGAGTGATAGTGATTTAATCTAAGACAATTATTTACATGTTATTATTTGTCATAGTTTTGCAGCGAGGCAATGACATCTTGATCATTTGGAATCATAATATCATGTTGATGGCTCTCAGAAGTTATAAAACTTGTTTCCGTCGATAGTAGTGTTGTAGTGAAGCCGCCCGCATCATTGTCCAATCTGAATTCAAAAGAATACTTTAATTTTATAACGTTTGAAAATTGCAATCAACACTAATATCATATTATCATTATCTATTGGCTAGGCTTACATATTATTGAAATCATTTAAAAAAACTAACCAATTCTTAGTTTGTGACAGATCTGCTTTTTAGAAGAAAGTAATCAGTGATATAGAATGATTCCGGTGTCAAAATTTTAAAACAATCCAAACAAACGTTTTTGCCAAATTCAAAACAAAATAAATTGATCTACTTTTTTTTTGACTTGGATTGAATGAGTGAAGAATTTACCAAGACGGTAGATATATTTATCACTTTTTATTATATGGATTCATGAACAAATTAAACGGGTATACATAACATGTTACCGTATTTATATTGGGAACTATTTAAATGTCCATTATAACGGTGAATAGTATTTATCAATTTGTAATTGCTTGAGTCAAAAATATTACATGATTAACTTTTCCGGTTCTAAGCTCAAGAAATGCGACCCCAATACCCACATTTTCTTAAATATCTATTTTAATATGGGTGATACAATGTTTATAATTAAGGTATTCTTATATCATAGTTTTTTGGACTTTTTGTAGTTTATATAAATACGATAAGATAAGAGATAAGCGCCCGCTTATCAGCGATCGTTCGTAAGATAACTAGGCTGAACGCCGCTGAACGCGTCAGTAGCAAATTAATATTTGCACTGAAATGACGTCTTTTTTACGCGCAACTTAAAATATGATTATTAATTAAAAAACCACGGATTTTTATAAAAAAATGTATGAGGAATGATGCAGAGAGATATTTTAAAGCCCTTAGACTATTTATTTTTTTGAAATTCATAAGAATAAGGCCAATAATGAGGAAACCACTGGGGTCCCTAAAAGACCCCCATCGGCCGAGAAGTATTTTTCTAGTCTCCGAGCCGCGAGAGTTAATATCAAGACTTAAAAGATTAAAGAGTAAAAATTGTCAAGTTTAAAGCGATTTAGGTGCAAAAAAGAATATAGCTTGTTATCTAGTTTTTACTTGTCGAATCAATATAAGATTTAAATATTATTAATAAACTAATCAACGAGTTGAAAATGGAATACTGCACAACGAATAATTTAAATTAGTAAGTTTAAATGAAAAAAAGCACAAATTGACAAATAAACATTTGCAGTTGCTCAATATTTGGGTTGGTCCTAAGGAAACAGGGTTGTTTTAGGGAGATTCAAGCATCAACAAAAACAGGATTGTGACAATATTTACAAACATAATAAAAGCAAATTACGTAAGAAAACATTGAGGTACAGAGTCAAACTTTGGTGTCAAATAATTCATGTTATCCAATTGTTTATCGCTTTCTCAGCATAATATTTAGAGTTTGTTATTGTATTTCAACATGGAAGTTCCTCTTAAAATCCTGGGTAATGTGAGGTCAGCGAGCAAAGAAAGTGAAAAAGCCATGAGACGAGAAAGACATGAGATGTTGCATTGGCGATTTACTGTTCTGGTGGAAGTTGTATTTCGCGATGCCAGCAGAACGCTAAATTTGTGAAAAATTTGAATAGTCTTTCTTTTCAGTTCTGAAAGTATATCAGCTTTTTATTTATAACTTACATTATTTTGATAAGTTACTGGAGAATAGATTTGATAGGTACCGAACTCATTACTGATGAAGTGACTCTACAAAAATTGTGTTAATTTTATAAATAACAGGCGATTGCGACTCCTATTTTTAAAATCGATTAAAACACAAAACAAAATTTATCACATTCTTGCTGATATACATTGAATCATTGCTGAAAGAGAGATTACTGCAGTTATCAAAACCGGAATATGCAGGAACAAAAACAAGTTTGCAAAATGATTACATTTTATAAGTGGGTGATAATAAATCAAACAATAAAACAGGTATAAACAAATATGTCACACCGTTTGACTATACTGCATAATAACAAAAGTGATTAACTCTAGCGAGCGTTATTTAAATAATTTATTGCACCACCTGTATTCATATCACATGCTATGTTCATTAATATTAAAATGTTTTAAAATAGTTTATTTTCAATTTACTTTTGTGTCAAGTCACTGAATCATCGATGCTTATCTATAATAAATTTAGGTCACGGGTTGTAAAGCTTTTAATACATTTCAACCGCTCTTATATTTCTGATGATGGTAAAATAATTGGGTGTGAAATTAATGTTTCACGTAAACATACACCGAAAAACATCTCATATTATTTTAACATATTATATAGCATGATAGTCAAATGTCCATTAAGTTTTCAGATAAAAACAATGGTTGCGTTGGCCAGTTTGTAGCTATTCTATAATATATAAACACCTCCAACGAATAAAGCGATAATTCTTTTAGCCCTACAGGGAATCTGTCTGAAATGGATATTGAATTGCGGCTAATTCATAGCTAATGAACAGAAGGCGTCACAGATGAACAAAAATATAAATATAAAAAGATTTTTAGTTTTAAAAAACATTTTTGGTGACATTCTGGGAGACAATTCTGCAATCAGTAGTTTTCATGATTGTAACACAAAAAGTTCTCATAAAAATGATTCTTTATGTGTCAAATTTGCAAATAATTTTACTATCTTTCCAAACTACGTGTCGTATATATAGATGTAACCGCTAGTATTGTCCTAACCCCTTTCTTTCTATTCTTACTCTCTTGAGTAATGATATAAAGAAAAAATGAGTTAATAATAAATAAAAAGAGCGATTGAACAAATGAGTAACCAGCAGTTCTTGTAAAAAAACTTCTGTTGAGATACCTCCATTAGGATATGCTCCACATTAGGAGCAGACATGGATTATATGCGATTGACGCAGTCCATCCCAGGTATAGCTCTTACATATTCAACGAAAAACATTTCATTTATTCATGTAGGATACTTAGAATTCAATAAATTCAGTTTACAAAATATTTACATTTCCTACGAACCTTATTGAATGAAGAGGTACTTGTGTGGTTGGATCCAATTCGTTAGCCGATTGATGTATTGACTGAGACTTGGATGGTGTTGATAGTGACTGAAATTTTACACCGTTATCTTTCTGCTGTAAGTAGAACCCATGAGGAATCTACAAAAATTAAACATTTTTAAATAAAATATTGGAAAAAATGTACATTATGCAATGGTAGCGCACTGCCAAAGAAGCAGATATGATAAGTAAGATGGAGGGGTCTAGTAAGGTCATGTAAAATAATAAATTCAATGTGTTTTCTTTGATGAGCCTTTATGACACCTCTACATGCACTTTCAAAAGAAAACATTACGAAACATTCCAAACGATGCCATTGATAGGGATTTATGATATTATGATTTTCTAATGGGTAGACCAAATAATCATTCCTGATAATATATTAAATAAGTAAATAATAAAATAAACAGAAAAGTGTTTTTAAAATGCTTCCATGACAGAAGATTTACATTGTATTGCCTATGGCAGCAATTTCCAAACTGGAAGGCGTGGGTTATTGCAAAGGGAGGTGCGGACAGCTTAAAATAATTCTTTACCCTTTAAAATGTGTCTGTATTATTATATGAAATAAAGAATGGGGAAGTGCGAAGATTATTTTTTCAAAGGGAGGCGTAGTAACATAAAGTTTGGAAACCACTGGTCTATGATGAATAAATATAAAATTGTTATGTCAATGTTGTCCTATCTGACACCCAGATTTAGTTTCTTCACTTCAAAAATTTTCTACTTCTTTTGGAGAAATAGTTTTTCTTCCCTGCCCCTCACCATTTAATCCCTAATCAAACCTGTCATCGAAAGTTGTATTATTATCGCCATTGATTGATTGTTTATTATTACCTAATTACTTTGTTAATTATAGCTATTTCCATTTTATTTAATTTAACTTTGCTAATAATTTTTTTATTTACTTATCAAGTTTTATCATATTTTTTATACAGTTTTATTATTGTTGAAACATCACTATAAAAACCATATCAATTTATGGATTAAACATTGAAATTTTGATTAATAATTTTTTCTCTGGTAAAATACTTGGGTCTCATGAAAAAATAGG
The DNA here is from genome assembly GCA_031772345.1 of Himalopsyche anomala. Taxonomy (NCBI): domain Eukaryota; kingdom Metazoa; phylum Arthropoda; class Insecta; order Trichoptera; family Rhyacophilidae; genus Himalopsyche; species Himalopsyche anomala. Next base: position 8,851,339 of record CM062840.1, read on the forward strand.
AGGTCAGTGCTTAAGCACGCCACTGGTTACCTGTTCATTTTTACAGAATTTCTGTGTTGGATATGTTCATTTAGATAATTCACTTAACAAAGACTTATTATTGTGAAAAGAAAAATCATGGTACATCAATTTATAATTTGGAAATTGTTTTGGAATATTTTTCTTTTTTTTTCATGTCAAAAATGGCCATGCTATTATGTCAGCTTAACATCATATCTTCACATAAAGCTTATGCAAACAATTGTCAATGCAGATACAAGTTTTAGCCAGCACTACAATGACTTTATGAAATGTTACAATTTACAATACCAGAACGACTTGTTTTTGGAACATGTCATTTAAATTGGAAACATAATTATCTAGGAGTAGATTTTTTATCATATAATCAACATTTACCAGCGCTATGTTAACAATAATTAATTCCCTGCGATTCTATGTACGTCATATCGCAAGATAAGTAAGACACACCTTCATTTCAAACGGCATACTAGTAAACATGTTTTTGTGATTTATGGTAGATTGTTTGGTGCAAAAACACTATATCTCTGTTATATAAATGCAGTGGAGATCTTTAGAGATTACTTTGTGATCAGTAAATTTTGATACTTGTAATATTATTCAAAGATTGTGCAAATAGTGGAAAATCCAGGAACCTTAATTAAACAGATTTGTCACTTATTACTAGATAGTGAAGAAACTTACACTCACAACAATACATTTTTATCTATTGTTTATTTATACATGTTATGCGTTAAGTATGCTGACTGCAGTTTAGGTAATTATAAGTTTATCAGTTAATGATGCTTTGATTGATTCAATAATATGAGTGAGTTTTTTAAAATCTTTTCTAAGAACTAAGCCCACGAGAAGAGTGAAATACATGTTTCAAACCAACTCGAAATGACAAAAAGTTGGTTCCTTTTTTATTTGATGTAGGTGTCAAAATAGTTGAACAATAGAGTAATGATTTAAAAATATGGTGTGCGTTAGTGGACTAACCTGTTGTGCTGCGATTGGCTCAGCCACTATCTTTGGACAACAAACTCGCATGTGATGAGATCGGAGATCAGACCGTGCAAAAGCATTAGAACACTTTGGACAGATGTAGGGCTTTTCCCCGGTATGATTACGAGTATGAATCTATAACAATAAATAATTATATTAATAAAGGATAATTTTTTTTTATATTGGCTAATTTAGAATCGCGCATTTTTGCATGTGCTGTATTTCATTAATTACTGAAATGACTACTTTTAGGGTGTTCACTGTCAATACTTGGCGGAAAGGCATTATATTTAAAAAAACACAATATTCCTTTGTACTTTATTTCCACTATATTTATAAAGGTCTGGACCAATTTCGCTCATGGCGAGCATTGTTATTTATACAAAAACAAATTCAAATGAAAAGGTATAAACAACAATTGTTATTGAATGATTTCAATACTGATAGAACGTGTATTAAGTTTTGTAAAAATTGTGTTACGAGTTACGTCCCTTTTCCTTTCTACAGTCAATATATATTGATATATACACACCCAATCCTTTTTTTACGCGATACATTGGTTCCAGAAAAGTTTCTGGATTTAAAAAAGTAAAAGTAAAAAATCCTTACTTTCTTATAATTTGATAATTTAGTTCCAAAAATCAAAATATCAACTAGAAATACTTTTTGTCATCCATTTTCTTATTTTTCATTGGAAAATTTTTTACTATTAATTAGCGCAGAAATCAATGTTACAGAAATAATATGATTCAGTTAAAATACTTTACAAGGATAAATCAATAAAAACCCGTAGCAAAAAACTTTCAATGTTTAACTCAGTAAAAAATTAATAAATCAAATAAATTTATCATTAAAAATTTATGTCAAGATAATCTCTGAGATTTATGTCATAAATCATAAGATTATTGTTTAAATATAGAATCACAACACGAATCACATACGTCATTAGTAATTACCACTCGTAAGTAAAAAGGCATTTAATATAACACTTTGAATAATAATTATTCATATTTTGTGATCAGAATATTCAAATCAGCGCTTGTGAATTATTTTTATTTGTTTACATCGATATATATAATATATTTTAAAAAATTGATAAACAAAGAGATATTTTTTATTTACAAGCTTAAAAGTACTAAATGATATTGAATAAAGGCCTTCAGTCAAGTGGCCAAAGATGTAGGCTTCGGTCATGCCGTTCACGAGTTCGATACAGTATTTACAGTTTCATCAATTTATGGATTTCTGCTCAAAGACATGTAAGATTCTAAGAGCAAGGCGTAGCAGAAACGATTAAATAACCACTAGTCCTGTCTTCAGTTCATTCAGGGGTCCGTAGCCCAGTGATCAACGTCATTGGCTTACATGATTGATCTCGCGGGTTTGAATCTCAGTACGCAATAACAGGGCATAGCGAGAGTGATTAGCTAACTACTAGTCCTGTCTTAATGCTATCCTTTCTATCCCTACTCTTTTCGGAAAAAAGAGAGGTTGGACAACTGTGTAACAAGTGGTTGTCTTAGAAAAACTTCTGTTGAGATACTTCCATTAGGAGGCCAAATGTTCCACATCAAGCTTTAAGCGTTTAAGCCCTATCCTTTTAACCCTTCGAATGGTAAGAAACTGAGTAGCAAACATTTCTTTAAAAAAAACTTTAGGTTTAGGATAGGAGATAGGTTTCATAAGGAGTCCATATGCTCCACATTGGAATCAGGTATGGTCAAAAGAAAACCTATCTACACACAAAATTGCATGGGCTGAAGCAGTGTGAGAGTGTGTCTGTGTGTGTGTTATGTGCACCAGATATTTGAAACAATCGTGTCCAGACAGATTGATGATGACTTGAGTGCACAATGTTTATGAATTAATAAAAAAAAAATGATTTATGATAAGTGCTTTTTTCTTAGTTATTGCCTGCATGTAGGGTTGTCAACTTTTTCTGTGATGATTCCGGGAATAATAGCTCAAAATTGAACATCATCATCGTTATCAGTCAGCCATTACATAGTTTTGTAGTTCTAGTATTTGCTTACAATTGCTTTAAACAGACTGACGTGTCTCAACAGTAGTGGAGAAGAAGGGAACGTGCGTTGGAATGACGTTTAAGGGATTTACATAATGTCAATTTCAATAATAAAAATACGGTCTTACCTTCATGGCAGTGGAAGTGGTGTAAGTCTTATCGCAGAATTTACATTGGTAAGGCTTCTCCCCAGTGTGAGATCGGAGATGCACCACGTACCCCGACCGGCCGGAGAACGTCTTGTGGCATACGTCACACTCGTAAGGTCGTTCACCAGTATGTATTCTATATAGGAAAAAACATATTGCTTGAACAAACAGAACACATAACAGAACCACTTAGACGAGAATATTTTCACCAACAAGAAAAAATTTATACAGCGAAACCTTGAATCTACATTTTTCAAGGGAGCTAAATAAAAGGGAAAAATTTGGGAAACCAATAATGCAGGAAAGCTACAAATAATACTGAAAAAATGATTCTTTTTCATAAAATTTATTTATTTCAGAATGTAGAATATGCAGTTTTTCTGTTCTTAGTAATAAGTTACCTATTTGCAGTCGCATACTTTTCAACTATTTTTGTTGTCAACCTGTTTTTCTCCTGGATTTTTTCATTTTATCAGCTAGACCTCTAGATTTCTTCTCAGGATGCACTTTAGTATTGAGTTAGAAAAACTCGCAAAACAAGGTGCGAAGCAAGGACGATTTTATAATTGAAAATGGGAAATATTCAACAAAAAGATATCGGTAAATCAGGGTACGATTAATGCGGGATTATTTAACATGTTGTTATGGGTGTGAAATGGAACTATGAAAAATAAACAATCCATGCGGGAAAACGAAGATTGCGACAACGGTAGATCGGGGTTCCACTTTTCGTTATTTCATCCAACATCAAATGTGGAATAAATAAAAAATGAGGCGTCTGGTATTTCAAGTCATGTTTTTGTCAATGTAACCTTTTTTATAATTCCGGTAGAGAATTTTTATACTTTCAATTCAATATATGTTTCAGTTTCAAAATAGTACTACAAGTGTAAGAAAATAAATAAGGTAAATAAGAAAGTAAATAAGGATTTTATTATTGAAAGGGACCAAGTCAAAGCCATCTTGTTATCATATCGATAGCTATACTATAAGAACAATGAACATAGCGGCAATTATTATATTTAAGATATTTATTTTTTTTAAACCATGTCCGCTCCCAATGTGGAGCATATAGACTCCTTATGTAGTTTATCTCAACAGAAGTGTTTCTACGAGAACTGCTTGTTACTCAGTTGCTCAACCTCTCTTTTTCCAAAGAGAGTATGGATAGACGAGTGGGGCTAGGACAGCATTAATAGTAAGCTAATCGCTCTCGATAAGCCCCGTTCATAGGATAGGATGGTTGAAAGGGGGAAATTCAAGACATCACATACATCCATGCCTTTGAACATAAATTCATAAATCGATTGAAAAATCAATTTATAAAACTGCCGATTTCAATTTATTTAAATCAATTTATTTTGCCGCCTGTGTGGTTGAGTGGTCAACGTTGTTGGCTTCGGCTACGGAGGGCCCACGTTCAAATCCCGGATTTAAGATATACCAACCATAAAAGCCAAATACAAAAATCATGGTGAGTATTAGAGACCCCTTTAATAAGTGTCAAAATCATAATATATTTGAGAATAGCCTTGGGTTGTAAAAACTATTGATAAAAGTTGTTTAAATATTTTTTTATGTCAAAGGTCACTTAGGAGTCATTTCTATGAATCATGACAATGTTTAATTTTCAATTGGATGTAAATTAACAATATCTGCTCTCTACTCAGACCATATACAAAACTTTAAGTGGCTTCAACACATTCACCAAAACGTTCTGCTTGCATATCCTTAAAATGAAACAACATTACTGCCGCAGTCTCTTGAACTTCCTTTTTTTAAAAATTGTATTGCAATCAGTTACCAACTCCACATTCTTCGGAAATATTCAATGTAGGTTAACCTACTTTCAATCTTTCAATTGAGTATTTGTTTTATAGTAATTACAACTTTCTTGATTATAAGACATTCTTAGATAGATTATAGATTCACTTTCATTTTGAATTCATGCACACATAATCTGCGAACCAGATAATTCGCACACAGATAATCAGGATTTAAATGCACATCCAAAATAATGTTCTTAATTAAAAAAAATGGTTTATCATTGCTAAAATTTCAATAGACAAAGCATCAAGGAGAAATAATAATGGACAAAGATGACCAATGAACCCATTAAATATTTGACGGCCATTCATTTAATAACAAAATTTAATTGGGAGAGTTAATAAATAATCGCTTTATAAATGATAATAATTAAAAACATGTGATTGTCACTACTTTATTATCTAATCGCTTTGATAGAACCATTGGATCACAATTAAAGATAATTTGAATCATTAGACAGACATTGAGAATTATCACCCGCAAAGTTTTATCAGAGAATTCTTCTATTAATAAATAATTACTTGACAACAGTAAACAATCTTTTAGTAATTTTCAAATCTTATAGTGTACATTAAATGACAAATCTTTGAGAGCATAAAAAAAATACATAACTACAGTGGGAAAATAGTTAGCGATCAGTTCAGATTGCAAACAAGTTTGGACAAAAAACACGCGTTCGGATAACAAACTCCTTACAGTGCATTGGAGAAACAAAGATGTGCCATGCATGAAAAAATGGAGAGATAGCTTTCAGTTTGGGCAAAACAAAGAGATATGAAGAGATGTAGGTTATATGACTATCCATATTCAGAGGAAGAAAAACATCAAGATTTTTCAGAATTCGGGCAACATCTACAAATTCAAGTTAACTGTTAAGTTTCTATTGATAATCGGCACTAGTTAAATTGATCCACAAATCAATGACGCAGATTCACAAATTTCATTAATTATTATACTTTCTTAACCCTTTTACGTCCTGCTAAATCATCCATGTTCCTGTTCTAGTTTTGAGATGTGCTTTCAAGCTGTCTTCCGGACATTTGAATTTTATGGCTAGTGGTCGGATTGACTGACCATGAAATGAGGTCTTGTTTTATTGGCATATATCATTTCATAATTTGACGGCCTTGACTGTTCTAGTCACTACACTCAATTTTGTGACGTACGAGTCTCCCCAAGATTATCATCTTCCTTTTTTATCTAAATTTTTTTTTTTTTAATGTTTGCTAGGTGTTATCAGTTAGTAACCCTGTAAAAACAACAAAGGGTTCAGTTTTCTACGGAGTCACCTGTTACTGGGCGATCCATATATTATAGTTTTGGTAACATGAAATATAATTATTTGCGAAACATACATATGTATCTTAAATGAAGCCCTAAAAGATAACAGCTATTAGTTTGTTATCGTGCAGATAGTTACCTCTTATCATGAACACTTCATACAATATACATATAGCGAATAAGATAAAATGACACAGTTAAATAAGCAAACATGTTAAATAATGTTAGCTGATAAGGTTTGAAGAAAATTGATTTCATACTTCATTTGTTAATTGTCTGGTCAAGAGAAAGGAAAAATAAAATTGACATATCGACCCGTAATAGGCAGAAAATCGTAACCGACAATTCAAAAATTTTACAGAAGATTTTTTTGAAATTAAGTTTGAATAAAGGAATTCCTTAAGCGCGAGTAAATAGTAATATATGGTCAATACCTATCCTGATTTTATAACTAATCTATCATAATTTTATTTATGGGGTCCACGTGGAACAAACGATAACAAGTCAAAACATTAAAACGCACAGGACCTTAAAAAGAAGAAACGAATGAGATAACGCTCTAAAATGTTTGTCACTGATGCCTTTGGCGATATTGAAAAATTATTGGCGTAAAACGTAATTCACCGAATTGTGTCGCTTAAGTTCTTTTGCCAATTATGGGTCGATATAAGGTAATCTTAACCGTAAAAAGACAGGAATTCAATATATAGTTTAAAAAATATACGCGATTGACTTGTGAGCATTGATTCAACAAATTCAAAATCAAATTGATTTATACCTCAACAATTATTTTGCAGATTATAAAATGTTTTTTTTAAATAGTGTTTTGTTAATGTAGAATAAACCTTTTTTATTTTATCTAAGCAAGTTTACTAGTTTTCGAGGTATGTAATGTTTTTTTAGGACATCACAATAGTGCACAAAAAAATGCAGGCATTGAAGGCACCTATTGCTCGCGCGAAGCAAGAGCGTGTAAAGGTTAAACAAGAATTAATAAATTATTGATGTAAAATTTTATTTATAGTCTGATTTTTTCTAAAGAAAAGAAATGGGAAGCTGGTGTCAAACTGTGTGTATGGTCACTGGGAACAGTTAGTTGGTTAAAGATGAACTCACCGCCTATGCCTGATGAGGTGGGCGCTGATCGTGAATGCTTTACTGCAAAATTCACACTTGTGACTCTTGATACCTAAATGAACGAGTTTGTGCTTCTCCATAGTGGCCTTCCGCATAAAACCTTTTCCGCACAGGTCGCATACAAAACACGCCAAACCTAAAACAACAATATTTAATTGTTATTTTTACATCACAACTGTGAACTAACTAACCCTTCAAAATTATATTTATTTGAGTGTCACTTATTCATAGTGAGTAACTTTATCTGTAAATTCCTTTAATATTTTTGTTACCATTTGTTTGTTACACCCTTTAGTGATTGTCTTATTTTTTAAATGAATTTATTAATCCATGTCGATTTAACATGTCAGCAGGGCCGGCGCCACCATACAGGCGAAATAGGCAACCGCCTAGGGCGCAAACCATTAAGGGGCGCATAAATGGAGTATTCAAACTATTTTTTTATACTCTAATAATAATAAATAAGAGTATGTTTTATTTTATTTTGTTCGTTGTAATTATGTATCGTATTCTATATGATTCGAAAATGAGATGTTAAGCGACTGAGTAACAGTTCACGTAGAAACACTTCTGTCGAGGTACCTCCATTAGGCCATATGCTCCACATTGTGAGCGGACATGGGTAAATAAAAAAAAATATTTCTAAAGATCTCGAATTGTTTTTTTCATTATTTCAAAAAAAAGACGATTTGTTGAAATGGGGCGCGCCAATAACCGTTGCCTAGAGCGCTAAATAACCTCGCGCCGGCACTGCATGTCAGTACAAGAACCCCAAATGAAGCTTGCCTCAACAGAAATTGTTCTATGAGAACTGCCTGATATTCAGTCGTCAAACGAATTATTTCAGATAACATGGACAGAAGAATGGAACTAGAGCATGACAAATTAGTTTTGTCTATGGATTATTCCAATAAAGAACGATATGCATAGTTTTGTTTTGAATTTAATTTTAATCTTGGTTATAAGCACCTCATATTTGCAAAGTCCTCGACTATTTAAGAATAAAATTGTATTCTTCTATGTGTTTTTATCAATACAATATGTCAGCCTGCCATAGTAGCTACTACATAAGTTTAATAAAAATAACACACGAAAGTAATCAATCAGCAAATAGCAATAAAGAAATTTATTTCATTTTCAAGAATAACAGTAGTATCTCTTGTGTATTTATCAATTTTGTTAAGTGAGGAAGGTGTATGTAAATTTGAGATAAACTCCCCCTAAGTTGTATGATATTTTGAAACAGACTATTTATATTTTTTAGATTTGAATAGAGGAGAAATAAGATACACTGATTCAGTCTTCAGGATGATTGCAATATACAATTATGAAAAAAACCACTTGGATTTCAGCAGCGTTACTTGAATGGGTGGTGCTAAACATATGAAGTTATCCCTGTTAAGAAACACCGATCTGTATTGATATTACCAGTTTATCGAATAAATGAGTTACTTTGGTAGATTGCGTTATTCAAACAAATTAACAATCAAATATTGACCTGTATGATATCTCAAATGCTGAGTGAGTCCGTACTGTTGGTTAAATCCTTTATCGCACTGAGGACACTTAAACGGTTTTTCTTGGGTATGTGTAAATATATGCCGCTTCAAGTCCGCTTTTCTAACAAAAGACTTACCTGAAAAAAAGTGACATAATTCTTTAGCTTTGTAACACAAGAATTCAATAAGCAATAACTTATTAATAGCACTCGCTTTTAATCATTTTGCAGCAAAACGCAAGCTTGATCAATTAAAAATTTTATAAATTGATATAATTTAGGATTTCAACTCAAGATATTTGATAGAATTTCATTGTCAAATGTGAATCATTCAAATTTTGTACATTTATGTGTTTTGTCACTGTAGTCTCTGGTGTCAGGTTTCGGCATCTTCAGACATTCAAGTGCACGGATGAACTTAAATGAGCGCTTAGTAAATAGTTTTTATCGTGTAAATAAAAGAAGAAAAATATTATCATTCAATTTAAAAGTTGGCGATCTAGATTATTTTACTAATGGTTTGATATTAGTGGCGTTCAAACAATTGGAAAAGTAGTCGCATAAGCCATAAACAATTACAATGTCTGCGCTCCATCTATTGTTAAGATAATGGCAAAACAATTTATGACCACCTATGTTTTGATTATATGTAGAATTTTAGCTTCGTCATCCTCGTTGAAAGAGTGATTCTCTAATATTAAAAAGATGACTTTTTTTAATCTAAAAGATGTTCCGCTACTCTTGTATTCAATGTACGCATGGTTTTCTACACTTCAAAACGCTGAGATGTACAAAATTTGAATGATTTAAATAAATTGAAATGAATAACTTAGATTTAGTTGAACTAAGATTAATTTGATTCCCAGTAAATTGCTCGAATGCAATTGCTCGAATGGAAATTGCTCGAATAACAAGATGCTCGAATGACCAATTCCTCGAACGTCAATTGCTCGAATTACAAATTGCTCGAAAATTTTTATAAAAGTTTTATAAAAGCTTAAAGAGTAATTACTCATTCTTTAAAAAAATATGTACACAAGTCGGGAAATAAAAACCATAAATCAAAATATTTTTTATTTAAGTTGCCAGTGGTCGAGTGGAAAAGGTCGTTGGTTTTATTTTCGGAAGTCAGGGGCTTGAATCTTTTTAATCAATTATTTTTCAAACTATTTATGGATTTCTGTTTAAAGGCACACATATATGTAATTTCTTGAAACCCTCTCACCCATTCTTACTAAAAAAATGGGCGTAGCGATAGTGATAAGCTAACCGTTTGTTCTGTCTTAGCCTTAGTCTTCTATGTGTTCTGGAAAAATATAGAAACAGTTTGAGTAACTAATTAACAAGCAGTTCTCTTAGAAACACTTCTGTTGAGATAAACTCCATTAAGAGGTCATATGATCCGCATTTGGAGCGAACACGGCTAAAATAAATACTTACGAAAATTATTTTTATATTTCACTCTCTAAACAAGTGTTGCACGAATTCTAGTTAATAATTAGTTCTAATTTAAAAATCCCCAATTTCTACATTGACATCTAACATAACCCATTGCTAATCTTCCAATATATATTTTTTAATTTAAAGTAGGACTTGAACCTATCATATACATATAAGAAGAGTAACCATTCATTTAAGAAAAAAAGTTTTTTTAAATTTTAATATTCACAAATAATATTTTTTCTTTATGAATATTATTTACTTATTGACACAGATATAAATTACAAAATAATATTAACCGCCATCTTGGATATTTACTAGATAATTTTTCCAGAAAGTTTCATTTTAATCCAATAATAATTATGCCAGTTACCACCGCTATCACAAATACGTTACATCCCATATCTATAAACATTTTTGCTATTCAGTGATTTTGGGCTCTCCTTGTAAAAGTCAACAATACTGATTTTTTAAATTACAGAATTAAGATCAATTAATATAGATAGTATTTCTTAAATGTCTGCCTAAAAAATAATAATTCAATTCAATTATGATAAATAGTACAACAATAATATGCAATTTGATAAAAAGTTCGGCTTATAAACTAAACGTACGTATGGTGTAATAAAATGCCGAGTGATCAACTACCAGGTAATAAACACTAAACTGTATTAAAACCGTTTAAATAACCAAGCAATTCGAGCAATTTGTAATTCGAGCAATTGACGTTCGAGGAATTGGTCATTCGAGCATCTTGTTATTCGAGCAATTTCCATTCGAGCAATTTGCATTCGAGCAATTGCATTCGAGCAATTGCATTCGAGCAATTTACCGGCTCCCGATTAATTTATTATAACTTTATTATAATTATAACTTAGATTAATTTGAACGAAATTAAATAAATTTGAATGAATAACTTAGATTTCATAGATACAAATATATTTTTTAGGCTAAGTATGTTTCCAATTATTATGTTACCACAGTGAGTGCACAAGATATGTTTATCAGCTTTGACTGGAGGAGGTAGAGCTTCTGCGAGGTGTCTTTTTAAGTGTGTCGCTTCATGCTTACGAAGGTCTCCAATACGTGCACACAATTTCCCACATGTTGCGCAACTGAACGGCCTTAAAACAAAAAGAAAATCTGATGTTGCGAAGCAAATTTGATTGTAACATCGATAATGAAAATTGAATAAGGAGAAGAAGTGTTTCAACTGGAAATATTCTTTTTATGATATAAACAAAATCAAGTCAAACTGTTACACGTTACTGTCGGAATCGTAAAAAATCTGGTTACTCCAGATGGTTTGCGTGTAAGAATTCATGGTTAAAGAATTTATGCTCATCCATGTTTTGATGTAGAATTTTAACCCCTTCACCTGCATTGAACGAGTGGTTCTCTACGTGTGAAATGATTTAATATAGAAATTCCAACAAGCATCTTCTGTTGAAATCTTAAGTTAAAATGTTTTGTTTTTTAACCTTTTGGCTACTGTAGAAAAAAGTACGTTTGTACCTAGCACGCCGGCTATAATTTGCAATTATTAATTTAATTAGTTATCGATGAGGTAACTTGTCTCTGGAGTGTTGAGCATGAAAAATTTGATGAGATATCTCGTCTGTGGCAGCCATTTAGTTAAGAAAATATGAAAGTAGGCTTACTTGACACCACTGTGAACTGGTTGATGTATTTTGAGACTATAAGCCGTGGAAAAGTTTCTATCGCAGCCTTCTTCTGGGCAAGAATACGGTTTTTCTCCAGTGTGAAGTCTCAGGTGAACTTTCAAAGGCTCTTTAGCCGAGAAGGACTTTCTGCAGTGATCACACGTGTACTCCTTTTCCCCTGTATGTATTTTCAAATGCCTGAGGAGAGTGTACGATCCCACAAAGCTTTTCTCACATATTGAACATTGGTACGGTTTCAAACCAGTGTGGACTCGGTTGTGGGACGCCAACTCTTTGCGGCGATTGAATCTGAAAACAAAAAACACTTATTATTCTCAGTCGAATCGTGCATCATACCCAAACAGAAGCGAGTCAGTTAGGGATCGATAGAGAATTTTTGACAGTCATCTCTGAGAGATAATTTTAATGTATGAAACTAATAATCAAAGAATTTTAATAATTTTAATGAGTGACCAGTACGCTAAGAGCTTACCCCTTTCCACAGAGTTCACATATGAATGCTTTTTTGCCTTCATGCCCGAGCTCATGTTGGTTAAGTTTGTATTTCTGCGTAAACTCTGCAAAGTAAAGTGCACCCAAGTATATTTATTTACTGTTTTATGGAGAAAACTTGAATTACACCTTTGGGGACACCATTAAAATCTCAATATTATACTGATAACGGGTAGATAGAATTAAAGTTAAATTAGACAGTTCGTATTGTGAACTACCATAGGAAGCGCTTGCTATAATTATGTGAGGGAATGCCAAACATTTTGTGAACAAACATTGTTTTGATTGATTATTGATTTCTGTTCGAAGGCATGGGTGTTTGGGATTCACTCCCACCCTTTCCGATTCTTTAATAATTGTGCATAGCGAAAGTGATCAGTTGACCACTAGTCCTGTTCTAGCCTAATCCTTCAACTTTCGTTGAAAAATAGAGGTTGAGCGACTGAGTAACAGTTCTCGTCGAAAAACCTCTGTTGAGATAACTTCATTAGAAAGCCATACGCTCCACATTGGGAGCGAAAATGGATAAAAAAAAAATGTATTCGAGAATTGGAATATCATCGACATTCTTAAAGTGACGAATCAGAATGCAGAATTGAATGCATGTGTTTATATCTGTTTAAAAATTAACGATCTCATTGTTGGCCATTTTTCCTTCCATGTAGATACTCATGGTAAAGTATTTTTTTCTATATTTACTCTTTCTTGTTCATTGAGACTAGAAAAAGGTTGACAAAGGAAAATTCAACGGAGCATGTACCTATTGATTTGTTATCGACAACATATCATTTTGATAAAAAGTCTCAAAGCAAAAAATTGTGCGTCATGAACCGTTTTTACATTTCGTTATTTTCTTTCATTCTATTTATATCGATTCAATAAAAAATAAAGTTACCAATGTACATACGTATTAATATTTTATTAGTTGTTTTTTTATATTCAAGAAATATGACTAGCTGTAAACTAGCTGGGCATGTGAAAACAGGATTTCACTATAAATAATCAAAATTTACGTCTAAACCAAATTTAAACCAAGTTAAAAAAGAATTCAACCCATCGTAAAAAAAAAAAAATATAATATTTTTATTTTTAGTTTTATTTTAAATAAAAAATAATGTGACAATAAACCTTTGAGATAGCATGGGTACAGAAATGTTGGGAAACCATGTTGCGAAAGTAACATAAACTAAATAAACAGAAGGGGTGTCGACTCTTAAAATGTTGAGAAACCACGTCACATATATTTGCAGATGTGGAATACAATAAACTTGTCCAGCATGGAAGTACAAGATTTCTTTCTCTGCGGTGGTTAGAATTGTAAATATATTCCAAGGACTGATGTGACTAAGGACTGAGGTTAGGTTAGGTTAGAATTGTTTTAAATTAATGGCTTTACAAATATTCTTAAACTTCATTTGTTTTGAATGAATAATATCTAATATAAAATATAAAATAACTTAGATTATTTCACGTATTGTGCTACAAACTGTGACACGTGTTTCGCCTTTCAGAGACACCCTCAAACAGATTTACTTTCACAAATGCTTGTCAAAAATAATGTCATATTTCAAAAACGTCGAATTCTTGGGAATTCATTCTCGGGTTGTCTTGGCACAGAATACTCGCGATGCTCTTTCCAGTGATATTGTAAAAAACACTGAAAATATTGTCAAATCAATGATAAACAAAATAGAAAAAAAAATCATTGATTTTCTAACGCAAACTTCATGAAGAAGCTTTGAACAGCCATAGTAAAAAAATGCAACTTTTGACATAGTGTAGTTTACCTCGCATATACGGAAATAGAAAAAATAATCAAAACATAACCTAATCAAATAAAAAAATAGCTCACTACAAAAGGATTAGGAGTGGTACCTTTTGGACATTTATTGCATTTGTATGGACGGTCAGTGGAGTGGGCCGTCAGATGATTGCGGAGATCACATCTATTCGGGTAGGACTTGCCGCATGCTTCACACATGTGTGTGCGTCCTGTATGACGTTTCATGTGCTGTTGCATGTTACGCACCTTTTTATTACACACTGTGCATTGATTTCCTATAAATACAAAAAAATATATATTACAAAATGGCAGCTGTGTCAATTTAAAATATTATTTACATCCAATTATAGCGAATTGAAAGTATTTTTAAAACACAGTATGTTACGTTCATCACAGGACTGTGGAGTCACCTGAAAAGAGTTTTCAATTGATTTTTGTTGAAAGACATGGACACCTGTGATGTTTACATTCCTCTACCATCTGTGATCTATTTGGGAAGAGCTTGAATCTACCGACCAGGTGGGTTTGGATTAAATTCCTGGTAAGGTCAATGACAAATTTAGATTTTTATAATTTAAAGATCTAAGACAGGGATGGCGAACCTTTTTCGCAAGTGGGTCAAATTTGATATAAAAAAAAAAAACATGTCGCGGGTCACATAGATTGAGTAATTAAAGCAGGGCTGTGAAGTCGGAGTCGGAGTCGAAGAGTCGTGGTATTTTGGCCAGAGTCGGAGTCATGAAAAATGAGCGGCTCGATTTTTTTTGAAAAATATAGTTAATGTGTATTTAAACAAAATAGTCAAAAGTGTTAACATTTCATGCTTGGCTGACTAAAGATGATCTGATGGTATACATATATATAAGTTAAAATGAAATTATTGAAAAATTTCCTTGGAGTCATCTTTTTTTCACGCGCCCTGAATTAAAGCTATAAATCAAAACAATCATTTTTAAAAGTTCAAGCGGGTTAAATAATTTCTCACCCGGGTCACTGCGTGACCCGCGGGTCCCTTGTTCGCCATCCCTGATCTAAGACATGGGTTATAGTAATGTCAATTCTTTTCGAGTTGATCTCCAGTGACTCCGGTAACTGTAATGCCAAATATTTTTTTAAAATATGTGCATTAAAAAAAACATCTATAAGACCATAAAAACGGGGCATAGTGAGAGCGGTTAGCTTATTACAAACTTTGTAATGGACCCTTTCTATTTATTGAATAAATACAAACAGGATTAAGTCAGGCCAGGTCCTGATCGGATGGTTAAAGTCGTTGGTTTCGGTTGCAGTACTCACGGGTTCGAATCTCAGTACGGACAGTTTCATAAAATCAATAATTTCATAAAAAAAATTCGTGCTCAACATGCCAGTTACAAATTAACTCGTCAAAAACTAATTAAATTAATAATTGCAAATTAAGTGCTAAGTACAAATGTTCTTTTTTCTACAGCAGCCAAAAGGCTCAATAAAATGTTTTGACATTGCTTATTATATTAGGAGATCAGTGAAAAGCATTTGATGAGATTGATCAAACGTAGTTATATGATTTGACCAGGATGTTATTTTTTCTTATTACTAATATAGTATTAATTATGATAATTACTAATGAAAATACACATATAGAGGACAGCCAATCGTGATTACAGTTTACACAGTAAATTAACATAAATCAAATAAATCCATATCACACACTTGATATGCATCTGTGGAAAAAAGTATTATAGAATCAGATAAATAAATATTGTTTTTAGCAAAGTTTGACAACTTGAATTCTGATTTAGCCTTTAAGCGGCCGTAGATAATTAATAATAATTACCTAGCACGCCGGGTATAATTTGTTACTATTAATTTAATTAGTTATTGATGAGATAACTC